>JAOXNO010000001.1:13241000-13262408 GCA_028565335.1 Limnodromus scolopaceus | reverse complement strand
CCCACTAGACCAGGTTGCTCAAAGCCCCATCCAGCCTGGCCTTGAACACCTCCAGGGATGGGGCATCCACAACTTCTGGGGGCAACCTGTTCCAGTGTCACACCACCCTCACAGAAAAGAATTTCTTTCTGGTATCCTATCTAAATCTCCCCTCTTCCAACTTAACATCGTTAACATGTATGTATCTTAATGTCCTCTATGGATTTTTTTTTTTTAAATTCAGCTGAGGTAATATGAAAAGCAACATTTTTAATAACTGCATGATCATGAAATATGGCAAAGAAGTTTTCTGACATCATCTGCTATTGTAAGATATGGCTTCCCCAGTACTCTCTTAGTTGCTTTTCTGCTATGAATTTAGAAAAGTTAAGTCTGGCCCTAAAAGTTAAAATTGTTATTTTATTTCCTCTGGAAGCAGTTTTCGGCAAAAGAACAGTTCCTTCAAAATGTATTTTGAACGCAGGGAAAGAACTGGATTAGGCTACAACTTGCAAAATGACAAATGTTCTCACTTGTCTTGTTTTTTCAGCAGCGGTTAGCATTCACGATTTCAGATGGATTTGGTGGGAGATATAGATGTCTCTCAATATAAAGCCTTTTATGCTTCCTGCTTCCAAGGGGCTTAGCTCACAACTGGTTAAATGTCATTTAAAACACCCAAGAGCACCTCTGTGCCTGCAGCTGCCACTATCAAAGGGTCTGGGTCTCTTGTAGGTCCCATGCCACGCCTGCCCAACCTCCCCCTAGAGGTACCTAGGACATCTCAAATGGCACCAGATACCTATATTAAAGCAATAAAATTGAACCCCAGTAAATATTAGATTTCTGGACAGAAAATAAACTATAATCATTAAGGGCAGTTCCTGCCACTATACTCACCATCTTCCTGTACTCAATCATAACTTTTATATTATGTACAGTCCAGCTAATTAGAAAAAAATCAGCTTCCCTGGACCTCTGTTTAACCAGGTTTTCTGTTTTGCAGTTTCTTCTGCAATGTCTGAACTGGACAGCTGCTGTCATGGGGTTTGCTGTGATCTCAGCTTTTATTTCAAGTTCCTGAACTTAAACTTGATTAAATAAAAAAAGGTATAATTCAATTGCATGTGGACAAACATCTTATTCACATAACCCTGGACTTGCAGAGCATCTCTTTGGGATACAGGAACAAAGAAAATCTACTTCGTGGGTGAAACCTGTCATACTCTGACAGCCAAATGAGCATGCAAAGCACAGAGCCTAGGAGGCCAGAATAACCTTTGGTTTTTCTCCAAGACACAACAGACACATGGTGCCCCTGGAAACAATCTTGAGAGTCCCTTCAGCTTTAATCTGTGCAGCGATTAATTAGCAGGTGTCAGGTTTTAACTAATTTATTTTTATTATTAGGGGTGAACTTGGAAAAAATCTAAGCTGAAAAATGTGATTTACTTACTTATTGTGGACCCAGATTCGGGCCTGTTCAGGGAACTGATGATAACAAAGCCAAAGCCTTCATTCTCCTTGCGATGGATCACGACGTCGCTGGTTTGCAGGCTGTGAGAAGTGAAGCCCTCGGGGGGTGTAGCATTGCTACTAGAGACAGCGTGATTACTGTTAGCATAAGTAGTGTAGTCACTTCTTGGAGAGCTGTGGTGCGTAGACACCGACCCTGGGCTTCTGCCATTCTCTGGGCACGGTTCTCCTGCAACATAAATCACACCAGTATTACGGTCTGACTTGCTCAGTGGCTTTGTGACCTACACTACATTTGCTAACGCAACATGAATACAGTTGACTGTCTATAGCCCAGGCTACCGCAAGTATTAAACCAGGAGCTGTAATAGATGCAGAGAGACAGGAATCTACACAATTATGCAAAACATTCAAGGGCAATCAGATAAAGCAAGCATGAACACTCACTGCTAAGCTATCTAAAAGAGAGGAAAGGAAAGTAAAGTAAGAAACAGTGGTTATCTGGATTGCAAAGATGTTAGCAAGCACTATTGCCTTGTCTGTTGGTTGATCTGTCAATGAGAGGAAAATGTGACCGTCTAATCCAATATAAAATTATTTGTGCTTGGATTAAAAGAATTTAAGTAGACAGCTAACATAGAGTAATTAGGATTAGCTGCATAATGTTCTTCTTACAAGTTGATTAGCATGCTCAAAAGACATTCGTGGAACAGAGCAGTTATACAATGAAAAATAATCACAAATAGTTTTTTTCTGTGGGTGTTGTGACAGAAGCAGTGCTCATTTAAAGGTTTTGAAGATGCTCTTGTACGGCGAGTTGGAAAGGGCAGAAGTGAAAATGGAGTCCATCCACACTTCAGTATTGCTTTGCAGTAACAAGAACAGGGAACAAGTTAAATCTTGTGGGATTACACACTTTTTTAGTACAAGCATTTTGGCAGTTGAAAACAGTGAAGTTATACTTCCAGATGGGAAAAAAGATTTATATTCCTCGCAGATCTAAGTTGTTTACTCAAATCAGTATTTATTGACGGTTTTAATACAGAACTTTCAGATGAATGTAAGTAATATGTTTTCCGTCTGGAGCGATGAGAGTGGCAGAGTCATTCTCCTGAACATGTGAAGAGTTTACACATACACACATACATCCTAGGAAGGGAGCTTGCAAATTAGACCTTCAGTGTGTATATATTAATAAAATAAACATCATCCAAGGACAAGCTGTTGTTTTCTCAGTCAGGTGTGTCCTTTAGCAGTCCTTCTGCAGCTATGAAATAAAGTGATTAGCGAAAATAAAGAGGAAGAAAAACAAACAATTATTATATTCCTGCATTAGAATTGAAAATCTCCAAGAGTTATTGAACCAAATCTGCAACTAAATGCCATAGTCAGTGACAAGAGAGATCTCATTTTCTGGCTGTCATGTTTCAGAAAACTGAATACTGTTTACGTCAGTATGGCTGCAACAGAAAGGAAATTATCTTACTCTGCAGAATGACCAAGAGCTGGCTTGGCCATAAATGAATGCAACTGAATGCCATCAAGTATAGGAAAAGACAGATAAAGGATGAAAAGTTTAAATGGCTATTCAATTGTCAGCTGTGCAATAGATGTTCATCAGAAAAATTACATTTTGCTTCTGCCTGTGAAAAAATGGCATTTTAATCCACGTTGTTCTGAATACCACATTTCCCTAATCAAATGGTTTTCCAGAGCTTTGAACGGTGATCTTCTATACCAGATCTGAGTAAGTAGCTACACAAAATCGCGATTCCGGGTGAAGGCTAAGATACCTACACCAGCTGTCAGGCAGGTAAGGAAGCCCCAGATCCCTCTGTTTTATACATTCTCACTCGTGGGAAATTCACATGAAATGATTTGGCCTGGTGTGTTAGTATAGCATTTTTCAGTCATGCCCAACTTCAGTCATTTTACATTTTTTCCACAAAGCTTATGTTGTAACACACCAAATTAAAATCCTGTTCAGCTCCTGAAATGCTTAAACATTAATGAGTTACACATTATACTCCCCGGTGTGGCACTCTCAAGGCCCAAGAATAACTCCAGGTGTTTTACCAGCTTGCTTCGTTCTCTGCGCCAGGAGACCAGAGTGTCTAATAGACCCTTTTATTTAATATTTAACAAGCAGCAGCGAAGGCTGGCATCCACTCCGTGCTAACCCTCTTGCTAATTTCGCCTGCAGTCTGTACAGCCAGCCGACCCCCGGAAAGGTGCTAATCGCAAGCGCTCGGCGGATTACCTTGGTTATTGGCCATTTTCCTAGCGCTGGGGGAGCTGCGAGGGGGCGTCGCGCCGGGCGGAGGGGGACCTTTCTGGCTGGAGGACTCTGGAGTCAGTAACAGAAGAAAGTCAGTCCCGCGAGAGCGCGGCTGGCAGGGAGCTGCGGTGCCGCAGTGGGAGGGGGACTGCGAAGACGAAGGTGAGTGGGAGGGCGGCTTTTTGGCAGGGGAGCCAAGGGGAACGGCGCAGGCAACGACAGCGGATCTAGGGCACGGGGAAGCAGGCGACAGGACAGGCTGAGGAACATTTTTTTTTTTTTTTGCTCATTTCTGGTGCCTCGGTGAGGTGTAGTCACCACAAATGGTTTAAAAGTTCTTAAATAAACTTCTTTTCTCGAGCAAGCAAAGGTCGCAATGGAACGGCAGCAAATTCTCCGTTAAAGGTTTAACAGGTGCTGCCACACATTTCTCCAGGTTCCAGTGTTTTTCAAAAATTGAGACCGAGCTAGTCTAAAGGTTTAATTTGCTTCAAACTCTTCATATTGTTTTAGGCTTATTTTCTGAATGAGTCTGCTTGAAGGGAGGATCCGGCCCTGTTCCTGGGAGCCGCTTGTGCCATACAGAAGGTCTGCAGCAAGCTTGTGTTGCAGTTGGGGGAGAAAACTCCAGATGACATCAGTAAGACCAGAAATGGGCTTTTAACACACACAGGAGTGAAATGAGTTCCTGCCCTAAACAGTTAACAGTCTTTGAGCCTTTCTCTGATTGCTTATTGACACAGTCAGCTTTAACACCTTTAACTTAGGCGAACATTTTGCCCCAAAAGCAGACAAGAGGAGACACCAAAGACCACGACAGCATGGAACAAATCCAGAGCACTCATGATCACCACACCGGGGTTGCCAATATTGTTTCCACTTCTGAAGGAAACAACACTCAGCTGTAGTGTTTTTGTCACAGAAACAAGGGACACATATTTACAATTATTATTTCTTCAAAATAACACAAGCATTCACTTTGATTTTATATTTCTCTATTTTTTTTTTTTAAAACAGCACCTGTTCAGGCTGCCAGCATTGACATCTATTTTTCCTTTCACCTTCCCCAGACTTCACTCACCTGTGGGTAGCACCTTTCTCCTCACAGTAAGATTCACTTGCCCATTTCGGGCAGCGTTATGCATAAGATCAATCACATATCGGTGGGTTTTGCCAGCCACTGGAATCCCATCTACATACACCAGCTCGTCACCAGGGTGGAGACGACCATCTCGGTCTGCTGAACCCATGGCAATTACTGCTCCGATGAGAATCTAGGCAGCAAAGAAACAAAACCCCATCATATATACACTGATCCTTCAATTTAGTGCCCTTTCTTTTGAAATTAAGCTAGTGATTCACTGCAGGTGGAGATACTTTTGTGTGTCTGAAAGCTGTGCTCCTCCTCTGTGGCTCTGATTGAAGATGCTTCCTTGCATTTGCTAAGAAGGTAAGATCTTACCTACCTGGGTAGGAGTGATACACCTGAGAATCCTGATCTAAGGATGATCTACCTGATATCTTCAAATCAAGACAATCTGTCTATAAGGAGTGTTGAGTTTACATGGACTATATTATGCAGAAGATCTAAACAGAGTAATTCCACATAAGGGTCCTTTTGAGTTGAAATTAGTTAGTCTGCATATTTCTTATCAAAGGTTCCTCACTGCTGTGTGATTTAAGCATGCTTGACGTTAGTAGTGGAAGTGACCCCACTACACAGAGCTTGCTTTGGGACTCTTTAGGGGAAAAGAAGTGCTATATCAAATGTTGTTACTCATAATGAATAAGTGCTCAGGTAGCGGTTGATTAACAAAATGGAAAAGGAGGAAAAATGTCAGCTTACTCTGGGCAGATGTTGTTTTCCCAAATCGACATTTAAATGTAATTTGTATGGGACATATAAACTAGTAAAAAATCTGTTCAAAACCTTTTAATGACTTTCCCCACTTTCTATGCACATAAATTCACATAATTTATTAGAAGAAGACATATATATTTTCCCTGTGGAATAACTGGTAGAACAGTTGAGATTGATTCAAACAAAACCTGCTTTCTTTGAAAGAACATTAAAGCATTCACAGAGCGTGTTCCAAATTTTCTTTTCTCTTGTTCAGTGTGAGACTGAGCACAGAATGATGGATATGACATGCCGTGTGACAATCCGCTTTAAATAATAAAAGATAAAAGCTATCAAGGATTGCTTTTCATGATGAACTGCAAAGGCTAGATGTGGCAGTCACACAGGTGATCTTGTGGGGTTTTTTTATGGTCTCAGCTGCAGAGTTGCAAGTATCCCAGCAGAGTGTTTAAATGAAACCTCATGTGGAGCATGGAGATTTTTCCCCAGTTTCTACCCTCTCTTTGGCTCACTTTTGCTTTCAAAACTTCTCAAAGAGAGAACAAGATGTGGCATTTCCTGCTTCCTGGTGTTCCTGGGATCCTGCTAAGCAGTGCCAGGCTGAGTTGCCAGAGAGACTCTTTCAGGTTCTCCATTCTGTTCTTCAAACAGTGCAAGAATATACCTCAAAGCTTTGGAAAACACTTTGTGCAAAATCTAACTATGAAATATGTATTTATGCTCCTTTACTGGAAAGGAAAAAAGTTGTCTAAAACTATGTTTAGCTAGATCTCCACAATGTATCCTCAAAACCTTTACATTTGGGCATCATATATGAGTAAAATTTTTTCCTAGTTATCTTGGGAAGAGA
This sequence comes from Limnodromus scolopaceus, assembly GCA_028565335.1. NCBI lineage: Eukaryota > Metazoa > Chordata > Aves > Charadriiformes > Scolopacidae > Limnodromus > Limnodromus scolopaceus. Next base: position 13,255,964 of record JAOXNO010000001.1, on the reverse strand, counting down.
TGGGTGATAATCCTCTGCAGCTTGGAAGATTGCAGGGACTCTCTTCCTCCTTTGGTTTTATTGAGTATTTGCAGTTCCTTTATAATTGGCTGCCAAAGTATTGAACAATTTGTGCATCTTTAACCTTTGGAGAAACATAAATGCAGCTCACAGCATGGTAGGTCACCAGCATCTACAGCAAAGTGCAAAAACTCTTTCTAGTTTTGACTAATTAAGTAATTATTGCTGATATTTCACATGTCTACAGTGGAATGTGGTTGTGTTACTCATCTCAGTGGTGGAACTGACTCCTAATGTGAGCAGCAGAGTCCTGCTTTAAACACTTCAGGTAGGTGCGTTTGTCAAGATGACGGCCACCATATTTGTTATTGGGTATACTTAATAGCAAGAATAACTTAATTTTCCTTCTTTTTCATTTTCTGTGTCTGAACTTGTTTCTTATCCAGTATCTGCTTTCATTTCATGGCTGAGTAGTTTCCATAATAGTTATAAATTCTACAAGCAAAACACAAATTGGAAAAATATTTATCAGGATTATATTACCTCTGTAATGCAGTTTTAAACTGGCAGGAGACTGCTTTGAATATGCAAGGAAGAGGAAAATGACATGTAGGCAGTAAAGAGTGTGTTATAGAGAAAATGGAAAAATTTCACTTATTGTTTGAGATTAAACATGAGAAATGTTGGGATTAGGAAGATTGTGACAGACCATAATCTGAAACTAAAGCCTAGGCCTGTTAGCTCATACATGTTAATCTGTTTTTGATACTGAATTTCTTTGTGTTTCTTGGTAATTATTTGACTTTGTTTTTCAGTTTCTCTGGATATAACAAGGTAGCTTCATAGGTACATAGTAAAATGTAAGTAATACACATAAATGGTGTGATTCATCTCACCTAACTGTAAGTGTCTGTGATGTCTAAATCCAAGGTAATAATCTGAACTCTGTCTAATCACTGCTGAAAATAGGAGCTCCTAAGATGTAATAGATTATCTCTAACTCCTCAAGTTATTGGGACATGTGATAAATACCTGTGGTGTCATGACCTCATGAGATTTCAGAGGTGATTGGAATCAACACAACCCACAGTCTTGATATTTGAAATTTCTCAATAAATTTAAGTCTTTCCTTTGGAAAGCATCTTTATGCTTACAAATATGGAAAGTGGAGTAGTTCAGCAGCCCTTTCTCTTTTTAAGGTGTTGGGTAGCTGGTACAACTAGGAGGAAACCAAGATACAGTCCCTCTGTAGTGTCAATCTTATTCTCCTAAAAAAACTTTGTGTGGATCCCGCTTCTTTGAAAAACTTATTGCCTTGTGCTGAAGAATCTATATTCCTTTTTAGAAGCCAAACCACAAAGACAAAAGGCAATGAAAGCTTCCTTTTGTTCGGTGTTACCTGACTGCGCAGCAGGAGAGCTGAAACAAACATTTCAAAGCATCTCAGTTCTTGTTTCATAGGAAATACAGGGATTTGGAGGACAGGCAGAAACTGCCTCTCCTTTTCTGGAGGTGAAAGCAATGGGAGGCTGCAGGTGGGATGTGCATGGGGGAGCAGGGAAGCAGCGGAGAAGGGAAAACAGAGTTAAGAACTCTTGTATTCTGAATTCAAAATTGATGGAAACTAAATAAAGTGGAGTATATCTGTTGTCTTTATTAGTGATAAATGTGAGCAGTGGAAACAAGTAGATGGGCAACAATGAGGGAGTGAGAATTGAGAGATTCAGCATTGCAACACCTAACTCTAAGTAGGTGCCTTTTTGCTTTCTAGGATCCTTAGCCTCAAGCTAGGATCTTATTCATTCCTGGGGACTTTGAGACATGGTTTGCAGGGAGACATAAAGCCTATTAGATTGATACATCTGGGGGAAAAATGCTTTTGTATTTGAAAGCCCTGAAATAGAGATAGCAACCTTGAGGCTAAGTGCAGGCTGAGAGCAATTGTTCAGCAGGAGAGTAAAGCATCTCAGAAGGCGGCTCACAGAAGGCGGCATTTTTGGCCCTGCTCTCCAAAAATAGCTTATCTCAGCACGTTGGTATCCAGCTATGACTCTTTGACTTTGGACAGCAAAGCCAGGTCAGTCCTTTGCTGAGAAGAAACTAGAAAGAGCTGCTTCCTCTGTAACAGTTCAGTGCGTAATACGTGTAGTTGGGAAGCAAAGGACTTTTCTCCAAATTCCTACTCTACTGGATTGTTGAGCAGAGACATAAATTCTGGTCCATCCCCCCACCCTCAACTCCAGCATGTATTCTTAACCATCATAATATTAGATATTCTAAACGAGTTTTCTCACAGTCCTTTAGGATGAAATCATTCCATTTTATATAAATAATCATATTTTAGATGAGGCATTTGAGCTGCACTTTTCCCCACAAGAACATCATAAACCTCCAAATTCCAGAGTCAGTCAGACAGTCTGTGACTGCTTAATTATCCTTTTGTAATGAAAAAAGCACTAAAGGAGAAAACAAGACAGAATTTCTCAGAACTCTGAGCAGCCTTCTAGCCAGGGACACTTTTCTAGGAGGTGGAAAATGCTACTAGACATGGCTGTCGAAAGCAGGTAGAGGGAGATTTCCAAGTCTTTCACTAGTGTCAATTCGTTGCAGGATAAAATGATAAAATGGGACATTTTCTCTAGCTCCTAACAAATTTCTTCTTTGGCTTTACTCAGTAGGCAAGCTTTGAGAACACATACTGGCTGGGCCATGCAGAAAGGACAGGAAAAGTGCTTAACTGGAGAATGTGCAGTTGATGGGTCAGTGGCTTCATTTTATTTGTGCTAGGACATGCTCTACGGAAGGAAGTTAGATGCCAGAGTGGCTTCAGGCACACTGCAAATGTAGATGATGAAACAGTGTTGTTTTGGAGCCCTTCTGCACAGCTACACCTTATTTAGCTTTGCAAATCCATTCCAAAACACTTATTCTAAAATAGAGTCTCTGCATTTCAATCAGCGCTTAAGCACATTTTTAGAATACAGTGCATTTATTTCTTTTTACAGGAGGCATCAATAAACTATTAATATTTATCAGTACTTCAACAGTTGTTGACAATTCTAAAATAGAGGAGCTTCTTTGTTTCTCAGAGCCGTGCCTTGGTTAATGTTAATGCTTGAATGACAACTACATTATTCTGTGTGAATTTGAATATGGAATATATAATTCTATCAATTAATTATACATTATCTCAGAAATGTGATAACACAGGATTCAGAATATGCATAAGTTTGGGATAATAAAATGTTATCATTGTAGACTTGGGATTAGTCCTCACTGACTAACCATAGTTATTCCTTCTGATTCTAACTTAATTTACTGTGACATCTTTTAGATGTGGACAACCAGAGAGTCCTGTTTTCTTCTATCGATGAAAAAAAAAAGCCACTTTACTTACACCCTTAATGTGGTGTTCATTTGGGTTCAGCTACGTAGTAATATTTTTTTTGACCTTTACACAGACTTTAGAGTTATAAAAAGGAAAGTCAGGAATAAATAACTCACAGGCTGTCCAGGCTCATCTCCTCCCAGGATCCTGAAGCCAAACCCAGATTCCATTCTCCGAAGGTGAACATCCAGCTCCTTGTAATCGGGACCTGGTTTAAAGGGAAATCCCACTGAGCAAAGCATTTTGGCTTTGTCTTGAGAATTTGTACCATCTTCCCTCCCACCTTGTGTTCATTGCACATGACTAATGGCCTCCTGGTTAGAGCTGGTGGAAACAAATGGGACACAATGTGTTGAACACAGACAAGGAGGAGACTTGAAAATGTAGGTATCTTGGAGGATGATTATGTTCAGTAGAATACACTAAACCAAGCCAGAACACATTCACAGGAGAATAGTACTGGAAAAGTCTGTCCAAAATAGAGGTTATAAAGGTGCCTTCTTCCTACATGTGACTGCATAAAATACTGCTGTTCATCCACCTCTGGCATTTAATTTGTGTTTTCCTTGCAGGTCATTAAAACCTAAAGAGAATAAACTGAAATGGGAGATAAAGATACATAGAAAAATTATCAGTCCAACTTGCAAAAGATGAATAATTGTTACAGGCCATTTTAGTTCCACATACAGATATAAAGCAGTATGTCTTTTTCTGTAATATAGCTTTTAAGTACTCCACTTTCAGGTAATACCTTCAGTAAAGAGTTTTGACGAAAGCTATCATTATAAGCCTCTGAGTCTTAGGGTTTAAATTGAAAGCTAACGTCATTAACTTGAACTCCTTAATGCTACTCAATTAAAGTCTCAACAGCTTTATGAATCATTAAAATTGTGCTTCCATATGCCTGCGTAACTTGCCTGTAAATATATATTCTGCCCCAGTTCAGGAAAGTAGTGTTTTTTAAAAGTCAATTTCTTATAAAAGTGTCTTTAGCTTCATTTGAATGAGCCCATTGTTTTGGGTCTTGATGCCCTCAAAATACAAAAGGGAAATTTTGAATAAAATTACAAATAGTGTAAAGTGAAATCCTAAGCAGTTAGAGAACTAAGAAGTTGTCTATTTTGACTATCGCTTTGCCTGCCTGTTCAGAGAAGCTTTCGGTCATGGGGAGAGTGATTAACATGGTCTTTCGTACAAATGGTACTCTGCTCTATAAATTGTGCCAGTTTTTGGCCAATGTCAGCTTGTTGCCAGCCCCAAAAGACAAAAAGGGATGATTAGGTTTATTACATCATACTGTTCATAGCATCTCCAGTTGTGCCTTGTTTTCTCAGGAGGAGAGGGACTACAGATGGCTGAAACATGGTACTTCAGAGACTTCATTTACAGATCACCCCCCCAGCCATCAGTGGACTCCCCACAAACTGCAGAGCTGGGCACGTCCCAGCTTTAGTCTGGGATTAAAGCCAATTCAGTTTTAGTCAGGTCTTACAAAGACAGAGACAGAACTACACGCAGTGGCTCTATGCTATGACCGTGCAATAAAAATCCTTTCTAGATCAGCAGCAGAGTGCATTGTTTCAGCAATGTATATCAGTATGAGTGAGACTGAACCACAAATATTTCAGTTGGTAAAATAAAAGTATTACCTTTCCCTATCAACGTGCTTCTCATGTATTTAGAAGACAAAGCCAAAGAGATCCTAACAAATTATTATCCTGATTTTTTTCTGTTTATTTGGTGTCTCAACAGAGAATTAAAGAACAAATGAAGATTTTTCCGTGTACAGTGTATTAACTTAAGGCAAAGGTTTTTTCATAGTTGCAAAAGGCAGAGGAATTTTAAGATGAAAGTGATACCTTATCTTTACCTGATTTGCTGTGCCTAAGTGTAACAAGGATGGGGCTCAGTACTAGGGAGAGGGCTTTGTAGACAGATCACCATTTATAGCCCAGGTCTAACACTCGAAGGCACTGTTTCCAGCAGTCTGCCACAAACCAAGCACTACCTTTATTTGCTCACACATGAATGGATATGCACAGCTGGGAATACATTAAGAAAGTGTAAGAATGTCAGGCTGTGAAGGATACATGCTCTGGCACACTGAGATGAAAACATCCCTCAGACACATACATTGACAAAGCTGATCCAAACCTATGTCAGTACCAGACTCAAATTAGAGGTACTATTTTTTTTAGAAGAGGCTGTTTCTCTATCCATTTAAAATGGAATGGGTAAGCCAGGTTGACCACGAAAAGGTTTAGGCTAAATATACTGTATATGGGCACACTTTTCTATGAGCTCTAACACAGTTTTGAAGTCTTTGGATTAATTGAATACGCCATCACGCTTTCTCAGGAGTGTCTTCCTTCCCAAGGAGCTGGAAGCCTATAGAGCCCATTCTCTGCCAACTCTTACCAGGCTGCCAAAAAATGCTTTTTAAAAACCCCATGTTCTTTTCTGTCCCACCAAACAAAAAAAACATGGAACTGGAAAGAATCCCTGAGTCACCTAGTCCAGCTCCGTGTTATTGCAATCCTCTGCAAGCAAACAGCATGCAGATCTTACCAGTAAAGAAGACACTGGGTGCCTAAGCCTGTTTGTGGCCTTTGTCACTAGGTCACCTGCCTCATTCAGCGATTCACTGATGGATTGCACCCCATGAGTTTCCTTACTTTTTCACAGTAGTATCATGTTATCTCCAGTATCGACTGACTAGTATATTTAGGAGCATTTCCTCCACTGCTCTTGCTGGTTGTTTTGGCTTTCATGCTTGGTATGATACGACTCCATTGGCTGCGCTGACCAGCTCTCCATTGGTCTGGAGACAACCATACCATAGATTCCTGAAGTTACACGTCTGAATGCAGACCTAATTTCTACCTTGATTTTTTGTGCTTAGGTCATTAATGAAAATAACACAGAAGGCTTATTGCAAGGCTCTGCATTCCTGCCGTCCAGAAACTGTTCTTTTAGTGTAATCACCTATTCACTTTCTAACCATTCCCCTTTACATTCTGTGCTAAGCACTGTCTTCTTTAGGCTAACAAGGAAGTGCTTCAATTATAACTGGCGTTTTGTAAAATGCCTAGTTGAAGTCTAGATTGATTAAATATGCATTGCTTGTTTGATGCAAAAAATCAGTTACCGGGTTACTGATGCAACCAATGTTTGGTAAAGTCCTTTTGCATTAGGTGTCAGTTTATATCCATATTAGCAGTTAGTCTTCAATCAAAAATATGTTCTAAAGTCTTGCTGATGGCAAAATCCCTTTTTCTCTCTTTCTTAAAGACAAGTAAGTTGTTCTCTACTATGTGTTTTTACTAGAGGAGCTCTTGCTTGGTAGATTCACTAAAAGCCCCTACAATTTTAAACAAGCAGTTTCAGTATTCCTGAATGTACATTGATCAAGTACTCTTACCCATGTAAGTGATTGCATTTCATCTGATATTTCTTCTGTGCCTGCTTTTCTATGATTCTGGTACTTATTTTTTTCCTCAAAAAAGATCATTAGATAAACTAAATTTTACCTTTTCTTGCTGGAGCAGATTTTCTTTTGATCATACAAAGAAAATTATCTATAGTTACAGAAGAATGATGCTCCTGTGCCTTGCAATATACTGCACACTGCTGGTTAATATAACTTCATTACAGAAAATGCGCCTTTTTTTTTTTCTCTTTGTAAACTAGATTAGCACCTTGTGGCTCATGCCAAATAAAAAGAAATTATTAAGTTTGCAGACACAGGAGTCAAGCCAAGACTGAATTAATATAGTCTTTTGCACGGTTTGCTTTTCCTTCCAGTCAACTTAATACACCTGAATGTTCCATCTGCTACCAGTTTGAGAGAGTTTCAGCTTAAAGATAGTATTTCTGATTGTATAATATGAGTATCCTGTGCAAGAATGACTACGTTCCTTGTTCTCCCTTGCCTCTCTGCACATTTGTATTAGAAAAAGAGCTTTAGATTTGTCTGCTAATAACTTCATTGTCTTTTTTGGAATTATTAACATTTTGTTTCTTCTTTTTGTGTAAAGAAAAACTATTTTACCTGATCATTCAGCCTAGAAGACAAAAAAAACCCCAACCAAGTCACTTTACCAGGTTATAAAACCAGCTGGCTTCCCCATGAATTTAAGAACGGTATTGGACAAGCTGTGATCTGATCCTCGCTACCCAGTGAGGACAGTAAAGAGCATTGGGAAATTCTGCTTTCTGATTCCTGGATGATGGGGAATTTGTGTTAAATGTAAAGGTACCAGAATAGATTGTTACTGAACAATAGTGAGATCTCATAGGGGAAGGTGTGATTACTCACTCTCAGCTACATTTCTGTACTGTATTCATTTGAACTCCTAGGTGAAATGCACATTGATAAGTGCACATGCAATTGTTTCTTAAAAGTATGTAGAGAAAATACATCCCTGAAGATGATTAATTCATTTTCTATATGAGTCAAGTTGCATAAGTGCTATGTGATTTTTATAGTGAAAACCTGGTATTTGGGATGATGCTGTAAATGTTAAGATGGATTTTTTTTTATTAAATCTCTTCTATATTGCAATTAAAACAAGGATGAAGAGATTTGTTGTGATAATTTTACTGTCTTTCTGCGTGTACTCAACTTTCATACTAAAAGTAAATTTAATTTGGACTCCTTTACTGAAGATGGTGAAGATTTTTGTTCCATATAAATCATTACTGTGAATTGTGATTAACACAGATCTGCAATAACTTTTAATCTCAGTTTCAGATGCTCATGAAGATGTGAAAAGCTTGAAAACTGTTATGGGTCTGCCAGCCTCCAACATGTAGCTTTTTAGAAAACATACATATTTCCTCTTGATATTTATAGAGAGGAAAAGCTGGTAAATAAAGACTTCAGTATAAAAAGTCAGCAAAGCAGAAAAAAAAAAAAGAAATAAAAGAATTGATGTGTTAACAGTTATTCAACATATAAAGGCAACTGGGGAATGCAAAACCAGCCCAATATCATCTTTAGTTTAGGATGTCCATCCAACCCATGCAGGGCTAGAAAAGACTTTAATGGCATTGTCAAAACACCCTTTTTTGTACGGGATGCCTGTTCAAACTGCTCACTTAACTCGATCACATTGGGAAATCAAGCATTGCTGGTTTTAAACAAGTCCATTGCCAGTTTATAAGACTGATGAGTTCTGTTCTTTTGCAAATGAAGATAGAATTAACTTCAGTTTCACACAAAATATACCTTAAGGTTTGGCTTAAGGTGTGAGCTAGACAGATACATTTTTTTTGTTGAAGAGTGAACACTAACGTATGAAAACACACGTAAAACATCCTAAAATATATACAGGGACTGGCTGAGGAAAAAGAAATATTTTTTCTTTCTCAAACTGCAAATCTAATATTAAAAGATTTAGAGTTAGCAGTCTATAACCCCACAAAGCTCATACAAAACCAAAATGGTGACTGGGAAGCCATGACTGGCCATTATCTAGAGAAATGATTGAAGAAAGAAGAATAACTAAAACATAAAATGAAGGACAATTAGTTTACAGAACAATGAAGGCTGAAGAATACTTGCCAGAGGAATCCACTCGAAAACCAGTCCTGGGCAGCACTTGTTCTGAATAGGAAAATGGGGAATCAAAGATGAAATACATTTCTCAAGTTATTTAAAGATGCAGCATCAATTTCTCTGCTGTGTTCTGAATTACTGAAGTGCAATTTCTACTTTTTATTGCATTTTTTTATCCTCCCCTCCTTCCTGATTTCCTAGGTGGTACATATACATATTCCTGCTAGATGTAGACCTCTCTGTCTATTTCTATGCAAAGTGAAACAGATGGTGAGATAATGTTCCTTTGACATAACATAGGTTACGATGAAGATAAAATTGTTGTGTTTAAAATTTTGAAAGTTAGTGACAACATTTGTGCTTATTCAAGTACAGCAATAAAAGGGAAAGTTTAATGACCGTGTTTAGTTGACTTGACCATCACTTTTATTCAACTCAGTTGCAGAATGTCTTTTATCATAAAGAACAGCAAGGTTTTGCTAGAAGGGTGTATGTTGCCAATAACAATAAATGGTTGTACATGAAGGCAAATGCAGGTAAACCCATTTAACCTGCTTTTCTTGCAGGTGATTTCAAAGTATTTTCATTTCACTAAATGAAATGCAGCAAATAACTGCTTTGTTTTCATATACAACTACTTTTCTGGCATTAGAGGAATCTGGAACAAGTCCATAGCTGCATAAACTATCACACTTCCTTTCCTGATTTTGAAATGTTCTGACTAAGAATTTCTGTTTTATTATCTCTTCAGCATCCAGAATGAACTGCAGAACATCCCAAAACAGAGGTGATTTCCATTGGCCTACCAACAACAAAAAGGTAAATAAAGCAGTAATGCATTGATGTGACTCTTAATCAGAATTATCATACCACACATATTTCATGGTATAAATGGGATAAGGTCTGTCACACTAGCATCTGTAGGACAGTGATGCAACATATATTATATTCCTAAGATAGAAGGAAGACAGGAGTGGATTGGATATTGGAGGCCAGCAGTTTTGGCTAAGACTTTTGGAAATATGTGGATGTGGTGAGAGAAATGAGAAGATAGTACTTCCTCTGTGGGCAGCTCCTCGTGACTTTGGAAGAGTTTGGACTAAAGGTACCTGACTTATGATGGACTGCTTCCTAAAGACAACATGCACTGTAATGGTAGCAGCTGAGTAATTAATAGTTCACTTGAGTCAATACTGCCCTAGGGCAAAGACATTTTCCTAAAAATGAATACAGAGACCACTGAATGTCTTACGACTTTTTTTTGTAAGGGTATTTACTTAACAGCTATGACCTGCTCAAATTAAGATGAATTGCTTACCTACCTTACCTGTTACCCTGTTAATCTAAAATACAGTCTAGAGATTCCACTGGATGGGAAGATCCCTTTGGATTTGGTGTTCCTGTTGTATTTGTGTTCACCTGCTGTGTTAGGAGTTGTCCACGAGGGCTATGGTGCCTTAGTTTACAGGTGGCTACTTTGGTGGTTAAAAGAGGTGATTCCTTCATGCACTTCAGATTTTGTAAAGTGATTTGGGATCCTTTAAGATGAGAAGTCTTGTCTAAATGTAAATATTCCACCAGCACAACTCCTGAAAACCAAAACCTTTGAAACTGATGCTGCTCAACTGCAAACTTGGAGAAATGATTTTTATACTCACTTCCTTTCAAGTTTTTAGTGGAATTCTTAAAAGAGACAGAATGATTTTAATGTACAAAAAGCCATTTCATCTTGATAGTCTCAATAAGCTTTTAGGTTTGAAAGGATGTAAGCCTTTTCTCTTGGTCATCCAGATAGAATTACTCTGTAGTCGCTGTGAGATTGGCTCATTCTGTGTTTCCACTTCTGCTTGAAGTCTCCCTAATATCCCCCAGAATTGGCGTCAGGCAGCAAAGAAAAAGAAGTACAACCATACTCAAGCTGTGACAACAACTTGCTATGTTGGGATAGCCATATAATTTAAGTAAGCTAGCAGTATCTTTTTTTGTAAACTATTTTTTATGGTCAATCAAAAGTGCCTGTCAATGGGGTAGTTTCCTTCAAAGCTAATCTTGTTAAGCCTGGTCTGTCTTTTGTTCCTGAATAGATGTCTTTGCATTGCAGAACTTCCTATAAGTCTCATGGTGTTAGTTATCATCTTGTAATCAATCATTCAGCATCTAGCATTTGTTTTGATTGTAGTTTAGGAATTCACCCACAGGAAACTTGGAACTGGGCTATGCTGAAGGTGTGGAATCAAGCCTTAAAGCTTGATTTACAATCTTTACAATCACTTACAATCACCAGAAAGATAAACCTCAGTACAGACTTGTATTTTTGGTAAGTACAGCAAAGCGATGTTCATTTTAGGAAGAATCTGCTGTCAGCAGCCTGAGTCTGTGTGCAGTACAGGATATTTGTTATCATGTCACTGTCACTTTGAAAAAGAGAATATAACCTCTAGATGGCTTTGCTCCTGTGATAGTCAAACTGTCAGCAACTAGTAGAAAACTTCAAAAGAGCAAAGATCCATGAAGAACATTTAACATATAAGAAGGGACTTCTTCAGGCAATTAGAGAAGGAAGTTAGAGATGTCTCTCTATGTCAAATGCAGAGATATATGTACTGCTTTTCAAAACTCACATAGTTCTTGGCTCAAAGACCCTACAGAGAAGCGACTTTCAAGTGAAGAGGAAGGACCACTGGAACTGGTCCTCAGGCAACCAGAATACATGTCATTCCTGCATTGGTGTCAAGAACAATGTTCTGCCAAGAACAAACTGATTGAACTGGTAATTTTACCAAAATACTGAGAGATTCCAGCAAGCTTTGTTTTATAAAAACCTGTCAATTAGTTTTTTTAGGAAACTAACCTTTACACAAGGCAATTTGAAACTTTCCATTTAGTTATTATTAAATTCATTTTGACATTCCTAGACTTTTACTATGTTAAACTTCCTGCCTCCACCTCTTAGGAAATTAGACAGCAGAAGGCATGTTTGGAGAGGTCAGGACAAAGAGACCAGACTACCCAACACTTCTGCCATGAACAGGCATTTGAAGTGCAGAAAGTTTTAAAATGTTGACATAAGATTTCTGTATTCCCCACCTGAAGCCTTTTTGGTTGAACTTAGCAGCTGCATTGCCATGAGTAGTTGTAGTCTTTTACATGAAATAGGAATGAACTAATTACAAAGTAGAGCTTGAATGAATAATAAATTCCTTGGTAAAATTTCTGCATTTTTTTTTTTTGGTTCAGCCAACCTGTCCTAGAAACAAGAATCAGGAAAGTAAAATGAAGAAGCCTTCTTCTGAACTGCTACTTGTATATAACTGTCACTGAAACCAATCTCCACCATGGGGACTACTCTATGTGCTCTGGAGAATGAGTCTTGCTATACATCAAGATTCCTTCCATATCAGATGAATGCAAAGCCAAGGTTAGTTTTGCTATTAGAAGATAGAATAGTAAAAATCTTGCACACCTGGCTTCCTATTTAATCTAAAATATATTGCACTCATGGTTTTGAAACTGAAAACTGCAAAATACTTGTGAAAATGGATAAATGATAAACAAGACCTGGGACACAATCCTGACTTAACTGAAATACCAGAGTTCTTTGCTATCAAGATACAGCCCTAGTAGCACGGTTCACCTACAGCATGACACACGGGTATTCTTATTTGCACTACTGGAGTCACTGGTATTCTCTGGAGGAGGAACTATGCTGATGGAAGACAGGGATGATAATATTTATTGCCCATACTGTGTTATTTTCTGGATCATACTTTGTTGGATGCTACATACATGGAACAAAACTAGCACTAGGAAACATTTATATTTCAGCATCTCAGTCCTAGCCAAGCTGTAGGCAAATAGGAGTTTTACAAATGAGCAGAATAAATATGATTATGCTGCAATGACCTTTTCAAAGCTGGGCAGCAGTTTGAAACAGCGCGTAGGCAATGCAGTCTCCATTGGTCTCATGCACCTGTGACCGATTCCCCAGTGATTACAAGACAGTTTTCTTAAATTATTACTTTGACTAAAGTACACTCTAACACATTGCAGATAAAAATCTATTTGTATACCTTTTAGTAAATTGTAAATTGTTCAAGAGAAAGAAATACTGCATCTTTAATACCACCATCAGTTGTAAAACTGACACTTTATATTAGCACAGGTCATTTGGGACCTACTTTGCAATCCAGCAATCAAAATCACTTTACATCCAAAGTACTGCGATGGTGATATTCTCATAATTCCATTTGAAAATGCTTTTGGTTTCACTGTCAGTTCTTATAACCAACAAATCCATTTTGTCATGGCAAGTAACTCTTTCTGCAGTGATGAACAGTACAAAATTATTTGACATTGGCCTGCTAAATTTCCTCTCCTTTAGTTATGTATCATCTCTTATTAAAAAAAGGGTTACATTCATTTAGTAATATAAGTTCTTAAACTTTCTTATGATGCTGCTTTGGGTAGCAATAGATGCAAGGAAGCAACAAACTGTACTGATCGGAAATTACTTTGAGAAACTGACTTCACGTAACCCAGTTACTCATACTCTAGGAAAAGTAGTAGTTTGATGATAATATCTAATAATTTCCCAATAGTCTTTTATTTACTAAGTGAAGGCAGGCATGTCTTATTGATTTAAAGGGCAATAACTGGAGAACAGAAATATTGAAAGATATGGCAAACTGAGCTCACGGAAGATTTGAAACTAGAACCTAATTTTCTGAATTTACAGAGCCAAACCCTTTACCCATATAAAAAAACCCCAACCCTTTATATTCTATAATATTTCAGAATACTATGTATTTAATCCTATCATAATGCCACATCTATATATATATGCACATATCTTTTTAAAGCACCATAACCAATATGTGATTTTTTTTCACACTAGAGATGAGCAAAAATGAGAAAAATTATTTTGGCAATTTTGCTAAAATTTTCATCAGGAAAATACTGTCTGAAAAAATTCCAGTAACAATGATGCGATAAATTTCCTTCAGTTGTTAAGACTGTAACTGTGTAGGTCTTCAGCCAACAAGCACTGACAAGAAAATTCTGCTTAGCTGTAGACTATGCCATAAACCTCCCTCACGTGATAATGCATTCAGTTCTGTGCACCTAATATTTTTTGTGCGTGTCTGTTCTATGAGTATCAAATTTAGGAAACCCTGATGGCCTTAGTACTTTTATGCAAAACTGGTATTTTCAAAGTTATGGATTATGAGTCAGTATAGTGCCGTCTGACAAATCTTTTGTATTGCTGATACTTTAATGTATATCTGTGCTGAATACCTGCAGTGATATTCCAGAGGAAAGGTAGCCTGTGAATATGTATTGAAATGCTTGTCTGTGGCCCTTAGAGAAAGGTATTCATAAATCTGCATAAAACCCCCCCTTGCTTTATGAAGTCTAATAATGCATTATGCTAATACATTTTCTATTTACATGCTCCACAGCTGTTGGTGGACTTTGCTTTTTGGTTCTTTTCCAATTTGTCTAACTCTCTGGCACAAAGAAAAATTACAGTGCATAAGACACATGATGGATTTGAAAAGAACTTGATGAATTCATGATACATGGTCAGAGGAGAAAATAACATAGGAAATTTTGAAGCAAGGAACCTTTGTCCTTCCAGTAAAAGGTGGAACTGAAATTGTTCAGATTTCACTTTTAATGAGAACTTATCACTGCTTATCTCATTCTTCCTACTGGCGTTTCTGTGTCATATCACCAGTCTTGGACTACCATACTCACTGAAGGACAAATGTAACCTAATTACTGAAAAAAAAAGATTTATTTTAGTGCTTTCTTTAGAGAAAGATAAACCCAAATTTCTATTATATATTTCATAACTAGAGAAATATAGCATTATGATTCCCAACACCTTTGAGTCCCCTGTTTGACTAACGTCTGCCTATACAGACTTGCAAACAAAGTTTGTTATAAACTGTGTATTTACAACAAACAGTGTTCAATATAAAATATGAGAAAATAAAGAAAATTTATGAAGGCA
>JAOXNO010000001.1:13169203-13240900 GCA_028565335.1 Limnodromus scolopaceus | reverse complement strand
TTTGTTATAAACTGTGTATTTACAACAAACAGTGTTCAATATAAAATATGAGAAAATAAAGAAAATTTATGAAGGCATATATATTAAATTCAGGAGAATGAGTTCTGCCAATGACAACCACAGAACTCCAATTACAGCTGTAACAACTGGTGCATATCAAGTCTTATAATTTTTTTCATGAGTAGGAGATTTCTGATGTGATGTCCCATATTCGAGTTCCTGTACCAAAATTCCATCAGCAGAGTGACTCTGTCCCTTACACTCTAAGAGTTTTCACAAGGAGAAAGGAGGTAAAGGATTTGCCTTTAAGGCATCTAAAATTTATAATTGGATGAAAAAATGGAAAAAGAATCTAGTTATTTCAGCAGGTCTTATCCTTCATTTCTGAGTTTTGCAAAATAATGTTTACAGCAGAAAGCTGGGTAGGTTCTCTTTTCCAGGGAGAAGAAATCAGCGAGAAAAAAAGCCCAATACCACTCCAAAAGAACAGCAGAGAGAAGGAGAGATGTAGTGCAGAAAAGAGAAAGAAAGAAGAAAACAATTTCCATTCTTTTCCTTTTAGGCAGCTGTTTTGGATGATGTTTTTGGAAATGCTTTATGCTGCTTTTTGGCTACAGCTTTTGAGCGCAGTTGATGGGTGGCAGCAGAGGCAGGTGACAGCTAACAGGTAAGAGCTGACAGGTAACAGCTGACATGTGACAAACAATTTTCCAAGGAGCTATGACTTACAAAATAGAGTTGCACTCCACTTTTGTACTCATGCGTCATTTGATTTGTCTCAGAGCCGTATTGTTAGAACTGCCTCTACAAAACCGTTTCCAGTGGGGAAGCAGCAGTCCTTTGTAAATCATATGTGATCATTAAAAATTGAAAACTCCCTATTGCACAAGGTCCTGCAGGTCCTTCACGTGCCTAAGGTGGAAAAACATTCCTGTAGAATGAAAATCATCCTTTTTCATGGAGACTTCCTGCCTGAAGCCCCTGTCTCGCTATTGCTAGGTAGGTAAGAGCACACCTAGCAGCTAAAGCAAACGTTTGTGAATCGGGCTCCTTGGGTCTAGTTCTCGCTCTGCTCCGAGTTATGTCGCTTGTGCTCCTCACAGAACTGCGCTGTGATGCATAACTTGCTCAACTCCCTGATAGGGAAGCAGGAGGCTTTGATGAGGTCCTGGTGAGTTCTGACTGTCGTGAGATCTTCTGATAAAAGGATCTGTAGAAATTCAGAGCTATAGCAGTACGAAAATGAACTGTGTAGTAATAGAGTCTCACTGTGAGAGAAACAAAAACCTAACGCTATCTTCTTCTTTCTGAGTTTTTCAGGTCATGATTGTTCGCTTCTTTGCACTATTCTTAGAAGATGATCCTCCTTCTTTTCCGGTCTTGCCAGGAGATAAGGCAAACTTGCTTTAAGATAAGAAGTGCTTAAAAAACCTTAAAAGTAGCTGAACTTTTCCTGTGCACTTTAAGTGTACGCCTTTACCGAAGATAACCAACCTGACACAGCCATATGGTAGGAAACTGTGTATTATCTTGAAACCCTCCCATATACTCAATTTAGATGACAATTTCTTGACTCAGTAATGGATTTCCTGCCCGTTGTTTCTCTCACTTCAGGAAATGCTAGCACTATGCAGAGAATAAAAGCAATCAAAGGCTTGACAAATTGAATTTACTAAAATGTGTGCTTATGACATTCAACAAAAAAAAAATAGTCAGGGAGAACAGAGATGTTTGGAGGCAGTTGTGAATGAATGCAGAAGAGATCTGGTTGGGAACTTTGGAACCAAGGCTTGGAGAAAACTTTCAAATGATACCAGTGTCAGAAGAGAACAGATTAAAGCTTTCAGCATTAGCTGGAAGATCAGGACACTGGTGCAAATCTGGGAGGTTACTGAACTCTTGCTTTTCATCCCACACTTTCTTGTTTTGGGCCTAACACCTTCATGACTTTTAATTCTTATATTGTCTAGTTAGCTGGCTAAAAAGGCTTGTGTACAATTTCCAGTTGCCTCTTGGACGGAACTCAAACACAATTAAACCATTTAAACACAGGCTTTAGCATAACACTAACCTACAACTTGTCAGTTCCTCCCCTGGTGTAGCATATGCTCCTGAGCACAGTATGTATATCAGTAGAATAATGGAGTCCTGTGAGTCAAGGAAGTATGCAGAAAACTTGTAGAAGGCATCCATGAATAATAATGATGACTTCATTCTTTTATTGAGTGTTGTAATACATCTTTTGGTGTAATATATTGTCTTTTGGGATGTAATTCAGTTTTTGAAGCTGACATCAGATCTATATTCCCACAGTTTTATGAAGGGCATACATGGATTGAGCCTATTTGCATTCATTAATATTTAGGGCAATTCTGCAATTCATATTGGGAAATCAAGATGAAAGACAATGCCATATAAATATGTATCCCATATATATATATGACATATATAACTTTTTCTAAATTGCCTTACAAAGTTAATTTCTTTCAAAGCAGGAAGTCTGTAATCTGCACTTTTCCACTCTTGGCTTGATGGCTTTAACCACAAAAGATGGTTCTGACTCTGCTGAATTGAAAATGCAGGTTTTTGCTAAAATACCTTACCTCTAGAAACCAGCCATATGGGAAGTAATTGTTTGCAAAGGGTTTTCCTTTCTTTAAAGCAGTATATGAAGTCAAGACAGTTTTCAGTAGAGGTGCTGAACTAGACAAGCCCCTTGTTAACTATGGAATACTTTCTTTTTCCTTTAATTTCTCTTTATAGTCCCAAATCCCAGCACTTTGGGGAACAGCATTTCAGCTCTGGTAAATAATATTTTTTTGTGACTCTAGCCCTTACTGCACATGGAAAAGAGAAGGAACAAAAAAAGAGAAAGACAAGAGATGTCTGAAAATTATTTCCAAACTTTGCTCAAATCTAGCCCTATTTCTTTCCAACCTTTTTCGCCTTCTCCACACTGTATCCTGATCCATACTTCAAAGAGCGTTAAAGTTTTAAAATTATAATCTCTGTTTGTGCATTGTCTTGAGTACCCTGTCCAATCAAGAATTACATCTGCAACAGAGGAACATGCTACATTAATAAATAATATTTATTGTATTAAAATAGTAGCCAGCATGGGCTACATAGTGCTTGTAAATTCACTGGCAAGCTCAGTTCCTAATGGTCTATAATTGAACATCAAATACTTTTTATAGAGGGTCTAACATAAGTTATCAAATTGATATTTAGGGGGGATAAGATATCTGGTATTGCAGAAAAAAGTCAGCAATTTATTTAAATACTTAGATTTAAACTTGGAATCTAATTTCAGGCATCTATTAAAAAAAAAACCCAAACAAACTCAACCCCCTCAAAAAAGGTCTGGACTACAGAAAGCGAGTTTTATGGTGACAAACTCTACTGAAAGATGTTCCACTAAACGGACCAGGGTGGCAAAAGATTGTGGCACTGACCACGGTGGCAAAGAATTGAGGAGTCTGAGATGCAATTTAGAGACTAGGTTAGAGTTAACTTAGAGTTGATGTAAAATGGACCCTGGTATTCTTCCAGCATATTTATCCTGCTGGGGACTGGAAACATCAAAGCCAAACAGGAGATGCTGATGCTGTAACCAAAGTGTAAGTGCCAAGGTAGGTAAAAGTGGCACCAACCCAGTGTTTGGGACAATGGCATATTTACTTCAGAATATCCCTTTGCATGCTGGAGAAATTTGTACATCCCAGACCATGGATCAAGACAGTTCAGGTTTATTTCTATGTCTCAGGGCCCAACTAATATTAATGAGCTAATCTGGATCAGCTGCAATGAAGTATTTTACATGTAATTTATAAAGTAATTTGATCTATAGGCTAAAGTAGTTTATAAAATTAATTGAAGGGTGGCATGTGCAAGTAATAACTGCTATGAAACAGCTTTCAGTAAAAAAGTAATCTATTTCGAAGCTTTGATATTAATAAGTGCAAAAGCTGTGGACAATATTTAATAACATTTTTACCTAAAATGTTCTTTAAGATAAGAAGTAAATAAGTTTAAACCCTTCTACCCTTGTTGTGAAAAAGTACACGGTATGCGTCTCAAAAGCATGAGAAATAAAATCAAGACAGAAATCTTGACGGCTCAGTAGTGTTTTGTATAGATATTCAAGCAGTACTTATTAGTGTTATGGGTTTCTTTCTAACTACCAAGGACAATGTGAAAACTTGTAAAAGTAATTTTTATAAAAACAAATAAATGGGAAATTTCTTTAGTAAACTTCATTTTAAAATGAAAGTTAGTGAAAAGATTTTGTATTGATAAATCCACATCCTGCTATTGGTTAACTATGAAGAAAATTAGCACAGTAAAATGTGGTCGCTTATGTACTGTTGTTCACCAAGGATTTAACAGTCAAAATGAAGAGAGAAAAAAAATATAAGGAAAAAACTATGAAAGTCAAACTTCAGAATCTAGGCAAGATCTAGCACAATATATATGTGTAGAATTTTTGCATATTTTATAATGGCCTCTGTTGACTGGGATTATAGTTGCTTTCTTTAAATTACAAAAGACAATTATGGGAAATTATGTCAGCAGTGAGGCATTGATAGGTAAACGCTTAAAATATTAAACAGTCAGCAGGGTGAACAGGGCTTTCACTTACGCCTACTTTCATAAATAGCTCTTGATTTCTCATACAGCTCATATGGGTCAGGTTTTCGTGGATCAAAGGCCTCTGTTGAATCGGGAAATGAACTCCTGTGAAGAGTGGGTGGATAGGGAATATTCTGTGGCATAGCTGGAGCAGACAGGCTTGTTTGAGGGCTGCCTTGATTCTCCCATCGTTCCATCATCTGGAATAAAACCATACAGAGAATAAAGATGAAGTTTTGCAAAAACTGACTTCCACAATGAGACCAAAGAGTGATTTCCGTTAAAGATGCATTTTATAAAATTAGCAAACCCTTTGCTGCCTTTTGAGATGGAAGCTGCTTGTTGAGCTGTTTATAAAATTACTTGGTTAAATTCAGTTGTTAATTTGTTGCTTATAGGAAAATATGATCTTTCTCAGGTACTATGATCCTGTGTGGATTAGGGCCCAGCATTTCACCTGAGGACGCACTGATTTTCTGGAAGTTATTCTGCTAAAGGAGGAATCTGTGGGTCTGTGAAGATACAATTATCAGAGTCATCAAAATACATAACTGAAAGTAGTGCTTAACAAAGAAGTGGTCAGACTGGGAAGCAACAGAATGATCTTAATGCTATAACTTGTAAGGATGCATGAAAATAGCTAGCTGCCCAGGGAGAAGCAGATTACTGTAACTGTGAGCAGAATTTAAAGCTTCAATTGAAGAAAAAGAAAAAAAAATCAAAGGGAAAATTATTACAGCAGGTATTTGAGCATCTAGTGGTAGTTGAATGTTCAATGATAAAATACAGAACATGGTGAGAGAAAAGCGGGCATTAGCCTGATGCAGTCTTTTTCATTTCTTACTGCTTCTTTCTTACATCAAAAATTACAATGGCGTCATCCAACCAAACTCCCAAGTACGGGATAAATTTTTCAGTTCTTCCAGATGATTTACAGGAGAGAAATACACAGCAGTGTATTGTCTAAGCATGAAAGCCACCTCAATCCTTTTGTTCTTCAAGACTGCTAGACTTAGTAGTCACAGAAGTATATCAAGCCAGAAGGGAGATAATATGATAGATTGTGCAAAAGAAGACTTGGGGATCTGCATTCTTCTTTTTAAAGGAGTTGACTACTAATTAAATTGCATTACCAAGTATATTTGAAGAGGCTAAGTTAAACAAAACACAAGTGTTTATCCCAGAAAATGAATATTTGTCTTTACCTGTAACCCTTCCCAAAGCTAAGGGCAAGAAAGCCCCTAGAACAGTGTGCTCTCGCACATACGCCAAGAATCAGTTAATTACACATAAAACGACTCTTGGAAACAAACTGAACTGTAATAAAGTACCACTGACTTCTACTGTTGTATCAGCAGTGCCTTATCAAAGATGATTGCAAGTCTACAGCAAGTTTGTTCTACAAATTCTGCGATTATCATTTGCTGTTAGTTCCTTGCTTTCAGAGGGTGTTTGGCTCAGCAGGCAGGCTTTGCTCTCTATTCTGATGATTTACAGCATCAGGCTTTTCCCACATCCAGTATGTGTGAACTACAGATATTTTAGAGTCCTCCTGGAGAACATGCTGAGTAACTATCACTCTGTGCATCCCAGGTGATCTGAGACTGCATACTTCAAAATAAACAGAATAAGGATATTGGCCATTTTGAGTTGTTGAGGACCTCATTATTTATTCAGAGTGGTATTATAATTCAGGCTATGCTTCTGCCAGAGTTTCAGCAATAAGTAGGGCTGGTTCACTGGAAACAATGAAGAAAAGGAAGATCTAGGTATCTCAGTCAATCACAGGATGAATCTCATGCATTAGTATGTGTGGGGTATGGTATTTAAGTCGAAAAAGTGAAGTTTTAGTGCTAAGAAGTGCTAATGATGAAGATATGGAATACTGTATTCAATATTTGCCAATGTTCAAGAAAAACACATTTAATTTTGGTCAGATAGATACAAGAGACGGTAACTGGGATGTGATATAAGAGGGCGCTATAGGTATGTAGATCGTGTGCAGTACAGTGACATATGGAGATACCTGAGTTATCATCAAAATAGCTTAGGTACAGGAAAGCACCTAGGGTACCTTCAGGTACCCTTTATACACAGATAGATTTATCCCCTCTGTTGGGTAAATTAGCCAACTGGCAAGTCACATGAACGTCACAGTAATACTTCTGATCGCTATTCTGGCTCTAAAGGAATTACCTCAGGTATATATGAACATATACAGAGCATAGCATTGTATCATGAATGTATAAATTCAAAGGTCTCCAAAAACAAACCTCATTGTGAAACCTACATCTAACAGAAAAGGAGAACTGGGCTTAATACAAGTTCTTTATGATGAGGAAAAATAATGGAGAATTATGTTTAGGTTTTACCTTCAGTGAGGAATCTAAAAGTGAATATAAGACAGAGAAACTGAACTATCCATCTTATTACTATGAAGCAGGAAGACATGTGGGGCCCTGTCTATCTAGAAGTGAATATTTTCTAATTTCCTGGACAGTACCAGAGAAATAGAACACTTACCTCTTTCAAAATGTGAAACTGAATAAAAATAAAATATTAAAAGAAAGATTTAAAAAAAGAAAGGAAAATATAATTATCTTTGATGAGCAAACTTTTCCCAGGAGAAAGGACAAGAAACTGGAGATCAATTGGTGAAGCCCTACTGAGTCCCATATGTCTAATTCTTGCTTGCTGGTTAGCTTTAAATCTTTAAGTGTGAAGTGAAAAACAATCTTACTTGTGGGTATTACTGCTAACATAAATAGTTACATGAACAGAAAAACACAAGGGGAACTATATCTCCCAAACCCATATCAAGTAGTTAAAGAGTTACATAGTGTTTTGCAACATGAGTTATCATAATGTTAGCTCGCAGAAAACGATGCTCTTGGAAATGAGTAAGCATGGTGTTGAGAGCAGTGCGCCACACCTGAGCTGGGTAGTGGGCTGGTGACATTGCTCAAGTTCATTTTGCACTAATCGCATTGTATTCCATATGACATATATAATTTATGCACTATATACATAGAAATTACAGGAAATTACTGTCAGCCCAGGCTACTGTGGGATGCTGGTCACGCTGAGACACAGTGCACGCCATCCCTGAGCCTCTGCCCCAGGGAGAGGAGCTTGTCTCTTCTCCTCTTTCAGTCAATGGCCCATGGTCACCTTTTTGCTTTAAAGAATGGCGGGTGCTTCTCTCCTGTGCAGCCAGAGAGGCATAGGGACAGCAGTAGTCACCCAAGCAGAAAAGAAACCTGGCTTTGGGCCTTCTACAGTTTCTCTTTCCTGTTACACACCTACAGACTGTGCTGTGGTGTTGGGAAGGCTTTCTAAAGCTCCCGGTGCTGGCCTTACAGCTCCGCACTGCCACAGGCACTCAGTGCTTCAGAGGCATTTGGTTTCGATTTTATATTCATGTCATGGGCACTAGAAATTTATGTCTGATTATTTTTTTAGTTAAAGTGGTGACAGACCAAGGAATGTGCACAATCTTAATGTGGTTAATCGTTTGTAAACGATTAATCTCTTTCTGAGACTACCCCGAAATAGGCTAGCTGTGTATGGTTAGCCTGCAAGCAGCTACGGTATCTGCACGCAACGGTTTTATATTTTTCTGTGAGCCCTGGATTCCTCAGACTCTTGCATGAAAAACTGCATAACTCATGTCGCTACTCTAGGTTCTGAGTATTGACAAGTGCTACTCAAGTATGAACTACTATGCCATTTATACAACAAAGTGCAGACAATCATTAACAATATGCCGACATTTGTGTATTTGATATGTGTGTAAAGAGGGTGAGCAATGACAGTGGAAGGCCTTTGGATTTGTGTCTTTAACAAGTAAGTTCCAACTTCTCTATTTCATCACTTTTTACCTGAGATTAAAAGTTGAATTTGGGGGGTTGGACTAGATGATCTCCAGAGGTCCCTTCCAACCCCATATCATTCTGTGATTCTGTAATTCCCAGTCAGACAGGAACCTTAAATGGGTGAGAACAAGCTAGCCCTTAATAGCCAGATTTATTTTCATGAATATCCTGCTACTTAGGTGAATAAAATGCTCATGCAATACTTATTACAATGTATTGCATTTGTCCTCTTCCCTTTTACACAAAAAACACAACAAGATGAAGCAGGCTGATGGAGTTGCATCAGTTGATTAATTAATTGTTATTTGTATTTGACAGGATATAAAAATTATTTTAGTATGCATTAAACATGCCATGATCCAATATGAGAAGGGAAGTTGTCCAGATTCAATGTAACCCCCCACCCCCAACAAAAATAACAAAGCTGTAATACTTTAAACAATATTTCTATTGTTATTTCTACTGTTCTTAGAAGCCTCCAGGCAGAGTCAGGACATCAGGCCTCTTTTTTCTTCTATGCACCTCTGATGAGAGATCAGCACTATTTTAAGGTCTTTAAAATCTACATAAAAAAGTAAAATTAAAAAAAACCAAAACCCCACAAAACAAATGAGACAACAAAAAAGCCTACAATTTCTTTTTACGTTGTGAATGTTGTCACAATTTCAAAAAATGATATAATGTGGTGTCAACAGAATAAATGTAGTAGTTGCTTACAGTCTTAAAGTAGGAAAGGTCTTTATGCCTTGGGATTTAATGTCAAAATCATAGAAACATAGAAATGTTGGTTAGAAGGCACCTCAGTAAGTTATCTAGTCCAAGCTCTCACGTGAAGTGTGACTATTTGCAATTCTAGTTCTACTAATGCAAGAAAGAATAACAATCACTCTGAGGATGTTAAGCTCAAGCCACTTGTAAACCAGAAAAAGTGCACGTTGCCCGTTTCAAAGAGATTGCCAACTAGAAGGTCAACTATACTGGCCGCACTGCTTGGGCTTTCTGCTGCCTTTTCTTCCAGATCCCTCATTTTTGAGCCATTGCTTTTCTGGTTCTTGACACCCATCTTAACATTGAGATGTTCCTTTCTCCAGCCTGCTGCTGGCAGACTCCAAGTCAACAGATCTGCAGAGCTCATTAGTGAGGCCACCCCTGATGCTGTCTCACGTACAGCTGGGGCACTGCTGAGAGGTGTCTCATGAGCTGGGAACACGAGGGTTATACGACAGTCTAGAGAAATTTGTTTTGAATGTTAGCCATCTTAAGAACTCACTGTGTATAATTCTGAAAGGGAACTTACAGGCTTTGGAGTTTTCCATGGAGAAAAGAAACCTGAAATAAACAAAAAATAACGTTAGCAGATTTTTCTGATGCATAAAGAGTGGAGGCTAAGTGGTGTGTATGCTCCCGTTCTTATTCAGGTCTGCAGATAATATTAACACATATGAAAATTCTCTACACACAAGGGATGAAAACACAAACCATAGGGGATAATTTCTAAGAAAAAATATATGCAAATATATATATACATACATACACATATATATATATATGCAAGTGGAGCTTTTGAGATCATTGCCATACTTTACAAACAGCATGGGATTAGTTTGAAATTAAAAGAACTAAACAAAAAGTCTTCCAATTGTCTTGGTGGACATTGGATAAGACACCAAATGACCTGGTATTGATGTGTCAAATGCAGTCGCACCTTTAAGAAGAAGCAATTCAGAACATCCCATCAACAAAACCTAATAACACAAGAGATTTTTTTAGAAGAAAAGCCTGGAGAAAAATAACTGTTTCATAAGTCTAGATAAGGTAGCAAAGTTTTGGAATGGTTGCTTGTTTTGATACCATCCTGTTTTTTTTTATCAGCTAGCAAGTGGTCTAACACAACTGCCTCTTCTACACAACTAGTTATCTCCTTTTCCTTGATTATTGGCTGACTTACAACTTGGCTGAGTGACTTTCATGATTTTCAGCTACTGTAGCGTACAAATGTTTAAAACTCCAGATATGTCCTTTTCATAAAAGAAGATAATTTGAAACTCTCATTGTAAACACTGTTTTTATCTTATGCAGTACAATGTTAAAAAACTTAGAAAATATTAAATAAAAAGAAGAATTTCAAAGGATACTGGGTCACATTTTTTAAAACCACCAGCTTTCAGCATAGCTTCCATTAAAAAACTCATTCTCAGTTAATAGCAGGTAAAAAAAAAGTCTGTGGACCTGCCTAAGTAAGATTAAAAGCTAATAACAAAGAGCTCATTTTTTTTTTCAGAAACACAAATGGAGTTTAAATTGAGACATCTAATAGAAAGTCTGCTCTTTCAGTCAAAAATGAATTAAGCTGTAAGAGTAGTACTGACTTCATTATTTTTTATTTCTAAGGTGAGTCTAGAAAAAAAATTAAAATCACAAGAACACTCAGGAAAGTATCTTCCTACAGACAAATCACAACAGGAATTATATTTATACTTAGCATTTAAAGTTCCCAGAATTCTGTGATAATGAGGTAATTTTTTTCTGCTGTGATACCTAATTAACTTTGACTGAAAAAATCTTGGAATGAAAAAAACAATTGAGCCTTTTGCAGAGAAAGACTGGCTGGTTTGTGATGATGGTAGTGCTTTTAAACAGAAAGCATATTGGAAAAATTTATCCTGGAAAGCTTTATATTTACTGACTCTACAGTGTTTGGATAAAAGCTGCTTTATTAACAACTAGAGAGATTTCTTTCCATCTGCAAATTCAAGCTGAGACAACAGGCATCCTATATAGATCTGGCTTGTACATCATCTTCAGTATCAAAGACTCTGTAGTAGAAACTATTCAATAACTTCTTGGATGGTAGATGGCTACCTTTTTATTACCTACTATTGTTTTTTACAGCTAATAAGAGTGAAAGTTAAAAAGCATTTTCCCCCTTCTAGCTAAAGATGAGACTTGAAACTTGCAAGGAAGTTTGCTGAAAGGTAGCTTAAATCAGCTTACTACACAGATAACAGTGTTTGAGAAAAGTTGTTAGAGGTAACACGCCCCACTGGTATGGGTGCACCTCCCGTAAGTCATTGTCAGCAAAAATTGTTCCAGGTAAAACTGAAATGCCATTTTTTCCTGTTTATTTACTGACTCCAGCTAAAAATATATTTTCCCGGAGTTATCACAAAATTTTACTATCAATTACTAATAAATAAAAAAAGCCTCAACTCAAAAAAAATCAATTATTCACCCAAACAGGGAGAACACTGACTTATGTTTAGCTTGCAGGCAACGGGCACAGACTGCAACATACAAATGACAACATCTCACTCAAAACAAAGAAAAGGCAATATTTATTCACACAGCATGAAATTATGTTAAGAAAACTAACGGATAAAGTATGCCACAGAAGTAGAAGACTCAAAGCAAGATTGTAAAGAAGTACTGGATATCCATATGTGTAAAAAAGCATGTTAGAAGGTAAAATTTATAAAGGTAACAAACATTGGAACTGATAATAAAATCCAATCTTCAGATTTAAATGCATATATTATACCAACAACTTATGTAAACTCAGATGTTTTCTCACCTATGTCAGAGACTAGATGCTAGATTAAATAGACGAAGGTCTAGTTTCATAAAGCAAAGCCTATCTCCTTTCTTTCACATATTTCATGGCAATTTTAATTTGGCCTCACATAACTTCTGTATTCTCAGCCAAATTAAACAGCCTTTTTCCCAATCTAAACACAACTGCCCTTCAGACAATGTATGTTCAATCAGTTATCGAACATAAAACAGATTATGAATAATTGTTGTGAAGCAAACATGTCCAGAATTATCACTGGTATTTAGATACATGGAACCATTGCTGCAAATTCGAGAATCCAAGACTACAATGCGTAAGTCGTGCATTGTAAGTGCAAATGGGAAAATTCACATGAGAAAACATAAAAGCAAAATGCACTTTCCTGTGTAGACTGCATGCTCCCTTCTAACTTTCACCTTTAACTATTGCTCTGCATAAGTATGGGACCAAATCCTCTACATGTAGAAAATTCAGGCTCAGAAGCTCACCTGAAGAATATATCTTAATAATGTGTATTCAGTGCCTAACCAACAGCATTGGCCTTCTGCAGCCACTTTTACAGCTGGCAATGAGAAGCAGTGGACTTTCACTCCACAGCACCACATTTTCCCTTGATTTTCTGGTGCTGATTCATTACCTGCTGTGAGTTTTTCCACCAGAGACGGTGGGACCTCACTGCATGGCAGCCACCGGCAGGCTGGCTTCAATTCAGTAGTGATTTAGAGGCAAGATGAAAATTTTTCTCCAAAGAGTGCAACTTTCAACGTAATACATCCGAGTATTAATACGGTACTAATACTGGTTGACCTGATCAACCCACATCTAGCTAGGCACGCATACTGGATAAGCTCTTATAACCTCCTTATCCCACTCCCAGATTTCCACTTCTCCCTCCCCAAACTTCCAACCCTTGACTGTCCAACTTGTGATGTCCTCTATAAAATGGGTTGGCTGAGAATATTTTATATATATACATATATTATTATTACTACATCTATATACACATATACACACACCACCCCCCTAGTCACATACAGTTTTGAAATTTGAAATAATAAAAGCCAGCTTAGATCTAACTGAGAATACTTCATGCAGCCTGTTCTTCTCGTGAGTGGTTTTCTTCTCACCCATGTGCCTCACAGCCTTCCCTCCTCGTAATAGCTTTACCACATAAGTTGTAGCTCACTTTTTAAAGACTGCCATATATTTCTATTAAATTTAAATAAGTCTTTATTAACGCTCCTTGTAAAGGCAGCAGTAGAGTTCTGAATAAATTTTGGAAAGGGGAGTGGGTTTACTGGCTTCTGTCAAAGAGCAACCACAACCACTAGGCTAGATGCTAGCAGGAAAATACTATGGTCACCACCTAGTGTAATGTAATGTAATGTGTAAGCGTGTAAGGATAAAATGTGTAACCTCATATACTTCTCCAATGCTAGTTTTGTGAATACAATGATTTATTTTTTCGGTGTTGACCACTTTCTGTAATAAGGTACAGCAGCTGGTGGCCAAAACCTTTATTGAAATGTTAATTGTTTCACTTTAAATAAATAAACTGAGGTACAGTAACAACCATATGCTTTTTAAAAATCAGAATTGTATTTTCTTATAAAGCAGTGTTAGAAAAATTATTTTTGACATTGCCTTTTAAATTATATTTACCACCTTCCAAAATGAACTTCCCTGGAAATCAGAGCTGTGATGGTTTCTACGTTGTAACTTCACTAAAAAACACCAGTAACAGAAAACAAATTTTGGATTCAAATGTATTTGAGGGAAAAAAAAAGATTTTTTTTTTCTTTTCAGATCAAGGCAAATTCCAGCTTCACTTTACTCTACTCCTCCTTTTCGATGAAGATATCCTATAACAAAAGACAAATTACATCACACTCATTGTATCTATTTCTTCTAATATACAAATGCTTTTTTCATAAAATATGCTTACAGATTTCACATGCCCTACACTTCACCCAGTGTTTATTGTTGGAAAGTTTAGCTTTCTAGGAGCAGCTTATCAGACAGGACTTAGCACTTGCAAGATAGAGTCCTGATTTGTTTCTATTTTTTTTTTCCCCCAGAAAAAATCCTGAATTTGGCATGTTCCGTAATGTCAGTAATACAAAACGAGCCTTTGGTTATTAGTCTGCTGCCAAGTGCATGCTTTTTGCTGCATTTCTCTCTCTATTATTTTTTTCCACTAGACAAACCAATTTCCTCACTATTTCATATTGATTCCTGGAAAAGTTCTTAAGACCTTGTAAAATCACAAGTAACTAATGTAGGTGGTGCCAAACCACGAAATCCTTTAATCGCATTCACTTCTGTGGCAGACGTGTATGTATAATTAAACTGAAGCCCGGGAACAGTTTGATTTCTGCGGTGGTGGCATGTGGTAGTGCTGCAGGGAGGAACTCAACAGCGTCAAAGATAAAGCCTTTTCATCCAAAGCAACGTTCAGGGCACGTCAACTTCCCTCCACATCAGTTGTTGCACCGATGATACAGCAAGTGTTTTGCCCATTAGCTTTTGCTGGGATTTTAAAATTTATTTATTTTTTTTTTGTCCCTGTAAAAGCCTTGCTGCATCTGGCTTCCTGTGTAAAGCTGTCCCAAGCACTGCTCAGACCTTTCTCATGTAATTGCTTGGAAGTCAATGAACAGATGGCTGATGAGCACTCCCAGAGCATTAACTGACTCCATGGGCATCTTATCAATGTCCATGTGACAACAATTCACTTCAGCAAAAGTTTTCCCCTCTAGAAAAGTTACTGCATAAATTTACTGCAGCAGTAGACTTTTTTTCTGTACTTTTTCTTTCTCTCACTGGGATCCCTGAGATGTCTGTCAGTTGCCTACACTTGGGCCTCAGTTCCAGAGGCTTCAAATACCCATTAACTTCAAATGGATGTGACGGTGCAGGACTTCTCTCAGAGTTCAGACTCACGGTGTACTCAGTTAGCAGGATGCAGGGAACCGTTTCATACCATTCATGTTACATATGGCTTCTCCTTCTGTATGTTTAAGTTTTGTTGAGCCACACTGTGTGGTCGGATTAGGTGCACAGAAGTCAAGCTACAATTGGGCTCATTAATTAAGATGCAAAATATCCTCCAGATAAAATTCCAAAAATACTGGTGGGAGAGATAATATTAAGATAGTTTTTGCATACATAAATTAAATATATAGCATTAATTCAATTATTTTTCAAATATTTTCCCCTTTTCAGGAAAACAAACCTGGTCAAGGAGAACAAGTAAATTCAAATGATTTATATACTGTAGTAAACAAAATCTAAGAGGAAATAAAGTAGATGGAAATAATACTTATGAAAACAAGCAGGTGACAAAATGTTCGAATTGGTCATGTCATATTTAAAATATCAGATGATCTGTCAGGAATGGAAAATAGAAGTTCCATTTCTAATAAAATCATTCATTACCACATAATATTTTTGAAAGGTCCATCTCTTTTGAACAGCCTCAAGTACTGAGGTCCTACTCTAGCAATAACAAAAAGTTAATTTACCTTGAAATAAAGAGTAGGTGTAAGAAGACTGGGAGTTCTAGCTCTTCAAGCATGAAGTTAGCTAGTCCTGTTGTCAGCTGTCCTTCAGAGTGACCACGCCATGCCATGGAGGATCCATTTGGTCTTTGGTTGCTATGGCACTCGATGCCATGGGTCAAAAATTAACACAGTCAACATCAGAGTGAGATGAATGACCCATCATGTTTGATCAGGTCCACAACACTAGACCCAGTGGCTTTTCCCTTGCAGTAGGCTACGCACTGGCAGCAGGGCAAGTAGCTGATGTAGCACTGTGCTGCACTGAGATAAAGGCTGGTTACTGTCATCAGTTGTTATATCAAATGCAGATTCAGATTTATAAAACTGTGAAAAAGGTCTGTTGTCTCTAGGGGCATATACATATTCCCAGATGTTACTAATCAGTTTTGCCTGAAAGAGGCTAGCAATGGTACAAACTGATTCTCAGCGGTTGCTCAATGCTCCACTATTCCACTGCCCCTGATCTCAGCCCAAGTGAGACTGCTACAGAAGAAGTGCTCCAGTTCAAATCAGCACTATTTTTCACTCTCTTTGTCCTACTAGACCTGTGAAAAGTGACTCCAAAGAACTAACATGTTCCTGTCCACAGGTAATCACTTTCTGAAGGAGCAAGGCAAAGAGTAGGCACAGTTCACAGCAAAGTCAGCAGGATCTTTAGATCCCATTGGGGTAGCACCTTCTGTGGTTCATCTCCAGATGACTTGGGGGCATCATGAGCCCAAGTGTATATTTCTTCCCTTAAAATTTTCATATTTCTTGATGAATGGCATAAAGTGTGACACAGAGAGGTTTATCAGAAAGGAGGGGAGGTAGAGGAGTGCCTTGGGAAATTAAATCTGATCTCATCTCACTGAAGTGTACAGAACTGATACAAAAATGTAATTGACTGTGAGATCAGGTGCTAAATTAATATTCATCTTTTTACACATAGGAGCATTTTTTGTGAAGTTCATGAAGTTTCACTGACCTAGCCTTCTTAAGCAACAATTTTTCAATAATATTCAGATCTTCACAAATAATTAGAAAAAGGATAGCTATTCAAAGTCATGAATGATAGAAGTACTTGCTGGTGAGCTGGGACCCTCACTGGTCACCTGTGTCTATGAGAATATCCTCTAAAATACACCAGAGAATCTCAAGCTACCATGATGTTTTCACTTTCATGAATAGCAAAGAGTCTTTGTTAGCAGGAATACAGCCATCAGAAAAGGTCAGAAGCTGGCATAGTAATGAGTTAATTTACATTCTAATGGACATTCAGCTATTTATTTTTCTTGGCTGCTACAGCTCTGTGAATTTCTTATCAGTCAGAGATTTAAAATAATTCATGAAACTAGAAAAAAACCCAGCAAACTAAATACTGTCTCCTTCTGATTAATCTGGATGTGAAGCAGAGAATTTCTGGCTAAAAAAGTGCAGAGGCAAATGCAACATGTCCAGTGACAGTTTTTGATGCTTAAATGTATTAGACTTGGGAAAAATAATAAAAATCTGCAACAATTCCTGGAAGTGAGAGATAAATTTTTGGAACAAGCAGCTTTTCATGTTGTCAACAAAAGCAGATTATTTTCCACAAAGCTTAATAC
Organism: Limnodromus scolopaceus; assembly: GCA_028565335.1. Classification (NCBI taxonomy): domain Eukaryota; kingdom Metazoa; phylum Chordata; class Aves; order Charadriiformes; family Scolopacidae; genus Limnodromus; species Limnodromus scolopaceus. Next base: position 13,223,673 of record JAOXNO010000001.1, on the reverse strand, counting down.
TTAACATTCACAGAATGTTTCATTGGGTGACACTTTTCCATGAACTTTCTCCTCTTTTCTGGCACCTATTACCAGAACAGTGCTACATTGTTACAGATTTATTTCCTTGATGATAGCAAACCATATTACCTGAAGGACAGCCATGTCTTGGAATAGAGAAAATGTTGCTACAGGACAATTGAGAACAGATTTTAGTGGGACAACTTGACCTGGACTAGAAAAAGATATCTTATAGAATGGAGGAAGACCCTTGTCTCTTACCTTCTATTGTAGAAGTTCCTACTAAAAGTTCAAATCCCTAGGTCCATATCCTGGCCTATGATTTGCAACTGCAGGCAGTATTGGACAAACTTATTTTCCTCAGTGACATGTATAATATACATATTTTATGTAAATACTAACCCAATTAGCAAAAGTCTGCGTGCCCAGATACTAACACATGAGGAGTGGAGAAAGAAGTCTGCTCATAGGTTGTAAACTCTACCAACACCTTGAAAAGGTCAAGAAAAAGAACCTTTTGTTTGGCAGAAGGAAATTTTCCCTGAAGAACCTCTGGTTTCGCTCATGTGCATTGTCCGTTGATTGCTACTAAAATCAATGTCGCTAGTTTACGTGTCCAGGCTAGGGATTACACTCTCTACTCTACTGCTCTAATGTGGCAAGGGCCAGTAGTGCAAATAATGCGCCATTTGGGGCATACATACTGTGGCAAGCAATTCTCCCTGAGCACAGCAGACACAGCAAGGCGAAAAGACTGGCGTATGTCACACACACTGAACCAGCAGCATAATTTAGAATATAAATTGAGTCTTCAGAGTCCTGACAGCTCATGACTGTTGCTTCCAGAAGGGCCTGTGAGTGTTGCCATAGCCATAAAGACTCTGTAGGCTTGCTAAGAACATGCCTGACAATTCAGCCTGGCTTTACTAAAAGGTAATTTAAGCTTCAAAACTAACTTTTCGGAATACTGCATCACATTTTCAGAGCTCTCTGACAGTCAGAAACTCTGCTTAACTATGCCAGAGTCTCTGCTGTTTCATGTGTTTAGAATCTGCTCCCATTTAAGCTTTTACACTTTCTAAGCACATTAGAGAAATCTTAGTTTACGTTATGGCATGTCACTTTGACGAATGCCCTTTGATGAAGGCATGTTCCCAATATTTTGTGTTAAAATGTAGATGGAGCATAAGTTGTTTGTATACAGTGTCCTAAAGTTCTTTTCATGAAAATACATTCACAAAAAGTCTTCAGCAAGTGTGAGGGAAAAATATTCAATAATAAATCCATTCCTTTGCTTATATGTAAGCTACATATTAAGGGATAGATGAAAAGGAGTCACCGGATATTTAGTGTTGACATCTATGCTGACATTTCCTCCTCTTTTAAATTTCTTCACTGCACCCATATTCTCTCTCAGCTACCCCCTTCTTCAAATCCCTGTTCCCAAACTCTCACAGACTTCCCTTCCTTGTTCCCAGGATTTCCCTCTCTGTGTCCTGATCCTGATTCGAAAACCAGCTAATCCTATCCCTGAAATGGTGATCCCTAATAAAAGAATAAAAACAGACAAACGTCGGGAAATGGCCTCAGTGTCTGTAACTGATTCTGAATGGGAACCCTCGCAATACAATGCTCCACTCTAATGGGAGACAGAAAAACAGCACATCAGAAGCAGTGTTGGACCATGCAACTGACATAGAACAGCTGAGAACTGAGTCTAGAAAGATTTCAGCTAATCAGACAGACATGGCAACCTCACAGTGACCTGAAAAACTGTCTGGACTCTGTTTGTTCCAAATAGTTTTCCAGTTATCCACTCAGTTGCATCAACATCTAATGTTTTTTGGGTTGGAATGTGTATCCTCATGGCATTGCCAGCTGTGACAAAGGACCTATAGGTGGGAGGGGAGGTGGTATACCCTAGGGCATCTCAATAAGTACAGAATGCCTACATTTATTCAGGTTACTGAAGCTGACATCAATTACAATGGACACATAGACACCTGCACCAAATTTAGACACTGACATGCCGACAACTAAATTTTGATGTGATTAGTGAATTAGGAACTTAACACAGCTGCACAACTATAGGTCCAATACCAAGAGTGCTGTACCTTACGTTAGTCAGAAATCTGTGCTGGATTGACAGAGATGACGTGGAATCTATGGGAGACTTCAGAGCTTCAGTTGTCAGCCTGGACAATCTCGAGTCTCCCACCGACTCTGCCATTCCAGTGAAGATTTCTTGATACCTCAGGGCACCTCAGATGGTCCTGGATATCTGTTAGAGAGCTTAGAGTCTCACTCCTCTTGATTTCTCTGTGGTTTGGGAGCACTGGACGAAAGTTCATCATAAAGCAACAAATAAGTTAATAAGAGACTGAGAGAGCCTGCTGGTTTTACCTGACTGCCTTTCTGTCATTATTAAATTACATTGTAGTAAGTTCAGAATTTCGTATTTAATATGCATTAAGCTGTCAGCAGGGTTCTGAATTTTATTGATTTGCCTTTGAAACCTCTTCTGTGACAATGGGAAGTGTCAGGAGCTCAGGTGTGTTAACTATAATTGGCTCATTTTCATACCACATGGTGGAATGATAAACACCCGATGGCAACATAATTAAAAGGTAATCGTGCCACTTGGCCACAGTGGTGGATGCTGGAATAAGCATGTTTATTTGATTCTTTGGATCCAGACATTATTCAAGGTAATAATTTCTTTCCAATTTCCTGCTCCTTCACACCAGCTTGAAAGACCAGTTTATTCCTGGTTATAGAGATTCAGGTAGAACAGAAAGGTTGACAGACAGTGGCAGACAGTGAAAGAAAAGACTAACAGTAGAACAAAAACTAATCACAAGATTCAAGTTCTACATGGTTGAGTCTTAGCTGTGAATGTATATCGTTTAGTGTAGGAAAGCTGAATATCCGGCAAGGGATGTCCAAGGAGTAACAAAACTGTGAAAAGAACAGTGAATTTCTAAACTCAGTTCCCTGGTTGAACCTCTTGATAACTCACTTTGCTTTGAGCTGCTGAAGATTTGAGTGTGTGCCCACACCGACAGGCACCTAATAGCGATAAACCTCTTCGCTTTCATGTTCACCCAGTCAGGAGGTAATTCTCAGTATTCAACTTACATACCAAGAAGAACAAAGTGGAATTAGTAACAGCTTTGCAGCTATCTAATTATAATGGTTAAAATGACATGAAGTTCAGAAGATTTAGCATAAGACCATAGGAGCCTGAAAGAAAAAAATGAGAGAGAAATAATGATTGATGGGCATGATACTATTGCAGTACAGAACACTGAAGAGTGTAAAGCATGATAAATTGATCAAGATGACCTGGCTTGCAAAAAAGTGTTGAGAAATGTCACATTTTTCTGAATTTCTGAAGGTTTGGAGATGAGCAATTAACATAAGGAAAGGCTGTGTCCTTAAGTCCAATGAGAGAGGAACAGTATTGATGTGAATTTTATGATGTTTAGATTGCGTGCTGGTCACACGTAGCCCTGTGCCGTACTTTAAAAAGTTAATGAACAGAACACTAAGAAATGATGCTGATAAAGGATCCTGACAAGGTAGTTGGGAAGTGATAAGAATTAAATTAACGTATTACAAAGAAAAGCAAGAAAATTGTGAAGAGGTAATTTTTTTTCCCTGTGACAGTGTTCTGTCTCTTAGAGGAACATAAGTTGATCTCAGACTGTTGAGATTTAGACGGCATGTTTAACATAATGGAAATAACCCCTCAACACTGAGAAAATTGGAACAGTACATAAACATGACAAGTTAAACTGAGATGGTGCTGACAACCGTGAAGCACCTTGTGCACCTCACAGCTGGCCTAAGCTTTAAAATTAGCATTTTAAAAAAGATTTGCTAGGATACCTAGCTAGGATACCTCCATATTTAAAATGAGAATTTACTGAATAAGAAAGCAAAATTGGATGTGCCTTTAGATCTGTGAAAGATCTTTTTCTTCCTCAGTAGACCCATATATGTCCATATGATCACAGGACAAAAGCATGAATTTATGCTTGGACACCATAGCTGGCTGAAGGAATCCAAATGAACAGTAAAATTAACCAGGGCTAGTCATAAAATTGGATGTGATAAATACTTTTTCCTTCCTGAAGGGTAGGTAAATAAAAACATGCTAGAGGTAGATCTGCATGCTCTTTACCCAGTCACCACACAGTTTTACTGGTGTATAATCCCAATCAGCTAGGATAGGAAATAGTTTGTCGGGGAATATGCCTTTGGCTTTTTTTTTGGGTTTTGTTTTTAACTCTGGTGAACTAATTTAAAAAGTATAATTCATGTCACAGGGATCAACAACAAAAGGCCTACTTCAGGAGAAGAGGAAGAAGAAGGCTGATTTAAACTAGAGCTTGTTAGTGCTCTTCAGACAAAGGGAGTTTTAATTGGTGAATGGTGATTTGCTAAAGCCATTTTTGTGAAAAGCAGCTGTATTTCCAGAGTATATTGAACAGTTAATTGGAAAAAAAAAAAACCAACACCGTCTCTCGGATGAAATTTCTAGTTAAGTTCCAGATAAAATACCTAGTGACCATCTAATATTTAGCAAGCAGTAAATATTAGACGGTCCTGATAACATGGAACCTAAATTAATTTATCCCATTATAAACAGCCCTTTGTTTCTCATAACATAACTAAGTTTTTGATCTATCGAGCAATTGGCAGTTGTAGACTAAGTTGCTCTATTTCTCAGTGGGTGTTCTCTTTAGTGAAATTTTTTAAAAGGTCTGGGACTCAACCTTGGGAGGAGGTGTTTGAAATTTAATAATATTTCGTAGGCTAGAGGAAAACAATTACAATCCCATTCCAGTTTAAACAAAATCATACATCCAGCTACTCAGAATTAAAGAATTCAGAAATTATTGCAGCAATTTGAAAATATTAGCAAATATAGAACAGAAAGCAAACAAAAATGTCTTCAGATCCTCCATGGAACAGCTTTTCCATGAAGAATGTTCTGAGTTGGGTAACTATTCTGCTATACAAAGACAGACCCTAAATAGGAGACATGCTGAACATCTTTAATCTGGTAAAGATTATTTACTATTAATGAGAAATGGAAAAAACAGTGTGCAAGTAGCTGTCACATATTAATGAATAAAAGTGGGTACCTCTGTGCACAAACACAAGTAAATAATTTTTTTTCATCCCTTTCCTAATGTGAAGGAGTTAGAGTGCAACTGAATTGCAACTTCTAAACCAGCACTTTGAAATAGATGCATTTTGATTTAATGACAAAAGTACATATCTTGTTACACTGCAGTTCTTTATCTCTCAGACAACATGGCGGGGAGCAGAAAATAGCTTGTGAATACTTCAGAATTAATACTCACTCTCTAGAAACTAGGTTTAATCCTCCACATGCAAAATTTCAGAAGCATTTATTTTTCTTTCCTGAATTTTTTGGGTTTAATTTGCAACATTATTTTCAATGCAGAATCAAAAAAAAAGTTTTCTTATTTGTTATATTGCTTTTCAAATCACTATTTATTTTTATATCCACTATTCTTTGAGATCTGTGTATATTTCCAAATACAACTTTTGGTGTTTTAAATAGCAGAAGAGGAAATTTTGGAAAAGTAGTAATAGTAAATTTCCATTTAGGTTTTTTTTTCTGACTTCATAATGGCAACAATGCACACTATCTTTGTGTTTATCACCCCAAATTGTAAAATTGGTGTAATACTACTTTCCCCTTTTTAAAAAAATTCTGAAATCCCTAGAGTTTCTGTGTAATTTTTTCTCTTCATTATTAACTCTTATTTAAATAGCCACAGAAATGATGTCAGAGTTAGCGCTCAAAGGGAGAAGCATCATCACTCCTTAGTTCCAGCATTCAAGACTTTGATCTGCAATGTGCAGAATATGCTAACCTGGGATGCTGGCGGAAGAAATTGCTTTTTATTTTGTGGCTACATAGCAGATTTTGTTTTGGTGTTTCCTTCCTGCCTGAGATGGAATCCCAGGTTAGCTAAATATTTAAGCTAGATCTGCCTAGACTCCTTCTTTCAGACAGCTCTAAAGACTCTCAAAAACAAATCAAATCTCAAACCACCACGCTTCATTATAATAAAATTAAAATAAGTAACTTTTTCAAATAGAGAGAATGTAAAATTATTATAGAATAATCATTCTTTCTGTTTGTGTTGATTTCTAAAGAAATAAATATTTGTTTTATATAAATATATATTTTCAATACGGTGTAATAAGGAGACAAGATTTAATAAATTCTTTTTATCTCTGAGAAGTACTGTGGAAGAAGTTTAAAATTATCCAGATGACGACTTATTACATTCAGTCCGAGACCCTCTCTTTTAGCACCTTGGGCCCCCAAACATCAGAAAGATGGAGAACTGTAGAATAACATAAATGTTTAGATTGGAAGGGACAGTTGGAGACCATCTAGTTCAATCTCCTGCTCAAAGCAAGGCTAAGTTAAAAGACTGGGCTGACATTCAAGAATGACAGCTTCTCTGAATTGCTCAAACGAAGGAAAATGGAGTCAGAATGACAAGCAATAAACATACAGACCAAGAAAGGATCTGGGTAAAGCATGGAAAAAGCTAGTGAAGAAGGCCAGAAATTGGATGGAGATGACTGTCTTTGGCTCTGCCATATTTGTTAGTCACTCACTGGCCACAGATCCAAGCCCTGTGGACTTTTGTATTCTCCTGACTTCCCTCTGGACTGGTCAAGGACCTCCTGCTTATGTAATCGTCCTTCATTTTGGTTACACAGTTGAATTACTCTGCAAGAATCTTTCCATGTTCTTTTAGCAATTCCTGATACTCATTCTTGAGAATATTACATGTTAAATAGCGTGAGGCTGAAGGGCTATGCAAAAGAGCAGCTGGATCTTTTGATACACTATCCCACTAGGGGATACAAAAAAAGGGATATTTACAAAATAAAAAGGAACAAGTTTCTCCACTGGTCATTCCTTTTTTTTTTTTTTTTTAAGGAACAGATAAGGGTGTCTTCTGCACTACTTCAGAGATATGATAATGTTATACTACAGCAGAGAGGCACTGCTTTGGCCCCAGATGCCTAAAATAATCACATATATTGAGAACAAGCAGTTCAAAATACAGAAATTATTTCACATGGATAGATGTTGTCTTTGTACTGGCAGATGTATTTAGTTAAGCTATTAAAATATATGCAGATAATACTGAGGTATTTCCCATAATTAGCAAACATTTTCTCTGATGCTAACTAATCCCTGAGGTATTACTTAATGATTTTTTTTATTCCGTAAGAAAAACTGTATTGTTATTGCTATTATCATCATCATCATCACTTATCCTTTTAAAATATTAGCAAACTTTCTGCTAGGGAAAAAAACAACTCATTGTGGAAATGGAAATTAATTGATAAATGAATTTAAAGATGATTAAAATATTTTCTCAGAGGTTTTAAGCCTGTTCTTCAATTCATGCATACAGAGGTTTTTTATAATTATCATAGGATCTTTAGAAGTTCTCTATCTAGAACACATGAAATGCAATAAAAAATGCTTACATTAGAGAAAAAAATATTCTAAAAACTCCATTAAATATAATTTGTGCCTAACTGAAATATAGACAAAAATAAGGTGACCCTAGGAACGTGTGCACAGAAAGCTTGCCTTCTTTAAGCTCATGGTAATAAAAGGTACAAATAAAAGGTACAAAATAAAAACAAAAAAGATTTTTCTCGTTTATCAAACAAGAAAACTGCACAGTATGTTTCTTATACACTGAAATACTGTTCCAAGTCATGACAAATATGGCTTTGGAAAGCAATTTATTTCTTTTAGAAATCTGTTTTGACACACTTGGGAGTCAACTTGCAGAGTTTGTGCCTGACAGCTTTGGCTTCCATGTCCTTTCTTATACTGTAATCTGAAGGTGACACAGCAAAGGTGTATGTATCCTGGTGTTGCTTTTGATTGTGTTTGAATTATGAGTCACCTAAAGGCTTCCTGAGAAGGGCAGTGTTGTATTTAATAAATTTATGCTCTTGGTTTATAAAAAAATAAAAAATGAGCATTACGCATAGAGGGCAAGTGTAGCCATTGTTAAAGCCTTCCTTTCCTTTTTTAGAATTTAAAAGAAAATTGTCTAAAGAATTGTACAGGGATAAATACCTCATCTAGGAGACTAATTTAGTTTCTGCATTTTTACTGGGTAGGCAAACCGTAGGAGCCAAGAGAGCTTTGTAGCTTTTGTAAGTGGTTTAGGAAGTGCTTGAAAATCACATCTTCCCATCTTCCCAGTACTGTGTCTCGTGTCTGTAGCACAATAGATAATGTACTCACTTGTTTCATAGTGTATTAGCTTACTTTATTACTATAAAATATTGCACTATATTACAAATCACCACATCACAACGTCTACACAATGTACTTTGACAACAGATTTGGAAACCCAACAAATGTTGTTTAATAGGACATTACATTATACTGAACCAACAGAAACATTGTTCAACACATTTAGACTAAACTTTAGACATGCCTCAGTACACAAGCACAGGTTGTATGGTACTTTTTTTAGAGTCCAGCTCTGTAATTCTCCCTCCTTAGGTTGAGATCTCCCAGATCTCCTCTGAGGAAGGATAGATTCACTCAGAGCCTAGAATATGGGCAATTAGGAAAAAACCAAGTTTCTTCATGCCCCAGTATTGCAGTAAGTTCTCCCATGTACCATGCTTGGGAGGTGTTTGGCTTCAAAAGATGCCATTTTTCACTGAGATACACAGATCAAGATAAGCTGGTTAGTTTTCTGATAACACTGCTTGCAAGAACAGAGGGGAAACTTCTCTGGCCAGATTCCAGTGTAGGCAAGCCAATAAGTCTGTTTTCTCAAGCAAACTGTTCTTTGATTAGCATTAATTCATTCAGTAATATCGGTAAGACTGAAATCAGGCTGCAGTGCTGCCAGCAGAGCTCTTGGGTTCGAGCAGTGACGAGGGCTGCAGCCACCAGAGACAAACGTGCCCTGCACTCCTGAATAGAGACAAGTAGCTGCCTGTCCTGAAGGCAGATTCCCTGCAGCCCTGCACAAAGCCTAGCTGTGTGGCAAGTCTCTGTGTAGACGTAATAATGATAACATCTGACTGCTTACTGCATGTGGCCCCATCTTGGGCATAAGAATTTAATGGCAAAATAGCCACTGGAGCAATGGCAGTTACTTCTTTAAGACATGCAATGATGAGAATCTATGTCTACACACTTGTATGTCTGTTTGCTAAGAGGTCTTCTAGAGGGACCTGTTTCTCCAGTGTGCAAACTCCTCTTAATGTCAACAAGAGTCAGGCACACAAAGCCCAAGGAGAAGCGTCCCCACAAGTTTTAACAGAAGCACTGTTCAAATTTAATACAGACCATATAAGCCTACATTAGATAACAGTTTCACCAACAATAAAAGTACTTTTGAAACAAAATGCTTGCTAATAGTCATTAAAAACCTTCTATGCAATATACGTAAAAAAGATTTATCTAATGCTTTGCAAAATTATCCACAAATGTACCACACAGTGCACAAACATTAATAAGAAAGAAGCAGCAAACCCATAACACTACCACTTTGAAATGCAATGCAATTAATACTACTTCTATTAATACAGTGTAATAGCTACTAACTATTATTGATGTCTATTTTTTCAGGAATCCATATTCATTAAGGTAGTCTATGGTTTCTTTTTCTTTTATTCAGAAATATGGAAGGAATTGCACACTGTTTCACTGCTAATCAGAGCTATACAAGAAAAGATATGAAAGTCTCATTAGTGTGAATTTTACGATAACTGGTCTTCTGCCATGACTCCCTCTGTTCAAATTTGTCATTTCCTGTGCTACTGAAAGGTTACCATTTCTCTTGCTAACAAGATTTAGATTGAATCCCTTCATAAACTAGGCTATCTATGTAACTTATTTTTAGTTTACCTGCTATAACATGTAAAATATTTATTAAAATAGATTTTATACCATATGATTACAAAAAGAAGCTTAAAATATTTCAAGTTAATCCAAAGTATAAAACAGTCTCAATGTGTAGGGCAAAAAAGATGTAAATAATTTGAAGGGCACTAGGAGATCATCTCACAGCTAAAAATATGATACCCTGTAAGGTGAGACATGCCTTGTAAAAATGAATCTAGAAAAATTTCCAGGAGTTATGTTAATTCAACAACAGTATTTCTTGCATGGTAACAGTATTTTCTAAAAGCCTTTCAGAGATTTTATTTCTGGAATTAACACAGGAAAGACAACTGCGCCTCTCACAAGGCTGTTATGAAACTATCTTCCTCAAAATATTGATTTCTATGTAGGAAAGGTAGGGATGGGACAAGTGGCCAAAGCTGGGGGTGGGGAAAAGGGCAACATGACATCTAACAGCAAAGTCAATGAAGTGGACGATGTAGCATGACTCACAATATTTTTGATCATTAAATATTTTTGGCATGACTAGCTAAGAACAGCAACAAAAATGAGAACAAAAATGAAACAACTCAAAAGCCAGCATGAGAAGGATACATTTACAGAAAACTCATGCTGAGGAAACTGTTGAGTTTATGATGTCATGTAAAAGCTCATAATTTTGAGATGGAAAGGAAAAAGGTCAGCTCTGGACCTTTGTTTTCCATCAGTTTTAAAGCACAGACCCAGGAACAGCAGAGCACTTCACAGAGGAATGGCAAGGTGAAATGATAGGGTAAATCAGAAAGAGAAATTTGAAAGAGGATGTTTCAGCAGCATGTTAGACAGAAGAAATTTATGTCATTGAGTTCTAGGTATCAATGGTTCACATGGTTCACTTCTAATGGTTCAGTGGTTCACTACTAGGTTCATGTGCACATTTCGTTTTTGGGATCAAATGACACAAACTCACAAAGAAGAGATATATGCGTCATTTAAGACTACAGCAGAGCTAAAAATGCAGATGTTGACAAATGGATCTAAGTTCCTCTCAACATCAGAATACTCTCAAGAAATGGGAGAAAAGGGATCAGGAGTAAATATACAGTTGGAATAACTGTCTGGAGAGGAGAAAATATGGCAGGAAGAAGGAGAGCTATCAGACCTTGTATCTCCCTATATCTCGTCAGAGACAACAGAAAGAAGCATACCTTCAGAAATAAATTAGGCATGAACAGACTGCTATTAATTTAGCATACCCATAAGAAGCAATTAAACCAAGACTGGGTTCCTTTAGGAAACAACTAGAAGGAAAAAAATCACCAGCGACTCAGGAATGTAAAAGAGTAGGATGATAGAAAACCTCCATAAGTCTCAAATCAAAAACCTACACCATACTTCTAAAAATTTCATTTCTTCAAACCCACAGTACTGTTGACTAGAAAGTCCTGAATTGGGGATGAGCAAGCCATGAGACAAAGGGTCTCCAGTTTGCACCAGGTACTATCCTAATATTTTGAATGAAGAACTGCAGAAGCAGAGCCAAAGCTCTAGAGACCTCAGTGGTCGGCTGAAGTCATGGAACCAGGAGACCAGAACTGCCTGGGCCAGACTAGTGTTAGCAGGATGATGGTGCTGCCTGCAGCTTTATATTGTGCAACCTTCCCAAGGGCGAAGACAACTTGGAGAAAAAGAAGTATAAGCTTTCCTGACCAGAGGAATTGGAAGACACCTTACAGCAAGCCTGGACAAAAAAATTAAATATTCATTCCTGTGGTAAAGAGATAAATCTGAGATCAGTCCATGGAAAGGGCACCAAGGATGTAGTTAGTATTGCTTCTATTGAAGTCTGATTATTTTGAGGGGCTAGGTTTATTCACGAGAATATGCAGAGATGTTTTTTGTGAAATTTCTGGATGTTTTGGAAATTGCAGACGCTTCATGTGATGTACTGGTATTTGTTAGCAGTCTTAGGGAGTTAAAAGTTTCTACTGGGGTTTGTACAAAATCTGAGAAAGATACCAGGAAATCCTTTTATTCTCACAGTTTACATCTACATCGTTAAATTCTCCCTCGTCCTTTTGACTGTGCATTTTGTGTGGCCCACACTGTATCCCATATTGTGTCAGGGGGAAACTGGCTGCTGGCTTATTCCAGTCCCATGCCTGGAGTGAGCTAACAACTAACCTCTATGGACAGTACATCAGTTTTCTGGGTCTGTTTTGTACTAACAGTCTCAGTTTCTCAAAGCTTATTTGGATTCCACCATTATGAAATAACCATCTGATGTAGGAACTTTGTCAGGCTCCCAATTTTTGCATTTAGTTTTAATGTTTAATTCACAGCACTTGTTTAGGAGTTGCCATGAATCAGTCCTGGGTTGTCTTCAGATTTCCTTAACAACAGTATTTCAGACATAGTCTTGATGGATCTGCATTTGAAAGTGTTAGTTCTTTTTTAGATGGGAACATTTCTGGGGCTGGGCTGCTGTCTATAGGTTTATATATTTCAAAGGTACTTTCCAAAAGAGATGGCCTGTGTCAGGTATTTGGATAGCTCATTTAGTAGAACATGCCAAAACCAATTTTTAATGTCCTAATTAGTGAATATTTTGCTCTATATAAATTTAGTATATACTACTTCATTAAAGCTGTTTTTCAGTAGTTTTGGACTAATGCAGAATTTCTGCTCTATCTGCTTTCAGAAAGACTGATTTTTGAGGGCTCTTCCACACTATTTCAGCAGCCTATAGTTGACGCAGACTGCTGCACAAGCTGAGGGTGAAGTGTGAAGGCTGAAACAAAGCTGGAAAGGGGTAAATCTGTTTGGGTAACAAACAATTTCATATCTTTTCCTTACCTTCTTTCTTTCTGCTCATTTCTCCTTTTTTTTTTTTTTTTTTTTTTTTTTGGCAACTCTCTTCCACCTCTCCCACCTTCTTCTCCTTGCATTTTAGTTTTTTTCAGTATGAACACTTCTGTCAACTTATAGTAAACAATGGAAACTATATGGCTGGTCAGCAAAGAAATTGAACTAAGCAGAGCATCTGTGTTTAGCAAAGAACCTGACTAATAAACAGAAAGAAAATTGTAACATCTCTAGCCATAGAGTTGTTGTCTAAACAAGTGCTGCTTAGCATTTTCTTAGATATTCAAAAATATTATTTCCATGATTATTACTTTTTTAACACGCAAGTAAATTACTACTTCTGCTTTAGAAATTTTAAAATGCGTACACTATAAGCTGGGTAGTACCCCATGAGAAGTCTCTGTTTGGCATTGTTTCAGATAGTTTTATTTAGTGGCCTCTTTAAATTTGAGTACTGCTATTCTCTCCAACTTTTTGAAACATGCAGACCGTTCCTTCCCCTGCATACTCTGGCTGCTGACTTCCGAAGCTGAAGAGACAATGGCTTTTTAAATGCTGTTGCACACATACTATATACATAAGAGAGAGTATATTTTCCTGTAGAAGAAGGGGTTTTTTTCCTACAGTGAGAATACATCTCAGCCAATGTCGATCTGTCTCTTGTCTGCAATGTAGGTAAGATTGCTGGATGAGAAAGAGGAATTAAGTCTCTTACAAAAAATGGATTTGCTACAGTGAACTATGCAGTCAGGCCGTATTCCTGTCAGAGACAGAATACATTACAAGGCAACACACAATCTTATGCAAAACACAGTCTTCCTCTTCCACAGACAGGAATAGTACCTTGGTCTTAATCTTAAAAATGAGACGCTAAAGACAGGATGCATAGGGTAATGATGGAAAAGGATGATATTATTCAAATGTCATTACACATTAAAAATAATAAAATAAAAATTGGATCCATGAGTAATGAGAAAGTATGTCTTGCTTCACTAGTGTCACAGACTAAATATTTTAAAATCATAGTAGGTTTCTCTAAATTTTGTTTTGTATTCAGATTATCTCACATGACCAAATCTTATCATCTGTTTCATATTCCTAATGCGTGGGATAGACATACATCTAAAGCAGTCATCCTCAATTCCCTTTATAGTCAGTCAAGCAGAATATATACTTTTAGGGTATACCTGACTTATTTGAAACTTCTACATTGGAATGGCATCAATTGCACCCTAAAAAGGCCTATTTCTGCCCAGGGACTACAAAAAGAGACCTGACGACTAGCATAGATATGATTACCTGCATTATAAATGTATACTTGGTCACATGGATTCCCTTTTCCTATGAATTTACGAAAAAAACCCCAGGTTGTCCCCTTAAAACAGTTCTCATACTTCCATTAAGCTATGATTTAGCCATCTCAGGTAGAATAGGTTTGTCTCATACACTGTCTTTTTTCACTTCTTTAGAATCACTCGAACAAATGAGCCTTTTCTTTAATTTCGGAGTCCTTGCATTAAGGCATATTCCTTATTTCTGATGCACAGAAATTTTTGATAGTAAACTTTCATTTGTTCTGCATCATCCCATTATGTTTAATTACACCATAGTACTTCCAAACAGTTGTTTTCATCTTAGTCATTGTTTTACCATGAACAAAACATGCTCTTGCTCCCTTTTCTGCATTCTCTAAAGCAACCAACCACCCCTGCCCCAGCAACAGAGGGATAAGACTCAGGAACATGTTACTGCATTTGGACCTAGTATTTTGTCAGCTGAGCTAGGATCTGTACCTCCATGCTTGGCCTGACAGAAGACAAGATGGTGTAAATCTTTACTGTTTTTATTGAGGGTTGAGCTCAGTGCAGCATCTCCTATCTATCTGCCACAGCAATGGGTGGAAAATAGCCACAGCTCAGTTAATGTACCAGAACTTGTTAAACTATCATGTTGATCAACTTGTTTTGGTCATGAATCGATGCTCTGAGAAGAAATTCTCTTGAGAGAAAGGAATTACCCTCATGGGCTTGAGTATGTTGCTGCTTCAAGGTTTTTTTCTACTGTCCTGCACTGATTGCTGAAATATCTATTTTCCTGTCTATTATTACTCAGGCTTGTTCAGCATACTGGATTTCACACTCCACTTCTCTCTGAAGATTGGTGTTCTGAATTGTTTTCCTCTAGAGGGGAATTAGCTTGCATTTTTCAAAATAAAATCCCGCCTTTTGGGGTTACGTTAACCCTTCTATCCCCTTTATACTTTTTTTTTTTTTTTGCTATGCAATTCTCCCTGATTTTTCAGCATCTTCAGAAAAAAATGTTGCTTACTCCACTGTTCTAGATACTTAATGGATGTTAAATAAAACCAGATTTAAATACCAACTAATATAGCACCTCTGCAACAATTAACTTGCTCCAAGTTCATATACTACAGTGACATCAGTGGCCTCTACTTATCACTCTTAATTAGGCTTAATTCTAAAGAAATGTCAGATTCTGTCTTTTATAAATCATTCTTTCAAATACAGATATGAAAAAATACTTTATTGACTATGTGAATCTACAGATATTTAGAATACCTTATGTTTATTATTTCTGCAATTTGATAAAATGTTACTATATTCCTTGTTCTAAGGATTTGGCATACGCAAACACTAAAGCTTCACTTTCCAACCTCTACTCTTCAGAAGGAAAGTAATTGGCATTTCTGTATAGAACCCTTTTTTCTTTTGAAGCACAAAGTAATGTACATTCAGTGACATAAGAACGCCTTTAGAGGAATGAAGATCTTTAATTAAAGAAATTCAATCATTACTCACTTCAGGTAATAATAAATTGTGACTCATCTCAAGATGCTCATCTCAAACCATCGAAGAAAATTTGTTTGGCTAAAATATTAAAAGCTATGAAATTACTGTCAAGGTATTGCAACTTCTTCTGTTGTTATTGCTTCCTTACAGATAAGTCTTGACTCTCCCCCTCCAGTGCTGTATATTCAAGCTTACTGTGTCAAGCTGGTCAGAAAAACTCAGTTGCTAAAAGTTATTTTTTTAAAACACCGAAAAATATACTATGGATCTTTGTGATCAAGAAAGAAACAAACCAACTATTGCACATTAGTTTTACAATGAAGGAAAAGGAGGCAAAATGGCTTATTAAAACCAGTAACCTTGTAAAGGGATAACAGATTGCTCTGATTTTGATCTACCTTAATGAGTTGATTTATTCAATTACACCTAAAGCTTGCAGCACTGCTTTGGGACTATGAGAGTTTGCTGCAGACACATAAAAACTATTATGGGGTGAAAGGTCTGGAACTGCTCTAGTTTTACCCTTATACAGAGGTGGGACCATTGACACTCAAAACACAAAAAGGAACGCATGACAAACTGTTAGATTTTGCCTGGGATACTTAATTGCAGACACACTTTTCCAGAACCAATGGTGTTACCTCCCACAACATGGAAATCAATTTCCAATCCAGTACACAAGAATGTAGTGAGTATATGTATG
Organism: Limnodromus scolopaceus; assembly: GCA_028565335.1. Classification (NCBI taxonomy): domain Eukaryota; kingdom Metazoa; phylum Chordata; class Aves; order Charadriiformes; family Scolopacidae; genus Limnodromus; species Limnodromus scolopaceus. The sequence continues at coordinate 13,207,352 of JAOXNO010000001.1, read as the reverse complement.
TCTTATGGTTTAGAACCTTTTACACACATTTTTTTAATTGTACAGACTTTCCAAACTTACCTCCTCTATGGATAATCAAAGAAGTTTCACTTCCAACAGGACATTCTTTAAGTATATCCACTACTTCTGCATGGCTCAGGTTCTGTACATTCTGCTGGTTGATCTCAACAATGAGGTCACCTTCACACAAACCAGGACATCCCTGAATGTCTAGAATTTGCTTCACCCTCTGTCCTGTAGGACTGTCTGCTATAGTGAAGCCAAAGCCCTGGGCCCCTTTCACAATGGTTAAGGTCATGAGTTCAGCTTGGGTGGCCCCAGAAGAAGCCATTGATACATTATCATCATGGGCAGGTGGTGGGAATGTGCTATCAAGCTGACTATCTGCTGGAATGGAGTGCAAGGAGTGTGGTGGTCGATCTGTTACGTCTGGAACAGACTGAGAAGTCCTAGAAATGTATTCCAAATAAGTTTCATAGTTATGTCTTCCATTTACCACTACCGGAGGCCTCTCCATTACTGCAAGGGGTGGCACCATGCTGTTGGCAGGATCTTCAGGATCAAAGGGCAAAGGGTATCCACGACATAGCACCAAGTTGACACTCTGACCAATAGGAACAGACTGGAAGAGTTTGACTACATCTGCGTGAGTATGTCCAAGGACACAAACTTCATTAATATAGACAATGACATCACCTACAAAGAGAAGAAAAAATAGTGACAACATGAGACAACTCAGTTATTATATATGCAGTGATTTTTTTTTTTTTAATGAGACAGAAATCTACTAAAAAATAAAATAAATTTGATCAACATGCTGACTCAAATGTAATACAAATAGAAAATAACAGTACTATTTTTTTTCTGTGGAAACTGGAGAATTAAGCTTGATCCAGACATACACCTTTTCTTAACTACTTTTCAGTGTAGTCCACACATTAATTTTTTATAAGGTACAATGGAAGTTTATTTGGAGGGCTGGTTTTCAAGAAATACCACTGTTTGGTGAAGAGTAAAAGGAAAAATAAAAAGGAAATAGTAAGTAGTCATGGACTTAAGAATCAATGAATAGGGATGCAAGACTCTGCACACATGTGCCTAAGGAAGTACTTTTTGCATTGATCATGATATTGACAGTTTCCTACTAAATATCATTACTTGTCATCAGACATCCAGAACTACTACAGTCATTTCCTATTGTAGACATGAACTAAACTGTATCTTGCATATTGTAGAGATGTTTAGTAGCATTTTGTTGTAGCCATGATGGTTCAAGGACAATCACAGGGCAAATTTTATAGCTAGGTATAATAGCTTTTTATTAGAATAATCTAGGCAAATGTCTGAAAATCAGTTTAGTATTTCCAGCTGACCCAGCTGGAAATAAAATATCAAAATAAAAATAATTAAAAATAAAAATAATTACAACCACCAAATCTTTTCTCACATATCTACAGTGCTACCAGTCAGAGCATATAAGAAAGCATAAGTCAACAGGCTATTGATGGGTCTCCATATTGCTCACATACCAACCAGCTTCCGTTACTGAAAATTTCAGAAATAAATTCAAGTTCCTTCTTGTTGGTAGAATGGATCTCTATATTTATAGTCATAAATAATTTTTTATGGTACTGAAAAGGTTCATGTTAAAATAAAAGTTAATAATCAGCACAAACGATATTCAGAATAGTTTGATGACCCACAGTCAGTTTCCACTTTTGTTAAAGTTTGCATTTTTATAACAAAGGAGAAGGATATTTGTTAGAGAACTCCACAAGTTAAAGTACTTTTCTAAGTGAAGATCGCCTTATTATCCTACCATTAATTAGGAACAAGAAACCATTTATGCAGACAACACTGTGAGGTGTCTACAAGGTACACAGTTCAATAATTGACTTATCATAACATAATGCTTTTTATGGTATTTGAAAATTCAGCAATAAAATTAAAATGATTTAGGGAGGATGAGGTGGTTTGTGTGGAATTGCTTGAAGTGTATTTATGAAATTATGTCTTTCAAGTACTTCAATCAAAAGATCTAATCAAGCGAAGTGAGGAAAAAAGAGCATCATCAAGATGCCAGTGCAAGGGCTGTTTCTATGTAACAATGAAAGCCAAAGGCTGTTTCTATGTGAAAACGAAATGGTCAATTCCCACATGATCAGTCTAACAGCCTGACAGTAATTAATTGCATATGCACAAATTGTGATTCAGAGAAAGATTTCTTCCTAGGGTGTTTAGGGAAAAAGTGCTAAGAGACTTTGTTTAAATGTTTGTGAATATTATTCACAGAAACCCTAGGAGCTGCAAATACTGTCTTAAACGTGCATCATAAATATATTACAAACTATAAGCAAAAGCAGTAAGATCACTTCATAGGCAGTGCTGAAAGAACTCCAATGCTTCTGTCTCAAGCAGTTGGCAGTAAAACAGTTTTAAAAAGTTAAGATTTAAAAGAGAGAAAGAATATACTGTATTATATTATTGTGGCAATGGCTGCAATTCACTGTAATTTGCTCATGCCTTGGTATAGAAAGATCTTACCTGCATTCTCACCCCCGGCTTCCACATTAGCATTGAGACTGACATTGCTCATAATAGGACTGATACTGCTGAACTGAGACCTCTTCAATGCATGCTCCTGTTTCAGTAGCTTATGTCTTAATAGTACCCTTGCAACTTTTTAATCCTTGCAGTCTTTATTTCCCTGAGTGCTGGCAATGCAGATATGTGGTGGGAGGAGACCAATCTGTTTGTTCATCCTCTCTTGTGATACTTAAGCAGGGTGCAAAAGGAATAATGCATTTATTGTGTTGGGCAACTAAATTATTGCCTGTTTTCACCCCTTCACTTTATGTATTTTTACAGGACTAGCTATGATCTAAACCTTAAACTGATATGTTTGTCATAAATCAGAAAATCAAATAAACGAGTTGACATTACATAGGTCTTCAGTGAAAAGAAATTAGCCTGTGCACAAGGAGCGCAGTCAGAAAATATATAGGCCAAGTAGCCCCTTTCCCCAGTCATTAAACAGGCAAAAATGAGCATTAGGTCATCTTGGGTAAGAACTCCTTCTTCAAATAATGACCCTGCATTATCAATATTTTTAAAGGTCTTTGTGGTTTCTGAATTATAACATGAATAGCATGCCTAGGCACACTCTGAAGTAGTAACTCAGAGTTGAACCATTTGGGACCCATAATGCTGTACTGTCATATGGAGAACATATGGCTGAAGGTTAAGATGAATGGAGAAAAAGGCATGAGTTAGTAAGTTCAACGCAAAGAAATAGCTGCAGTGGAGTGTTAAACTGGGAAGAAACAGTTTCAGATCATGAGACAAGAATGAGGAATAAAAGGGGTTAATTTCAGATATCCTTCAAGTAAATCTCTGTACTGTGGGAGTTTCTCCAAATCTAACTCATTTTTCAGGCTGAGTTCCTCATTGCTGACACAGAGAGAAGTACCCAGCACTTGGTAGGAAAAGAGAGATAAGTTAAGAGCATTACAGAGCCAGTGCCATGCTAATGCAAAGTTCAAAACCTCTCTACTATAGGAAAACTTCCTGAAAGATTCCTGTAGCATCTTTTCTGCCTGTTCTCTCCTGCTTATTCCAATAATAATGGGTGTGTATGGACAAGCATAATAGTGATCCCTTTTATAATTCCTGCCTGATTTTCTAAGCAAGCCATAGTCTGCCTCCAGAAATCACAGTTTCACAGTGAGTGGGTATCTTTGAAGTTATGCAGAACATTTATATTAAGCATCCAACTTTGCTTGGCTTTTAGAATTAAACTTACTAAAATGGCTGGAGCTTGCTAAGAGAATCACAGAATGATTGAGATTGGAAGGGACCTCTGGAGGTCATCTCGTCCAATATGAGATGCGGGGTCACCTAGAAACAGTTGCCCAGGATCACATCCAGGTGGCTTTTGAATATCTCCAAGGAGGGAGATTCCACAACATCTCTGGGCAACCTGTTTTAGTGCTTGGTCACCCTCACAGTAAGAAAGTGTTTCCTGATGTTCAGATGGCACCTCCTGTGTTTCACTTTGTGCTCATTGACTCTGGTCCTATTGCTGGGCACTACTGGAAAGACCCTGGCTCCATCTTCTCTGCACTCTCTCTTCAGGTATTTGCATACATTTGTAAGACTCTCCTGAGTTTTCTCTTCTTCAGGCTGAACATCTGTGTACTTCAATGTCCTCACTATCGGGTGCTATCCCCAATTTTATCTTCCTCACTAGCCTGTACAAACTCTAGACACACCCCAACCAGCCCTCACTTACTTGTGACTGCTCAGGGATGAGGGAGACCAGAAGGGCTGGTCTATGAAGAAGGCATCTGAATGAGATTCTCTAGATAAAGTGGCAGGTTTGATAGATACCTAGTGGAGTAGATATTCTGTCCTGTCCTACATCTCAAACATCTACAGTATCAAAAAGAACAGATTCTGCTGTCCAGCAGCCCATGTCCAAATTCTGCATTGAGTGAAAGAATGTTAGAGAATACTGACAGCAATCAAATTTGTCAAGTTATCTTACAATTACTTTTGCTTTACTTAGGAGTCTTGCATTTAACTGGCAAAATTAGGAACATAGGACTGGAGAGGACTTCCTGGGTGGCTGAACCTAGTCCCCTGTTGTCAGATACAACACATTACGCTATGCTTGGTGAAATTTAATGTCTTCTTCACAGAAATATCCATGAAGACCCAAAATATTTCACTTCTTTAACTAGCTTGTTTTGCTTATTAAAGTTTGCTGATTGTTGCGTATTTTGTCATGTAATATAAGTGGACTCAATGCCTGAATACTTAGTTAAAGATTAAGTTTTATCTACATATCTCAAAGCAAAAACTAGATCTAAACTGTCATTACTTTTTGTTGGTTTAGCAACTGGTGAAGAAATTTTTGAGCTTCCACACCCCCTAATGACAGATTCTTACTTACATTCCTCTCTACAGTAATGTTGCAGAGTCAAATCTGACACCCCAGGGATTTTCCGCAAGCATTAATTCTGCAAAAATACTTTTTTCATGCTTGAAGTGCTTGATCCAAACAGAATCTATTTTATTGACATAACTAATTTCATTACAAATTATCCTAATGTTTCATGTAATGCTACCACCTCCTTTCTGAAGAACCTATATTATTCAGTGACTCCATAGATTGTTTCTGCTATGTTTTTGTTACCCCTAGAATGTCTATATACACATCTTGCACTAATAGGTAAAGTTTCTCTGTTTTCTTACCCATTTTCCTGCCATTTGTATACAAACTTTGTTTATTTCTTCTTATTGTTTCTTGTGCACTCAGTTTCCTGTTTGGAATTTTTTATGGTGCCCCAGTGAACTGAATTGCCTACAGGACTGCCCTTCTTATTATTTAGAATCCTTTAAACTTTGAATTCTGAATGGAGAGGAAAAAAATGCAGATTCAATCTTTGTTGTTAATTTATGATCACATTCAAAGTTTAGTAGAAAAATCTCCATTGATTCTGATGGGTTTTGGATCAAGCTCCTAGAATCTTTGTTCCTGTGCTTAAAAGATGACAACGTTGTGATTTGGTGGGGGGCAGAGACAGCTCTGCTACCCGCCTGCAGCCAGCACAAGGCAATAACAATGGAGCTAAAAACAGCTCATAGTTTGTCAAGTCAGCGCAGGAAGCACCAGCTCTGTAAGGCTCAGGCTGCACTTAATTTTTTTGGCTGCATTTATAGCCCAGGTAAACTCTACCAACTTCTCCAGCATTGCTTATTCCCACTTACATTTTTCAACCATATACTCTAAATTTTGCATGTGCATGCTTTGCATGAGCTTCAGAACTAGCAATATATGATTACTTTATTGAAGCTTTCCTTCCACCTGCCCACCCACACTATCTGCTGTCATTACTAGCTATTTCTGTCACTTCTCAGCGGTGACCTTGTCTTCTCTTTCTGCAAAGTGCTGTAACATTGCTGGCAGTGTAGCCTATTAATAATAAATTCAGAGGTGTTAGCATGTTTCCAGTACCGAGATATGAAACATGAGGGTAATTTAAATAACAACAGAACGTGACTGATGGTCATGGAAGAGGTGAAGATTCTTTAGTAATGAGATATTTTTATATGTGCACGTACAGTTACTAGTAGCAGCACAGAGAACTAGTATGTGAGAGATCATTTAGTTGAACAGTAGCAGCCAAATTACGTTCTGAAACTTTGAATCTCAACTTCCTTCCACCTGCTGTAGGTATTAATCCAATGTGTGAATAAATATTTTTTGTAATGAGCAGGTACAGTCATTTCTTTGGATATAGAAGATTTAAACAGGTTCTGCATAAACAAAAGTCCTCTGTTTTCTTGTACTCTGACATGCCACAGAACCCTGTAGAACCAATTTGGCTGCAGCTGCTAACATCTGCATGGCATAAGACAAAATGTAGACAAAAGACAAAACCTAGGATCCTGCCGTTCATGGTAGCCTGATTTATCTTTTTCTAAAAAATTTGGCCGTGCTTTTTATTAATACTCATTACATAAATACTATTGTTTTTAATATAAAAATTACTGAATTACAATAACTTCTTAAAGGAGATTGCAGAGTAAGATGACTATTGCATATTAATACTGAAATAGTTAAAACACCTGCTAAGAAAATTGTAACTTATTTCTTTTAAAAAGGAACATTAAATTAACTGCTAAAACGTATCAAGAATGTAACCTGGGGAGAAGTACATGCATATAATAACCATAGCTACTGATTGGAAGAGCTAAATATAAAATTGACCACTTTATTATTAGCTTTATAACAACTTTATCTGATAGATAGCACTGTGGCAGCCACAGTGAAATGAAAAGAGCTGCTGGAAGACAAAATGCTCAGCTGCCTCTGCACTCAGAAATAATTTCAGGACCCCTTGCTGGTGAGAACACTGAACAGCCCATTAAAATATCTCTGGTAGACTGGTGCGGAAGAACCATTTCCCAATCTTCACCTGGTACAGAAAGTTTTACCCATGTGCTGACAAACTTTGCAAAGCTGACAAGTTACCACTGTCCATAGATCTCCCTTTCACTCACTGGACTCTGGGAACTGAGGTTCAGAGGAAAAAAGTCAGGGTAACAAAAATGATTACTTTCTAAATCTGACAAAAAGTGAAATAAAAATCTATTTCTATGCATTCAGGTGCTCAAACTTGCATTAGACAGGCCTAAATTGTCCTCTAAATAAAAACTGAGCAACAGATGTAAATCAGCTGTTTGTCATATTCGAAAGTCAGTAATTCTACAAAACATCATTATACGAGTGGTTAGCTCGGGCTAAAATCTGTCTCCATCACTGGACGGACGGAGCACCCTGGCTGCACACTTGGCTTCTTCTACAAGAACCAACAGAAGGATCTGACACAGACACGTGTCTGCAGCTTTACTCAAGAATCAGATCTGTTGAGTAAGCAGGTGCCATTTTTATACAATCAATTTTTTAGAACCCATTTTAATTCTACTGTGACCCAATGCACACGCCTAATTAAAAAGCTGTCTATTCAAAATTTTTGTGCTTAACCAGCATGTATCATGTAATTACACCCAGGCAGATGTGGATTAGTAGAAGAAACTATTTACATTTTATTTGTATTTTGCATATAGTGGTAAAAGCTATTTAAATAGAGGCATTTAACTTTTTTGGGAAGACGGATAAAGTACATTCCAAAAAAATCTAAAGACCTTGATTATTTGCTGATCCAGTAAACATGAAACATTGCAGAATGAAAATGTAAGTAAAGCAATAGCAAAAGAATACTTAAATGGATGCTCTTCATAAAGTGCTAAAGAGCAGGCAAATTCTCTTCCTAGCTAGACTGTTTTTCACTTTAAGCATTTGAAAGCATAGCATGGATGTTAAAAACACCACTTTACAAAAAAGTAATTATTTAAAGGATGACAAGTAATTTGGAGGCAAGACCACATAAAAAGAGTAAGGTCCAAATTTGAAGGCAGCCTTTTATTTACAAATTATGTAAATCTGCTCTGTCCAGGTTCCTTGTGCAGGAACTACTTTCGCATCCTGAAATGCCTGGTGTGAATGAACTGCTTGACAAAGCATCAGTGGATCTGAAGAGCAAGATAAAAAATGTATGCCGTGTTTGCATAGCTATTTGGGATCACTTTGAAAGGTGTCACTGTGTGCAGAGGCTCATGTAGAAGCAAAGTCCTTTTTTTTTTTTTTTCCTTTTAGAAAAAGGAGGTCAAAATTTACAACACATTTGCTTTTGTGCGCATAACATTTTATTTCTGTACGCAGAGCATCACATTTATCTAGGTAATGGATCCCAGGAGGAGGAAAGTAGCCCAGCCAGCCTCCCGGCAGCCTAAAGGCATAAGGGTATGGCAGAGCATGATGTAAATACCAAGCAGCCCCTGTCCCCACCTGGGAGTCCTGGCAATGTGCCACCTGTCCCCGGTGGAAGACATTTTCAGCAGCATTGTCGACTGCACACCATTGCAACTGCTAATTCTTGACATAAACAGCCGGCAAGGAAAGAGGGAGATGAATGAGGTGAGGAACTAGATGGAGCACTTACAAAGAGGCTGCAGCACGAAGACAAATGTCTTTCTATGTTGAAATATATATGTAACTGGGAATTTTTAGTAATGGGCATTTATATTTTACTTCTAACCTGGAAAAATAGAGGTTTTTTCCTTTCTTTCAGCAATGCTAGCACCATGAGGACTAGCAATAACAATTCACATACTAAATTAGTACTTAGTGAAAGTAACAGCAGTTAGTCAGACTTTAAAAACGTATGCAAAGACAGATAAGTAGGATTAGTCTCCATTTTAAATCTATAGAGATACAACTTGAAAGTTCATTTTGCTTTTAGAGATTTTATGGTTTCTGAGGACATTCCCTGTAACTGAAGTGAGTATTACTGCCAGAACTAGGGCAGTTTTATAATTCTGTTATCTATTTACTAAGACCATCATTTTCAACATTGTTTGATCAATGCTCTGCTTTTCTTGCTGTGCTCACACGCAATGCTCATCCAGGTGCCTAACTTCAGCAGCTGACTCTCTGAGACCAGTGCAAATATGATTTCACTATGAGTTAGACCATTAACTTAATTTAAAGCTAAGATTAAAAGATTTGATTTGTGGGCTTTTTTTTGTCTATTCGTTGCTCAGGTCCATGTTCTGCTGACCGAGGTCAATAGGAGCTGCCAGCACTAGGCACCTCTGAAAATCAGCGTGCTTATTTCAGAGCCGAACCGTGGATGTGGAACAAAACACCAGACACCAAATCTGAAGGTGTTGCTATGATTTAATGTTTAGCATTATAATAATATGCACCCAAATGCTTCCCATGAGAAATGTTTACAATTACTGTCATCCCAGACACTGCTATTAACACTATTAATTCACTCGCAAACTTTATGCTGAAGAATCTGATTGTGACTAAACATCTTGTGTCCTTAATCCTGCCAGTTATAATGAACTGTGTGTTCATTCACTGCATCCTAGTTACCAGAGCACCTACTCTCTTGCTAAACCAGAAATTCAGAATATCTATATGTGTGTTCAGATTTGTACATAGGTATAAATCCTCACATCTTGCTGTATCTTGAAAGAAGTCGACTGGATTTACAAGGTCAACACCTTTCAGAGACAGATACTTCCAAAGAAGTCTGGATTACTACACATTAATGCTTTTATGCCAAAGACAGGAAGCATTTTATTTGTATCAAGCAGAATTCAAATGTATCAGAACAGTGAAATAACTTCCAGTTAAATAAGTGGATTTTTACTAATAATCTACTATGTATAAATACCTCGATGCATTTAAAATGGAATCATCACTCGTTCATTAACAAATATCTCATACAAATGTATGGCTAGTATATCAGTAATTTTCTACTTAAGTTTTATAAAAGGCATTCAATACATGCTTATCTTATGTTTTACCTCTATTTTATCTTTTTTGATAGTAAAATCATCAATATAAAGTTACCTCTACTTCAGAGAGCTTCTCATATCATTTCTATACCAAGAATCTACTACAGGCATGTATAAATACATTAGTTCCTTTAAAATTGTATGGCAAAGAGAAATAGTGGAATTCCTTCTGGTTCTCTCAGGTTCTACTGTATTTTTCCAGGTTAATAGAGGGTAATGTATTATCAAACTGACCTTCCTTCCAAGCAAATGTTATCTTAATATCTCTAGAGCCTCTTTCACTGCCAAGCACTCATTTTCAAGGTCAATATATTTTTATTCTTTGCAAAACAATTTAACACCTTCACCACCGAATATTTCATACTTTCTTTTCCAGCCCATTCCTGAATACTACACTGAGTCTAAACTACAAAGTTCAGCTTGCATAATAATTTTTTAGTGAGATGAAGGAGGGAAAATTAAGTCCCACCAAGCCCCTTGTTTAAGACTGCTTTATAACCCACAGGAAACTCCAGCCTTATGATGGTCAGAAAAAGATCACTTTTCACCCTTACAGCTGTGTGGCTAAGAATCACTCTCTCTTTATGAGGATTATCCAATCTCCCACTGGCTATTCTGCCTCCTTGTATGCCTCATTCACCTTCTCTATTTTCTGTTTTGGTTTATAAGCTTGCTGGGAGAGAGATGAGAATTTGCAGTACTCTTGCACGGTTTATAGCACTGAGGAGCCACAGTTTCATCGTGACTTCATTTCCACTGCAGTAAATATTTGAACAATAATAACAGCACTGCAGGGTAAATACTTTATCATTTTCCAGTGCAATGTAGGGGCTCACTTTAATGCTTGGATCCTAACACTTGCAACAAACTAAGCTGCATTATAGATACATCAATTACTGCTCAACAGTCAAATCTCAGATTTTGTATCTAAAGGGCCATTAATCCTCTGTTGTGTATGAGAACACACCATATCTTCCTCATTAGAAAAGAATTAATTTTTTGGATGTTTGAATTTATTAATTTGTTAATTAGCTAATGAATAAAAGCAAATTAAAATGGGTTATTATGAATGACTGTGATCCCATATCAGACTATTTGTTCAGACTGAAAAAGCTGTCTCACAGTGTGCCTGCCATCTCCTACTGTTCTCACTGTGAATCATCCCATGGGTGGCCTGTAGTTAAAAAGCCCTTCCAAAAATGTTCTTTATATCTAATTTTTCCTCAAAAGACTACCACTTATTGTCATTCGCTTCCATACAATATTTCCATCCTGCTCTTGACAAAGCAGGTGGTACTGTCTCTTCTGAGAGTGTATTGCTTCTGTGTCTGTCAAAAATCAAGAGCAAGTTGTGGTCTCCCATCTGATTTGAGACAGTAGCCATAGTGACAGAAAATGAAAAATATATCATCTCAAGCATATTTTATGCATGACTTACCTGCATTTGGTAAGCCTGTGAAACAGTGGGAAATGGGATAGCCATTTCACAAACTTTCTGCTAAGAACTACCTATCTGCTGCATGAGGAGTGCATGAAGAAGAGTAAAAGTACAATATGTTCAGGGATGCAGCACATTAGGGACATGAGATAACTAAGGATGAACAATGGATGAGTGCGTGTGTGCTGCGGGACACAGGAGCGGAAGGAGCAGGAGGAATTTGGGATGTAAATGCCAGCAACAGAGTGATAGAGAAAGAGGAAAAGAAACTGATGTGTGCTGGGTGCTTTGTTCTTCCGTCTTTAAAAACATCCTAACTGACTGTGTGTCTAAGAGCCCTGTCCTGCTTCAGGCAGGTGTAAAAAGCCTAGAGTCTATTTGTGAATCCTGCTAAAAAATTGCTTTAAAAATGGATGGCTATTTGTATTAAAACTGCTTTATTTCTTTTTGCTTCTTATGACAGTCCCAGTACGAAATTATTAATTTTTCAGGCTTGTGTGCACACAATGCTCACACACATGCCCCATCAGAAAGCAATTTCCAGACAAAAAAAACACAGTAAGGTGTCAACTGTATATATGTGTGATTTTTAGATATACACTGAAGTGTCACAGTCATTAATTTCAATGGGGATTACAATCAGAAGAAACTCATCTAGGGTTAAAGTAAAAATTCAAACAACCCTAGGTACAAAAATAAAAGCAGCATTCCTATTTTAATTCCTTCTGCATTTAGTATAATCAAGAACATACAGGTTCATGAAAATAAATCCCAAATTGTCTTTATGAATCACTCAAACTAAATTTGGGGATGCTGACACTAACAAGAGAGGCATTACTATAAATAATATTGTCCTATCATCAAAGTTAAGCATGGCTGGGTGAATGAATTCAGTGGTTTTGACTTAGTGTGTTTTGATTTCATGGATTTTAAAATGGATAAAGCAGGGACAATGTGTACCTGTTCATAGGATAATAAACCAATTTGTAAAATAGAACAAGCATTTACAATAATTGAAAACAATGTACTAAATTTTATAATTACAAAATATAATTGAAATATTTTTTCTTATTTTATACTAGTGAAAGTTTACATATTATGTTCCCACTTAATCCTTAGAAGAACAAATCGATCACAGCATTTCCAAACTGGCAGTCCTTTAGTTTTTCTCAGCAAGGAATACCAAAACTGCTTAGTCTTGACAAATTTATATACCTAGGTGAACCAATCAATCAATGTATTTAATGCCTACTGAACCTGGAATACTGTAAAATACTACTGAAACACTGTCAAGACTGTATCTTCAGGGTTAATAAACAACTGGAATTAAACACTCTGAAGAAAAAAGTTCTGAAAAGTTCTATCACTTTGTTTCCATTGGGAATGAAACTATCCAGTCTTTCCACTATTATTCCAAAAATAAGTATATTATTATCCCACATGACAGAACTATGGTAAAAACACCGCTAGCATTATCATGGTAAGGTGTATACTGATTAACTGGGGACAGTGGAGGAGGTTTATGCAATGCAAAAGTCTGATAGCATGCTGTTAATGTCACTATAGTACAATTACCAACACTATTTCTATGAATTATTTAATATGCTAGGGATAACTAATGTGAAATGCTTCTTAATATGTTTATATGTTGTTACACAACAAAGGCCATAAAAGGAGATAACACTAATTTTGGTTATTTGCAGTGACCATATCCATTTTGGGACTTCGCTGTTCTCCAGGATTAATTGCAAAGACCTTCAGATTAAATGCTGAATACCATAAATCACTCATAGTACAACTTATCTAAAAGGTACTTTTGGAGAACAGAGGTACGCGTATTTTCACACTTATTCATATAGCTTCAGTTAGCTTCGAAAGGTCCATCTAGTGTAAGACCTGGAGAGTGTGTTTTGGATTCTAAGGCAATCTTGAATTTATACAACTGCAAGCATAGAAGTTTCTCTGGTGTGGTATTGCTGCCACAGGTGGCACATTTTCCTCCAGCTGCGTTCACTTGGGCTTGAAGGCTCAGGGCAGCCTTTACTCTGAGAGCTGAGACCATCTGCCCCTCTATCCAGCTTTAGGCTGTTGCTATCAGAATGAGCTCCATAGCACCAGACATCCCTCAAAGCCAGGGAATAGTGGAACTGATAATGTCATTTAAGTGACATGGAAATAAAGAAAAGAGCAAATACTAGAAGCAATGGAGGGAGAAACATTATGGTGTGGAGAAAGTGTAGGATAAATCCCTCTGATATTGGTGGCTACTGTTTCACATGCTGGCCAAAGAAGCTGAAAGGCACTTCTGTACCTGCACAGTCCTTGCCTTAGGATTTGCACAATGTACAAAGAGCATGCTACCCAATTTTATTAATGACTGCATCCTAGCATTCAAAAAATGGTACCATCTTTAAAATGAGTAATGACAAAGATGAGATTTAGGTTCAATTGCAAGTCTTCTGCATGCACAGAGAACTCTTTGCATATAATAGACATGTTTCTCCTTCACTGGAATCTGGTCAGGTTCTACTTTGGACTTTAATGAAATGTTTTCCCAACTTAGTTCTTATCACTCTCTGCATTTCTTCTATTGATGGATTCCACCCCTCCCCTCAACTCTGAAAAGAAGTAGAACAAGTGTAGTTGTCTGTATGGTTATTTTTGTGTTGTTAAAGGGAATGTGCAAAAGCAAGACTGTTTAAGATGACTGATAATATATTCTTCTTTTTCACTTGCACAAATAGAATCCATTCGGGAAGGATGCTCTCGAGGCATAACAAAGATTTTGAATACCTAAGTAAGACCCAGATGTGTTCAGACACCAACAAGACGTGAAAGAGATTAAAAGCTGTCGCCATTAAAAGAGAAATTAGTTATGTGAGCATTCTGCAATTTTCTCAAATCCCTCACTCTCCCAAATTAAAAAACAGACTTGCTGCCTAATTCAAACACAAAAATACGGGGTGTGCCTTCATCTAACGGCAAATTAATACTGTTGCATCAAGTTGGCTGAAATGTAAAGAGGTGAAAGAAAAACGAATAAAAATCATACAAGCTTCATGTGTTTTCTTTCTTTTCCAGCTAGACCAGGATTTCAAGGAACATCTAATTCCATTACTTATAGCAATATAATAGTAAGGCTACTGTGCATGAGAAATTACTCTGAAGGAGTTGGTTTGATATATAGGCTGTCTCTAAAATTTGCTATTGCAAGATGCAAACAGAGGTCACAAAGAAGTCATGGTAGCCCATGTCATTCCTAAGATTTGGGAGAAGAACTTGCTGCCACTGCAAGGAGTCAAAATTTTGCTGAAGTCTGTTGAAGCAGATGCAATTATACTGTATATGGTATAATGCACCCCTCTGCTTGTCAACTGGATAGAGCTGCTTTCATGGTATTAATCGGCAGGTTATCAGGCTCTGACTAAACACACTGCCCTCTCCCCTTCCAGTTTTCAGTCACAGAGGGATTGTTTCAAATCTCTTTTATGATATCTATTATATACCCAAAAAGAAAGCTTTCAAATTTGGAAAAGGGTGGATTAAAGGTTGTCTACATGCATTAGATGTGTTTGCATTCTGCAAACAGATTTTGGTACAGTCTTTATTGAGATAATATTTTGTACTTTATCCTTTGCTTCAGTGTTTTTGTTCTAGTCCTTCCTTTTTCCTGCACTTGGTCTGGCTCTTGCCCTCAGCTGCATTTCAGGAATGTGTGAGAGAGAGAGAGAGAGAAAGAGAGAGAGTCTAGATGTTGATTTCTGTGGCCAGTGCCACTCCTGCACCAGACTGGTAGAAGACACAAATCAGGGAAAGCTGAGCTTTTTTTGTCAACGCAAGATAAAGGATCACATAGTAGTCATAGTGAAAGAAAATTAGCTAACAGATACATGAAAAATGAGTTAACTTCTATATGTGGATGTATTTATACATGGGAAAGTCAAAATCCATATCCCTGGGACCAGGCTGATCACTGTAAAAGTGACTGCTCCACAGCATGGAGCCCCTCAGTGATATGTCTGTAAGAATATTTGATATGATGAAGCAGTATTATAGTTCCTCTACCTCCCCTAGTTCCTAGAAACAACTGCATTTTTTTTTCTGAAATGGACTCAATTTTATGTTTATTTTATATATATATAAATGTATATATATGCACACATGCACGTGTATATTTTTACAGAGATACATGTTCTGCACGTCTAACCACAGGCATACATATATAAAAGCAATTCATCATACATATTCAACATTTGCTAGTATTATAATCAATTTTATATTACTATCTGTTTAAAAAATTTAGATTTATTCAGATACCTGTACTACATATAATATGCATACCATTGTTTTATAACAGATTATCTCTAACAGACCGTGATTAGAAAAAGTATATATTTGGAAATGTGACATAGAATTGGATGACTCAGGTGAAATTCTGGCTGAGATTATACCTTTGAAAATGGTTGTATAGGATGTTGCTCTAAAAAGACCTGGGGTGCTGTGTGGTCTCAGGGAGCTCCAGTAATGCTGGACCACAATATCTATACTTACACATACACTACAAACATACATTGCTTACAATCTTTAAGAAAATTCTTATTATTAGGAGCTTCGGTAAACAGAAAGTTAAGATATAGCTTGTAAAAAGAGGTTATACTAAGAAGTATGTGTTTTCTGAGAATTTTTTCTAGGTTGGGGTGAAGGTAGAAGAAGTTGCTAGTCTGAGGCAATTTTCCTGGAATAGTTAAATTAAAACTCTAAACATTAGAATCATTATGGTTTTGTTTCTTCACTGAATTTTCTTAAGCCCGTATTATTCTCAATTTGAATTAAAAAAAAATAATTATTTGCCAACATTTTTTGAAAATTATTACTTCCAGTTGATTGAAATGACATATTTTATGCTCTAACAAAGCAGAATTCATTATTCTTGTAGCAAATGAAAAGTTTAAAATATCACAAACCTGCATTCAGAACTGAATAGACTATTGAAAGACAGCATTTACAACACCGTACAGCGTAAAATAAAAATCTATCTGCTTGGCACCTTGAATGGAGTAGCATTTTAGAGGTGAACAATTCATAGAATCATAGAATCATTTAGGTTGGAAGACACCTTTGAGATCATTAAGTTCAACCATTAACCCAGCATTGCCAAGTCCACCACTAAACCATGTTCCTAATTGCCACATCTATACATCTTTTAAATACCTCTAGGAATGCTGACACAACCACTACCCTGGGCAGCCTATTCCAAAGCTTAACAACTCTTTCTGTGCAGAAATATTTCCAAATATCCAATCTAAACCTCCCCTGGTGCAACTTGAGGCCATTTCCTCATGTCCTATAACCTCCTTGCCAGTAGATGTAGAGATTGATAAGGTCTCCCCTCAGCCTCCTTTTCTCCAGGCTAAACAACTGCAGTTCCCTCAGCTGCTCCTCATAAGACTCATTCTCCAGATCCCTCACCAGCTTTGTTGCTCTTCTCTGAACATGCTCCAGCACCTCAGCGTCTTTCTTGCATTGAGGCGCCCAAAACTGAACACAATACTCAAGGTGTGGCTTCACCAGTGCCCAATACAGAGGGACAGTCATTGCTGTGACCCAAGTGCAGGAGCTGGCACATGGCCTTGTTGAACCTCATACCATTGGCCTCAGCCCATAAATCCAATCTGTCCAGATCCATCTGCAAAGCCTTCCTACCCTCAAGGAGATCAACACTCATGCGCAACTTGGCGTCATCTGCAAACTTACTGAGGGTGCACTTGATCCCCTTGTCCAGATCATCAACACAGGCATTAAAGAGAATTGACTCCAGTACTGAGCCCTGGGGGACACCACTCGTGACCAGCCGCCAATTGGATTTAACTCCATTCACCACAACTCTTTGGGCCCGGCCATCCAGACAGTTTACCCAGCAATGTTTTAGGCCCACCCAAGCCATGAGCAGTCAGTTTCTCCAGGAGAATGCTGTGACAAATGGAGTCAGTCTTACTAGACAACATCCCTCATCCACTAAGCAGGTCACCTGGTCATAGAAGGAGACAAGGTTTGTCAAGCAGGACCTGCATTTCATAAACCCACGCTGACTGATCACTGACTGATGTCCTGTCTGTGCCACGTGATGGCACTCAAGATGATCTGCTCCATAACATTCCCCGGCACCAAGGTCAGGCTGACAGGCCTGTAGTTCCCTGGATCATTGTTCTAGCCCTTCTTGTAGATAGATGCCACATTTGCTAACCTCCAGTCAATGAGGACCTCTTTGGTTAGCTGGGACTGCTGATAAATGATGGAAAGTGGCTTGGTGAGCACTTCTGCCAGCATCCTCAGTATCATTGGGTGGATCCAATCCAGGCCCATAGACTTGTGTGTGTCTAAGTGGGGTAGCAGGTCACTCACCATCTCCCTTTGGATGATAGGGACTTAATTCTGCTCCTGTCCCTGTCTTCCAGCTCAGGGGGCTGGGTACTCCGAGAACAACTGGTCTTACTATTAAAGACTGAGGCAAAGAAGGCATTAAGTACCTCGGCCTCTTCCTAATCCTTTGTCACTATGCTTCCCCCTGCATGCAATAAAGAATGGAGAGTCTCCTTAGCCATCCTTTTGTTGCTAATGCATTTTATAGAAACATTTTTTATTGTCTTTTATGGCAGTAGCCAGATTAAGTTCTAGTTGGGCTACGGCCCAACTGCATAACCTACAGCCCTTCCTGCATAACCTACAGCCCTTCCTGCATAACCTCATTACATCCATGTAGGTCTTCTGAATTACCTAGTCCTTCTTCCAAAGGTCATAAACTCTCTTTTTTCCCCTGAGTTTCAGCCAAAGGTCTCTGTTCAGCTAGGCCAGTCTTCTTCCCTGCTGTCTTGTCTTTCAGCACATAGGGATGGTCTGCTCCTATGCCTTTAGGATTTCCTTCTTTAAGAATGACCAGCCTTCTTGGGTTCCTTTGCCCTTCAGGACTGGCTCCCAAGGGACTCTGTCAACCAGACTCCTAAATAGGGCAAAGTCTGCCCTCCAGAAGTCCAAGGCAGCAGTTCTATTAATCCCCCTCCTTATTTCTCCAAGAATTGAAAACTCTGTAATTTTTTCTATATATCTCTATAATGCCCAAGATGGCCTCCAACCATCACATCACCCACAAGTCCTTCTCTGTTCAAAACAACAGGTCCAGCAGGGCACCTTCCCTAGTTGGCTCACTCACCGTCTGTGTAAGGAAGTTATCCCCAACACATTCCAGGAACCTCCTAGATTGTTTCCTGCTGTATTGTATTTCCAGAAGGCATCTGGTAAGTGGAAGTCCCCCAGGAGAGGGGCTAGCAATTGTGAAACTTCTCTGTGCTGCTTGTTCAATTCTTCAAATGCAATTCTTATTATTATCCCTATTTCCCAAAACAATTCAGAACTATTTTTTAAATAAGTCAGAACTGCGGTAGCAACATTGAATCTCTTATATAACAGTCAACTGCATTTCCTTTTGATGCAATCAAGTTTGGCCTAAAAAATATACTCTATCTGATATACGGAAAATAACTGGAATAAGACAGACCAAACAGATTGCCGAAAACAATCTACAAAAAAACCAAGAAAGCTTTTTTGAAGTCTGCGTAATGATGCTGCCATTCTAACCTGTCTGGAAAATGACCAGAGGTAAAATGGTAGTATTTTTAACTTCTCTTGTCTGTGTTAGAACAAATCCCCCCTAAAATTAAAGAACCTTCTAAAATGATATAAAAAGTATGAACACATAAATGTGCATAAACGCATAAGTGTTGCATGAATTTCATGTGAAATTTTACAGAGGAATCTAACCCCAAATCCAACTATTAATTAAAGAAGATTAAATGTATGGGTGATTTCTGGTGCCAGTGATGAGGTCTGATGGGAGGGAGTCTCTGAGCTGTGGCTGGATGCCTTTCTCTCCAGTTGCCTAAGGATGACCTGCCTGAGCCTACCAGGTACCTTGTGGTGCATGGACTTTTCTAGAGGTTTCAGTGGAAGAAAATCAACGAAGCTCAGTCAAACAAGATGGGTATGGAGTGCCCTGGCTGAGGCTCTGGGCAATATCAGGGGAATAATCCTAGTAACATGCTAGTGAGGGTGGTAAGTTTAATGTCACCCTGCACGTCTTGCATGTCTTTCATTCCCGTAAAATCACGATGGTGTTTCTATTAAACTGTAACCTACACCCCTCCCTTACAAGACACAGAAGCCCTTTCAGGTTCCCATTACTACCTCAATTTCCTCTTTTTCCAGTTTCCCACCTCTTTCTGTTGCCTGCTTTCTTTGAATGGACACAATGAAAAACTACAAATTTTTCCTGTGTTTCTTCAGTCCTTCACTGTGTTCACCGCGTTCACTGTGGGCGCCCAGCTCAGCCCTGCCAGCTGACAGGTTCACAGGATTCAAAGGTGTGATTTCAGGCCAATAATCATCAACTGCTGATAGCCTCTTCTTATTGAGACTTGCTATTTTGTGTATGTACAGGTGGAATAGAAAAGATTACGAATAACAGAGCAGCGGCATAACCCAGCATGCTTCATGGCTCACTGTTGGCCTATGAATAAATTCTCAAGGGACAGACCTATTAAGAAAAGAAGTGTCCAGTATTTGACTTTTCGTCAGCAGTACCACAGGTGATGCTCAGTATGGCAAAGTAAGTCTCAGTAAATACTGCATACATACATTGATGCTGATTTTAATGCAGAATAAATTAGTTGAATACAAAGAATTTTAATTTACTTTCACTAGGAGCTGAAGAAGAAAGCAATACATCAAAAGGAGTGAAAATGTCAGTGTTTAAAAGTTCTATACTCGCATCACTGCTCTCAGACCTTTCTCGCAGAGCTCCTTTTCTTCTTTTCTGTAGTAACTTACCCTCCCCTCTCCCAGCTCCTTCTACAGGTGCCCACACAGGCATATAAACACCCACTCTCCAGCCATCTCTGAGCATAAAATTACTGCCTTTTCTCCCTCCTTCCTTGCAGAAGCAAAACAAATTTTCACATCTTCAGCTGCAGCAAATTTTAGTCTAGTCAGTTTTCTCCCAAGCCTGCACCCAGCCTCTGGAGATGGGGCCCTCCTCTGCCCCCTGCACCTAGTCACCCCCTGAGACCGATAGCTGAGACCTGGCAAAACTCATGAACTCCAGTCACCAAGAATTTGTCTAGCTCTTGTGTAAGTCCTCACTTATCTGGGCACGAATGGAGGAGTGGTGTTTAGGGGACCCTGGCTCCACCACCACATCATCGCTCCCCTGTGGTGTCCACTGGAAGAGGACACGAGGAGAAGCAAGTGCTGCCTGGGCAACTCCCTGCTGCTGCATGCACAGAGCATACAGTAACAGCATTGCATCTCGAGATCCAACTCCTTTCACCAACTCAGAATAAATACTGCACTTATGCAACTGCTGAGGGGAGAAGACTTTTGTGGGGCGGAAAGACGAAAGGCTGGATGAAATTTTCCAGGGGCTTCTCGCTTTTCAGCAGGATTAACTTCATGCCTGCCTACTGGTTTGAAAAGTGTTCCTTATGTTATTGAGGAATTTTCACTACAGGCTTTTAAACAAACAAGCCATTTTTTAAAATGTCAGAATCATCAATTACAAAGAGGCAGTTGTATAAGTGCTGGAATAAACTTTGCTCCTCTTACAAAGGCTATGTGAACAGCTAAGCAGGGTCAGATGAGAGGTGCATCCATGCTAATATCCCGATTCCAGCAATAGACAGTGAAAGATGCTTTAGAAGTGAACTCATAACAAAATTGCCTGAAATGTCTCTGTAACCTCCATTAGCCAAAGGTTCACAAAGCTCCTGGAAGATGATTTATATGCCTGAAAACGTTTTTTCATCTCCAATGCAACTCTGGCTATGTTTACTCTATGCTGTGCATCAAATGAAAAACCCAGAACACTGACAAAAAAATTGATCTACATGCAAATGAGCACAGATTTCTGCTTTAATGTATACTTCACAATTGGACATATACAGTAGTCTGCCTAAATATCTTAAGCTGAACTCCATTAGGCTTCTCTTCACTAACAGTTGTATTTGCTATGATTGTTGCTAACTCATTTGTTATGAGTTGCTAACTGCAATAATTATTGGACTTTACAAAGTTCTAAAATAACTATTTCTCCACTTGGATGGGGAAATTCAGCGATCTTAACTAAATTGTTCAAGTAAAAAACTTGCTAACTGTGAAGAAAGATATTTCCCATTCTAAATATACAGCAGAAATTGTATCTTTAAATTCATTACTTAATTCTTAAAATTTTAAGTGTTTTAAGTGCTTTAAATTTTAGTTTTAAAATTTATGCTCAAAGAATAGTTAAAGGCAAATGAAGAGCTGAATTTCTGAACTCAGATTTTAATATACATAGAGATTGTATTTGATTGTACAAATATGGAGGCAGAGGTGACTATGCATTTTTAATCCATTTAATTTTTAATACAAAATAAAAAAAATATGAAATTCTGCTAAATGTTTACTTATTGTGTTGATAATTGAATGGTGTAACAAAGTCCTATATGACAAAACAACAAAATTAAAAGAAAATCAAAGGTGGCTTGGCTGTATAGTATTAGATTATTAATTTCATTACTGCAATATGAAGTTCTCACTTTCCCTGTCATCTCTTTATATAGAAGGAAGCTCTTTCCCCCCTCCCAGATCATTCTTCTTGTTAAGCAATAAGATGTCATTATTTATTGAATGAAATGGTACATGAGAAGATGATGACTATTATTTTCAATGTATATTTTTGTCTGTTCATACAAATAACTGAATCATGCGAGATAGATATTAATTACATTTGATAGGAGAAAAGTTCTTTCTGTAACTGCAGCATTTTTGACAGTCACTGAGTTCATTGCACACTGCTTACTCAACTGGCAACTTGCAAAATTTACAAAAATTGTCCCAATAAATGTGAGGATTATGACAATATATTTATCATCTCCTGGCCTAAGTTAAATATCCTAACAGCAGAATCCACAGATTTCGTATGAAGGAGGTTAGATTGAAGAATTCATTTATGAGCTTCTGAGACTTCTTATACACACTTTTTTGATGTATGACAGTATGAAGAGTAAAATGGGATAAAAGTATCTTAGTACGTGATAATAGACAGGAAAAAATTATCTAACATCTCTTCTGCCTTTTTATTTTGCATACTGCAATATGTATGACATAGTTTTAGTATCCTTGTCTATACATTTGGCTTTTATAGCCATGTTTTCCATGGAGTCCGACCTCGAATTAATAGAAAAGGGAGGCCGCAAGTACTTGAACAGTTTGTGTTCCAAATCCTCTCTCTGCTTTTTCACCTTTACTCTTTTGTATTTTACTTTACCATGTTTCTTGATTTCTGTATTATCTCATCCTCTGCTAAAGATGTGGCACCTTTAAGCACCAGAAGATCTCCATTTACCCATGTTAGAGAGACCAATACTGGTGGCTTAAATTAAACAGAGTGTGTATGTCTTGTGTATATGGCCTGTGTTCCATTTGTCCATAAGAGACAGGATTGTTTATATTATCATAGATTGTATCTGCATTATGCCCTCTCTTCCCATCAAACTGCTTCACCTTTGGTTTCTGGGTTAAATAAAAACATAACTGCAGAGAAAATCTGGTCAAAGATGAAGCAGCCAGATAAAAAGACAGTAAGTGCTGTACATGTGGAATCCGGCATGGCTGGACGCGTTCAGACCTCAGCCGTCTCTAGTCAAACATATTCAATTCCTGTGGTCGGTGTGGGAAGAGTTGCTTTAATGCCGTAGCCATTAGAACTAACGTACTACATATAAGCAGATCTGCTTATATATTCTCTCCTGCACAAGACTATGTGGCACACTTACATATTCCAGAACTTCATCTATTTACATGTCCAATATTTTACTGTTTCAAGTAGCAAGCACATATTATCATTCTTAGGACTGATAAACATAGATCAAAATATAGTGTCAACAAATGTGATTTTCTTTCAAAATGAAATGTGCCATAAACCATGTATACTATGAGCTTTCTCCTGTGTATAAATATGGATTTTATCAAAGAAAAAATGAAATATTGCTGTTCTTTTCAGATTCCTGCTGCATTTCTGTGTACTATCTGGACTTGAAAAAAAAGTTTTCTGAAGAAAAGTCACTATAGGAAAGAAAACAAGTTACATACATTATTCAGTCCTACTATTGCTATATATTTCACGGGCACCAATAATATCTGAACTGAAATATTATAAGGACTGAAGATTAAAATTTATTTATAATTAGCAGTATATAGCTGAACTCCACCATCAATGTTGTTGTTTGAATGGTGAAATGAGTGAAAATTAAGGCTATAAAATTTAAAAGTGGTTTTGCCGTTTCTTTTAACTGTTCATAAAACCACAAGTGTGAACTTGGAATTAGGCTAGGGGAAACAACTACCCTCAAAATTGTCAGAAAAGGGTTATTATTACAGTAATGAATCAATCACCGCATGCTATAATAGAGATAAGGAAAAACAAAGGAGTCTATTAACATACTCCTCTTAAGGCATTGAACGAGGAATGTAGTTTAAGTAGATGTCATTTACAATGCCTTGGGCATTTGAGATGTTCATATGGTACTTGCAGGTATGACACAGGACTTCCAAGAGACTACTGCCTGAAGGACAGGAGGAGGCTAGGTGGGATCTCTGGCACGTTTAATGGCACTGGACACCTATATTTTTGCAGCTGAATTGGACTCCAAATGTTGGTAGACTCAGCTCTCTGCTGGAGGCAACCTCTCCCTCTCCATTGACACAGTACTTGGGAATCTACATTCCTTAATGTGATGCTTTGAACCACCTTGACCCTGAAGCCTGAGACAGAAGATTCCCAAAATTTCTAAATTATGGCAAACTTTAGGGCTAAAAACCAAAATATGAGCTGAGATCACAAGTCCCATTTATACTACTAAGGCAGAAACAGAATCATCCCATGAAGTGAAACAGCATGTGAGGTGAAGACAAGAAGTTCCTAAGAAGCATTTCTAATTATTCCTATGACTTAAAGAAATTAGTGTCCCTTTTCAGAAGCATTTTGAAATCCAGGTTAGATGCTCTGCTGTAATTGCTCTTCCAGTTTGTATAAATAATTTTAATTGAAGACTTCAAGGGAATAGCCAAGTGATGGGGCTAAGAAAAATCAATAGCTCTCTTCATAACTTGAAGAATATTTATGCGAAGTGGAATGGTTTTCAAGCGAAAGATTTGTATGCAGTGCTTAATGAATGCTCAGTAGCTTTGATAGATGGGCAACATGGACTCAAGCTCTAACTCTGTATCGGGCAGAACGGATAGTGACATATGGATTTTCTGCACCTCAGGGACAACACAAGGCTATTGAATATCACACCAGTCAACCAAAGAAATCTGACAAGATGCACGCAAAGACCTCAGATGTAGACAGTAACAGCGTGTGGTATACAAAACATGGATACAAAGTTTTTAGTCCAGGCTCATCTCTGTTCTGGTTATCATTCAATCAGTACCTAAAAACCTAGTGAGTACCAAAAGAATGAAAAATGTGAAGAAAACACTAAAATAGGAATCTCATGAAGATTAGAATTCAGTAACTTTTTGACAGAAGTAGACACTTTTCCCAAGTCTTTGGTTAATGTGAAAAGCAATTTACAGATATCACTATGACCACTGTAGCAAGCTCATTTTTCATGAAAGCAATAAAAACAACAACAACAAAAAAAGGAAAATTAATATTAGAAAAAATAGCACAAATACTAACAATTTCTGGCAGCATAAGTGCTATCTTCTGGTCTATCTATTTACATGCAGAGTTCAATGCATTGCTACTTTAAAAAAGGAATTAAAGGGGGATTGAAAAAGAAGAATATCTTCCTGCTACCAAGCTCTTCATTGCTATTAATATTCCTAAAATGCAAGTAGTATTTTTACTGTCACCATGAAGCATTCAAAACCACAGGTCATACCCCTTCCCCCAGCTAAAGTGATAGTCTCAATACATAATATCAAATAAACAGTAAAAATGGCATTTTTAATTTGCTTTCTGTTTGAAACCTCTTAACCTTCTCTTGAAGCTATATAATGTGGTCATACTTCAGAGCTCTAACTCTGTATCGGGCAGAACAGATAGATAGCAACTAGGGGAAACTTAAATTTTAAAATTTAAGCTAAGATTCGCATTTAGCCTCCTTAAAAAAAAAAACCAACAAAGCAGCCCCTAGATGGCCATTCATCTCAGCTATGAACTAGCAGGGCATCCATTAGCTCCATCCTCATGTAGGGTGTAAAGACCACAGTGTTCACATTGCAGCTCCAGTCTCAATGCCCTCTCAATCTCCTCTCCTTGAAAAGGCAAATCAACTGTGAAATGAAGGAAGGCTGGTTTTAGAAATCCATGTTAAGGTTTTAACAAATGGTTAACCCTGGTTTGGCTCACAAACTGGAAAATGTAACCAATATCACTGGTGGAAGGAACTGCAGCTGTTGTGGCTGAACAGAGAATGCAATGATTTTGGTTGTACATGATGCAAATATACTGTTTCTACTGTATTTTGCACTGTTTCCTCAGCTGCCAGTGCTGTAGGGAGTGGGAACACACGCAGTAAACCTGGCCACACCAACTGGCCTAACATGGGTGGGAGAAATTCTCACTCTTCGTGATGCCCGAAACATTTTTTGCTATTGCTGTTAGTTGCTTTCCAAACTGTTAATTTTCCTTCTCTTAACTCCACAGGATTGCTAGCAACATCTGAAGAGAGAGATATCTTCAGTCTCAGCTAGACTGAGATGGGGAGAGAAAGGACCACTGCCGGTGTAGATGAAACATCCAAGCTTCCAAACAAAGCAAGGGTACTGAGGGAAATGATAACACAAGCTGTTTTTCTGCCTGCTTCTTCACTTTCACAGACCTGCCACATAGCATAAGCTTGCAGCTGCAAGACAGACACTTGGTGAGGCCTTGGTATATATTAAAAGAGTGATTTAGCCTGGAGATGCATAAGGATAATGGAAAGATACTTCTTCCTCAGCAGTCTAATGAGCAGAACAATCTCCCATGTTCCTAATGCAATGCCTTAATTTGGGGAGGCCTGTCTTCCTGGTGCCATCAGATAAGGTAGTAATAGGGTGTAAGGGAGGTCACAGAAAGTGTTGTCAAACACTGAAACAGGCTGCCCAGGGAAGTGGTTGTGTATTTAAAAGGTATTTAAAAGACGGGTAGGCATGGTGCTTAGGGACGTGGTTTAGTGGCAGTTTTAGCAGTGGTAATTAACAGTTGGACTTGATGATCTGAAAGGTCTCTTCCAACATAGACAATTTTATGGTTCTATGATTTTAAGTGTGCAATCTCTCCAGTTTGCTTACATTTAGAGTAATTCATCTTGAAAAAATTGTCATATATAGAAGATTGTTATGTCTACTCATATGGTAGGTGTGGACATCTGTCTTGTAGACATCCATGTCTGTTAGCTGAACCTCATCTTACATTTATGAATTTTTATCTCTAGAATAGGTTAAGTAATATAGTGAAGCTACCACTCCTGAGAGAATAGTATCTGAAAAAGCACAAGTCTGCATTGCTTACAGGTGATTTAGCATCCTGGAGCTGGCCAAGTGTATGCTTGGCGATGAACTGAAGAGCATGTTTCCCATTTCTTGATTCACACTGTTGAACTACGACAATTCATCACAGATGTACATACATTTCTGGAAAGTTCAACCAGCAATGACCATAGCTATTCATCAGTCACAAGGGTCATCAACAGACTCAATTAATCCCTTGTGCACCATGTCTTTGAGCTGTTTCTTGGAAACTTTCACCAAAGGAACAGGAACTTGCTGAAATGCATAGAGCAAGAATCTTTCCTGAGCTTGATTATGTGGGAGTGTTTCAGTTTACCTAGTCCATTGAATAACCTTGAAAATTGTAGAAAAGTTTTTGTCTTTGCAGCTTAAGCTTTTATCTGACTCAGCCACAGGCCTAAATGTTTGCCTTAGAAGAGCAGTCATTCAAAATCACCGTATAAAAGTCTTTTCATGTAGATGCAGTATTTTACCAGTGACATTCACTAAGCATTTTAATGGGATACAGGGCCTCTTAAATGCAGACAGTTTTCTATCAGCAGTGTGCGGCTTCAGACAAGACAAAGCAATGTAACCTCTCAAGAAAGAATGTGGTATCAGCTCTTAGGCTCTCTTGAGGTAGACAGAGATGCTGTGGAGTGTAATGTTCATATCCAGCAGCTTGATTGAGCTCCAAATGCTAAAACATGTCCTAGAAAGGCATTTGCAGTATTATTAACAGCCATTAGCTCACAGATGCTAGATTTATGTGAGGGCATAATAACCCTTAGGAATTTTGAAACATCTGGCAAATGGTATCAGGAATATAATTTTGGCTTTTTTTGACTCATCCACTGAGATGTGGTTTCTCTGAGTCTGCTTGTGAGGTTTGTTGGGGGTCTGGGACAATTATAGCTGCCACTTACTGCCCAGCACTGGGCATTGAGTGGTGGTGTTAGATCACCAGGACCTCGGGTATCCCTTGTTGCATCTCAGTGGACTCAGTTTGCCTCACTGCTTTAATTGTTTCATTGCATCACAGCAATGCCAAGTCACTGTCAGGCAGCTGCTTCCATGTTCCAAGGGATGAAATCCAAAACTGTTTCATTTTGAAACATGCAGGTGAAATCACTGTGTTGTGACCATGTTAAAAGTATGACAATAACATCTTACACAGATTCACCTTTTTTTTTAATAGCATTTGTATCCGATCCCTAAATTAGATTTTGGGCAGAGAAATAAATTGAAGTTACCGTATTAGTTTTCTATGACCTTGTTTCTTTAACCATTAGGATGAAGTACAGCGTTAGTGTCTTCAGCCTGTGGCCAAGATCAGGTAAGACGGAAATGATGCCTTTTCTTCTTTTTTTCCCTGTATCTGATGCAGGTCTAAACCACTAGGATGTTTACCACTTGGCCAAGTATCAGCCTTGCAAGGGAAAGGCTCCAGAGGTGTATTACAGATGGGACCACAAGCACCCGTGGCTATCCCTTCACAGGTCATAGTGCCACTGTTCTCAAGCTTTCTACTATGATGCCCTACTGCCACAGTATGATATTTTGATCATTTATCAAATCCTGCTGTGACTGTGATCATAGCTGGAGTGCACATAAATTGCATAACAAGACACAGTTCATGTCAAAAGAATAAATAAAATCTATTTTAAAAGCTCTATTCATCATCCAATGATGCCTACCTAACAAACAAAAGGTACATATGTAATTTCAAATAGTTTTAAAACATAAAATTTTAACAGCTTTATGAACAAAATACTACTGATGGAACCCAGGAGGCTTTCATATCTCCAGTTGTTTAGATCGTAAAATGGCTGAATAGGCAGAGAAATCCAACTACAGGAAGCGTGAAAAGGATTAGATATCAGCAAATAGAAGCGGGTTGCTGAACAGTACTTCTATAAATATTCTGACCTTAAATATGTTTTTTCATTTAACCATTATCTTATTTAGAAATTACTTCAAATGTTCATAGAAACCATGTTGGATGTCACAATCGTTAGCCTGATATTCTCCAATTACTTTAATTCAGAACTCTGTCACTCTTCTCAAAAATGAAGACATCTGAGGCCAAAATTTATTCTGAGATGTAATTTTGTACATATTGGGCTCACATAATTATAGAGTGATTATATATTTCAACGTACATTTCTGTTTTGTATTCTTAATATACTTGAATTAATTACCTTGGGGAAAAGAAATTTTTCCTATATGTTTCCATCGCAATCTGTGACTACAATATTCACCATCAATAGTATTATGACACCCATACTCAATTTCAACATCAAAATTTAAACACATTGCAAGGATACTATCTTTTCCAGAGAAAAGAACCCCATATGAAGTTCACCAATAACCAGCCCACACTTCAGATGGATTAGCATGTAACTATATTTGAGTGCTGGATCTGAGAATGCTAAACCATGACAAGCAAGGAAAATCTCTCATGCAGTGTATAAGGTGATATGAAAATATTAGGAAAAACAAAGTTCATGTTACTAAAATCTTCTGAACTTCAGGAAGTCTGTTGTATCCTTTGTTCACTTAATCTGCTAATTTAATTTTGCCTTTGGGAACCAAATTGCATTAAGTTTAAATGGCAAAAAAAATTGAGAATTAAAAGGCTGTTAGACTAATTTTTTCTATAAAACCCGTGCCAACAATCTATATTCTACTTCTTTCTTATGTTTCACTTTGTTATATAAATTATCTGTTTATCTATTTGGCATCAGAAACATCATGCCAGCTGTAATATAAGACTTGAGGCAAGTGTTTTAAAAATAATGCTTTTCACAACCTTCACACTTCCTACTTGCAAAGTCCTGGAGAGTCCTACAGAATAAACTAGAGTTCAGGGTGATTTATTCTGACATACGCTAGTCCGGATAATTTCTTTGCTACAACAAAAGAAGGATGAAAAGAAATTTCCAGAAGAATCACTTGGGACTATTCCACCCACGTTACTGGTGCCTCTGTGTGTTTATATGTCTGCCTCCTATACCGTAACACACTAAAAGGATCCTGCTCCTGTCGTCCATCCACAGTGACCTGTCACAGGCTGGGAAATTCTCTTCACAGTGACTCTGGCCACCATTAACTTGGTTTTCTGCAGAGATAACATAAATCTCAAACTAGAACGTCTTCTATAAAATCTTTGTGAGAAATGGAAGGAAAAATTATGCACATATCCCAGTACCAATGTGCAGCCTGACTATTATCTGAGCAAAAAGGACTGCTGGGGATAGATGGTGCACAGTGACATGGTTGCACGAACACAGGACTATGGACACTGGTGACCAGTTGCACCAGTGAAAATATCCATTGGATCTAAAGAGCAAAAATCTTCACCATGAGAGTGGTTACGTAGTGGGACAAGCGCCTACAGAGGCTGTGGGAGATCCATCTTATAAAATTTTCTGAAGTTTCATGGATGAAGCCCTGAGCAACCTGATCCAACTATGAAGTTAGCCCTGCATTGAGCAGGAGGTTGGTGACTGGAGGTCCCTGCCAGCTGAAATTATTCTATTACTCTTACATTGTCTTCTCCTACAGGAGATGATAACTGGTGTGGAAACTGAGTTCATCTTCCTCCAAAAATGTTTCATCTATATATAGCTCTGATGTGACCCTCCAAACCTTTAAGACAGTGGTTTGCGATCTTTATCAAACCGCGGACATCTTAAGAGATCTTAAGAGCAGGCTTAAATCTCTTCAGAGGAGATCTCTTTTATTTATTTAGTTTTCACAGATTCTTTATTAGTAGGCCACAAATGCCTACGTGTCCATATGCCACACTGAAAACTCTTATTTTTATGGTTCTAATGAGAACAACATTAGATCAAACTCGACTTTGATTATTTTGGAAAACCGTCCTTTCTAAAGAAATAAATTTGCACTTAGTAGTCTGTGCTCTCTCCGTGTGTTTCTTTTTTTTTTCCATGCAGACTCCTCTTGAGTAAACAGCCTATAAACCAAAGAACATCACATCCCATTTTTATGAGGGAGAATGCAGAGCTCTTTTCTCCCTTAAAAATTATGAAATGGGAAAAAATAAGCTGCTTGACATTACTAGAAAGAAAAATGACAAGAAAGTTTTATCTGAGAATTTTATCTTATAGAGCAGACTTGTTACACATTAACCCAGAAAGTAACATGGAAAAATATATGTGTTCATGGGAAGAGTAAGACCCAAAATTTATGTCTCATACTACTTCTCATACAAAAGAACATAGGAACCATATTAATTACCTGTTTCCATTTTCCCATCTTGTGCTGCAGGCCCATCAGGAATTACACTCTTCACCTGGAGAAACTCATCCGGCTCATCCCCACCAATGATGGTAAATCCAAAACCCATGTTGCTTTTCTTAAGGGTTGTGCTGAGGAAAGTCCCCTTCAGCTGTGATGCATCACGGGTGAAGAGTGGTTTTTCTACATCAGTCAACACAAACAAGAAAGACAAAAGTTCTGATCTAGTCACAACACAGTGGGGACAGCAGATAACAATATTGGCTGACAGCAGGTGACAGTGTATGAAAATCAAGGAAATAGAGTGCAGGCATTCCAGGAAAAAAGATTTGTGAGTTCTTGTATTAATACAAAGCTTAATATCTATTTCTTATCTATGGCGGATCAGCCATAAGTGGGGAGTTATAAATATTCTTTCATATTAGAAATACATTTAGAAGTGGGTATTGTGTAGCTAAAATAATTACAACAATAAAAATGATCTGTGAGGTAATTTTAAAACCTCTTTCCTAACCTATAAATTCAGCTTTTATACAAAGCAATACATTCTCCAAAATTTCCCTCCCACCTGCCAGACGGAAAATATGCCCTGAATATCTTATTCCATTTGTTAACAAGCAGTGCTAAGTATTAGGTGAGCTTTTCTCTCCAAACAGGTGAGGTTTTGGCATCCAACACGTGACACACGTTAACGGCTGTGCAACCTCCGCGTCCCCTCTCGGTGTGCCTGGGTGTGCAGTGTGGGCTCCCGGCGCCTCTCTCCCGCGCTGCGCTGGGTGAGGAAGGGTGGGGGGAAGGTGCCAAGGTGGTGACGTGGGCTGCTGTGGCTACTCCCGCAGCGGTGGGGCTGGGCTGGCCGGCAGCGGGGGGGGACGTACCGTGCAGCCTGCGCGTCCCGGCGGGGTCGCGCCAGCACTGGGACAGGTCATTCACGCTGCGGGACCTCTTGGGAGCGGGGCGCGGGTGGGCAAGTTTGGGTCTAGGTAAGGTTGATGAGGAGCTTTCTACTGTTACAAAGGAGAAGAAGCCTCATTCTCTCGCTGTAACCTTATGTTAAAGTTTATTCGTCTCTACCAATACAGTTTGCTGCATGTACAGCTCATTTTAAGCACATTAATTTTTACGTTACCAAGAAGCTGTATTCTTGTAAACTACTATAACACAGTGCTTGAGGCTTTTAACTTAATTGATGCTTGCTAGATGAGCTAGCTTAGAAACATACCAAACATCAATTAACGGTAATTTAGGGAAAGTACAATTAATTATTTCAGTGTTGCCAACCTCGCGTGCTCAAGAGAGAGACGTACATTCCCAAGAATAGAATTTATGATTTTATATAGAAAATTACTTTGGGGCTCTTATTGTGCCTTCTCTTTCTCAGTCTTTAGGAAACACTAGGGTCAACTTTTCTGTCTTTTCTCTAAGCCTCGGATGGCTAGAGTACCTTAGGTGGCTTGTGAGTCCCACAACTCTGGGAGCTCGGACATTTAGGGAAGAAAACTGCTGGAGGATAGGTGATAACGTTGTGAGATTTGGCAACACTATTGTTTTAATCAGACTATGACAAAACCATTGTTGCATAAACAGGAGAGCAGGATCTTTCATCTTAACTAAGATAGCTGACGTAGTACTGTACCTCGGAAACCTTGGGCCTGCATAGGCTTTGTTCCAAGTTCTGCGTTGGGCATGTTATGCTGCTGTAGCTTCCTTTTTGCTTCTAGGACAGGGTTTTCAAATTGTGTTCTTCTATTTATGTGGCTGGAAAAAATTTGGTTTTGATTAAAAACTGGGTTCAGCTGGGGAAAATTACCATTTTCACAGTAGGATGCTGTATGTGAGTTAGGTGTGTGTGGTCAGATAGCAAAACCGTTCTGAAATCCAATGGGCCTGAGCATGTCCCTTACGCTCCATACAATTTTGCTGGGGATGAGAAATGCACAATCTCGTGCATTGCATAATGAACAGTGCCGAGAAGTGTCCTATCATTTCAATATGCTGGACTCTGCTACAGAGAAATGGTTTTGATCTGTGGGACTACATATTAAATAGCAGTACTGCTGAAGCATGCTACACCACCAGTTTTTCATGTCTTTAGTACAAGCATTGTTCTGTGCATGATTCAAAGGCTCTGAACCGGTTTTGTGCATTATTATCGATTAACTGTAAGTGAAATTACTTAATCACTTACAGAAAAGGTAAAGCCTAGGACACAGAGTGCTTTTGTGATTGCAGCTTAGAAATAAATCTAACACAGGCAATAAACCGAGGATGATTTCTTTGTAAGTTTATGGTATATATCTCTTCAGCTGTTCAGTAAAATGGGATGTTGCAGAAACAAAGTCCGATGGTAGGTTAGAACTACATAGATAAATACTTGAAGTATAAGAAAAGTTAATTTACACATATTTTTCTTGATGTTTTACGTTTCCTACTATAGGTCAGTAAGTACATCTCTGTCGTTACACCACTAATTTTCTGTATTGTGCTCAGAGCTACTGTCTTAAGTAGTTATTTTCATCAATCTTTAATTTAAAGTATACAGTTTATCAATCAATGAGTAATCCTGTGCTGTGATATGTTTCACATGTTTTCTGAAGAGGCAAAAGAAATTAGTAGGCTGCATTGAACAACTCCGCAAGACAAGATCATGATCTGATCACAACTGAGTTTGTGCTGCAAACATTGTTCAGGGGAAATAAATACATATGTACAGAAGGGCAGGGTTTCAGTCACATCACTCCTTATTTGCTCTCACTGAGCTTGTATGTATTCAGCTCTTCTGAAACTCCAATCCCAATCATGGGCTTTAAGCACTTGGAGAGGTGACCTGGGAACTTTTGAAACTCTGAGATCTTAAAAAGGGTTGAATACCTTCATTTTATATTGAAATGACCTTTTATGCCACATTAAGCACTTTTAGGTCCCTTGGGATTCAGATCCTACCTCTGCTTCGAAGAAAGTAAGTGGAATTGCCATTAAGAAATGAGATAGAGTAAAGGCTGCAAGTCCTATGGGAGTGCAAAACCCTTGGAAAATCAGGTTTTAGTGGCCAGAGCTAATGCAATGAGAAGATTTCCAGTCATGTAAAAGAATATTTGATTTAATAAGAGGAAGCAAACGTGATAAATCCTGGAGTTGCTACTTTGTTAACATGGCTATAACTCATTCAAGTGGCTGCTAACTCACGCTCCTACTTAATTTTGATTAATAGTTTTCTTGTAAATTTTAGTCTATGCTGCAGACAGAGACAGTCTCTTTCTTTCCTTCTTCAGACAGGCTGTTTAAGACTGTAGGCATTCCTTTCCCAAGCTTTCCCTTCCTAAGCATGAAAAAGGTAATCTTTGTGTTACCACCTATCATGTGGTAATATCAATACTGTAAAGGAAATACTACTTTTGCCATTACACAAGTCAGTGATGAAACATCATGTGAAATACTGCAAAAATCTCTGATCACCCATGAACAAATAAAATGAACCCATAGAAAAGGTTTTACAGGAAGACCAGTGAATCACAGAGTCTTCTACAACAGAAGACCAAAGGAGTTTTAGCTTTTTATTCAAGGAGAATTAATTCTGATATATAATTGCATTCTAGGAATACATTTGGAAGTAAATACCAGAATGTATTAAAGATGTCAGGATTTCAGACTTGAAATCTGTAGGCTACTTACAAGCAGAAACGTGAAATTATGAAACAGTTTCCAGTAGCAGATACAGGGTAAAATATCTAGCTTTTTTTTATGTTAGCCAGGGTTGCTACACAGTGGGTTGAGTTAATTGCTTCAATGTAGGAATCATGTATTATTTTAGAGGCTCTAAAGTATCCTGCCCTGGTCTTCAGCTGCCCTTCCAGAAGAGCATGGGTTTCCTATAGCTTTTGTGCCATATTGCACAGATGTAACGGACAACCAAGATCACCCTACGGATCTGCATTTAGGACCTTGCAGACCTAAGTTACAACTTATATGTAGTTCTATGATATAAAAAAAGACACGATTTTAGCTAATATAGGGTGTGTCCATGGCTCAAGGAACATCAGTTCCTGTGGTACTAACAGCTAGAATCTGTTATCTGCTGTCTCTCTGCAGTTTCTAGGTAGAGTTTAAGTTGTGGTTTAGTCCATTTACACAGAAATGTCTTCAGTAATGGCTATCCTGAAAATGACATTTTTGTCCTAGCAAATCAGACAGGAAGACTAGCAGAGGTACTTGAAGCACCTCAAGGTGCTGGTGTAATCTTAGTAATCCTTAACTCAAATTTATTCCCGTCTTTTGATTGTTTTATGATAGTGTGCAGTCTCCAAAGTACAATATGAGAATTCCAACAAATTCAAACAACTGCCTTAAATATTGCATCCAAGAAGAGTCAAAGAAAAGAAAATTATACTGATAATCAGTCATTTTTATCAGTCAGGAACACTGGATTTATGCCCCTAGACTGATGAGACATGAAGCACCTCCCTTTCATTCAATTTTAAGTGCTATACAGCTTCATGGCTAAATCAGAAAAATTGCTACTGATGAGTTTACCTGAGAAAGATGTTATTACGCTAAGTAGTTCCCTTGAAAGGACATTCTAGCCTTTCATCTAGCTACTTCAACTGCATACAAAATAGGTATTACTAACCTAGGCTTTAACAAGACAAGCCAAATGCAAGTTTCAGAGATGGTTACAAATAAGTGCTTTTGTGGTTAAAATAGATTTTGGATGTGATCCAAAAATGTATTACTCATTGCTCACAGTATCTAATTCAGTGAGCATTTCTATCTTCACTTTTCTTCCTTTATTTTATACTATGCATATTAAATACAAAAGCCTAATCCAAAGATGAGAGTCCAACTAATTTCTCCTAGTGCCATTGTGACTGTACAGAAGAATCATGCTGCCTTTTGTTTGCTTTCTGGTTCCAGAATTTTTCTCTGCAGAAAAGAAGGGGCGGCTGATGCTACTGTTAGCCTGCAGTGTGTCAACTGGGGACAACCCCTCAGAGGTAGGATTTGGTTTTGGTTTTGGGCTGCATTTAGCTGTGTGGTTGAAATAGTGCCTCTTGTGTTATGCGTAGGTACTATCACCCCCAGCCATCCTATAAGACATAGGCACCATTCTGCCATCTCGTCAGCGAATGCAGCCAGGCTAAGTTGTTTTTGTGGAGGTGTTTCATGTTAGATATTCTTAAGACAACTGAAACACATTCTTGGGAGACATTTGGGCAGTAATGCCTAATATGCAGATTTTAGTTGATGGCCAAGATACGGGGCCCTGCCAAAAATGGTATCACATCTAAGCATGTGCATCAGCAGGAGTTCAACCTGTCTCTTTTTCTTAGCCACTTTAATGTATATGGTTTTTTGGTAGTTTGCGGCTCCAGCTTTTGAAATTGTTGCCTATAACCCACCAAGGTAATTCTAAGCATCAGAATGCCTAAAACATGGACATTCTGATGCATAATTTGTTGGTGCCTAAGTCCTCTGTCCATTCACATTTTTCAGTTACTGATATTTTATAGCGACAAAAAGACATGAAATAAGTTTTTCTATTTGAGTATTAACAGAGTGTTGTCAGAAATTTTAAGGTAAGGAGGTATACTTTTCCAGAATAAATACCTGAATGGCAAATTTAGCTGTTCTCTTAAGGAGACCATGTCTGGCAATTGAGCTCTGTGTTGTAGTTAATCATTCTCTAAGGGGGAAATAGTCTTTTGGCAACTAGAATGCTGAAAGACCCACCACACCCAAATAACTGCATTCTCTCCATAGCCCTGCACAGCTAAGTGCTGCTAGTTCTTAGTTTATAAAATAAGAGAAAATTGCGTGAAAGTTAACCCACGTATAGCAAACACTTATCATATATGCCAAATCTCTATACCTTAAAAATGAAGCCTGGACCTGCATAACAAGGCAAATGAAAATTTTAATAATGCCTCACGCCTACATTCATGCATGGTTAAGGGAGGGTGTTATACTGGGGACCTTATTTTTTAACGGAATTTCCAAATATGCTGTGATTAGTCTTCATTAATTTTGCTAGCAAGACCTTTGAAGTTTTTCTTTGTTTCTTTTTTAGCTTTTCCACTAATTTCAGAATACTGGAGCTGAGCATGGCTTGCCCTTGTGAAGTGAACCTGAGTCTGTCTGCCTCATTGCTCATCCTTACGAACTTCCCATGGGATACAAATATTTCAGTGAACAGAGTACAAGCCCTTCTTTCACTGACAGTTTTAAAGACCTGCATGCAAAGTTGGACTGGGCTTGAATGTGTGAAAGTTCCTAACCTAACTTTTCATGATTTAACCAGTTTTATGACATAATTAAGAGAGTTTAATGTAATCCGATTTTATCTAGTTAAAAATGAACTCAGCTGTTGAATACTGGTAATAAAAAAGGTGTCACTGCCACTTTTTAGCATGAAAAATGGAAAGCAATCTTTGTTTCAAACTTATTGAGCTCAGACAGCAAATTAAAGTGCAGCTACATTTTACTGACTATAAAACTCCTTATGAATTTAGCACTGCTGCAGTTTTAATGCCATCCTGCCATTCCACTTCTAAAACCCCGTGAGCCTGCAGTAGTTTTGATATATCTTTCCACAAATCTTATCTGTGGTAGGATTAATAAATTTGGCACTAACAGCCTTAAAGTAGGTAATTGCATAATAACATCTGGGCTTGGTGCCTTGTGTCTGTTTACCTGTGGATGGACATGAAATGGAGATTAATACTTCTCCTTTCCCGACTCTGTGGTGAAGCGTGAGCCTCACCGGTGCCAGAACGCCTTGGGCTGCGCTAGCAGCAAAGCGGGGGCTCAGTAAGAGATTAACACACAGAAATTGCACAACACCTGTTACTCGCCAAAATACACTAAAAACCACTGGGGCGGAAGACTTACACCCAGCAGCTGCGTAACTGCACGTGCAGAAATCTTCGGGGGGGTGGGTGG
>JAOXNO010000001.1:13156730-13169103 GCA_028565335.1 Limnodromus scolopaceus | reverse complement strand
CCCCCCCCGGGCTAAGTACAAAGAGATATGAGAACTCCAGCTCCTAGCTACTTGGGGACATCATAAAAGAACTCAGGCATAAAGAGAGAGGGTAATTTAATGGCATTATGTGGGGACTTCAAAAACTTACTTATCTTTTTGCTTGAATCTGGACTGACTAAGCTGATTTGGGCTGAGCAGCAAAGCAGATGGGGCTGCTGGCTCTCTCACCTGAGGGCAGGGAACAAACCGGGGACAAAGAAGCAGAGCAGGTGCTCTTGCATTTGGAGGATGGGACAGAAGGAGTCAGCAGGGCAATGGACAGACACTG
Organism: Limnodromus scolopaceus; assembly: GCA_028565335.1. Lineage (NCBI taxonomy): Eukaryota > Metazoa > Chordata > Aves > Charadriiformes > Scolopacidae > Limnodromus > Limnodromus scolopaceus. The sequence continues at coordinate 13,168,793 of JAOXNO010000001.1, read as the reverse complement.
TTTTCATTTGTTTGTTTGCTTTGTAGGAGGGCTAGGAAAGGTGCAGGGGCATCCAAAAGATGCTGCTGTTACAGCAGTAAAGAAAAGGGAATCTTAATCTTTTAACCCTCCAGAAATCAGAGCTTGTTTTGAGCTCTCTATTCAGCTCTGACCTGTGCATGTTAATATTAGTATATCCTGAGGTCTGGAAAAGGTGCAGCCCCAGTATCTGTCCAGAGGGATCCTGCAGTCCAAGTGTTGGTACGGATTTAAGAGACAAAGGGAATGATGTGACACACAAACTAAAATTTTCTATTTTGTATGAAACAACTAGAATAAATTTACTACTTTGAGTGCCAGGATTTGAAATTGAAATTTGAAATTGGTCAGGGGCCATCTTCTCTAAAGATCTCTCTTCTTTAATAAAAGGAACCAGTGGACAGATCTTTCTCAGTCTTTCTAAGCGCTGTCTGCACAGTGATGAGGAGCGGCTTTCTCCCTCCTCTTCTGTATACTTTGTGCAGAGTGAGAACTGACCACTCTGAACAGGTATCATGATTTTGAATCTAGATTCACTTTGCATAAGTCTTATTCACTGTGGTCAGCTAAAAAGCAGAGAAAACCAATTCTCTGATTTACTTATTCTATGTAGGAACTGGACGGAACAAGTTCTACCTAATACTTGAAACAAAAGATTTCTGCTGCCCTTACGGAGGAGTAAGAATCTTTTTTTACTTGTGTCATGACTAAAATAAAATCTGAAAATAATAAAAGCAAGGATTGTGCTGTGAAAATAGAAAAGTATATTCTCTTATTTTGAGCTGCACTTTTAAGTACAAAATAAAACACAACATCACTAAAATTTTTTATGCAGCATATAAATAACCTGCCTTCTGGTACAAATAGTGTAAACATCTGATTTGCAGCAAGGAAAGATTACCTACTAAAGGATCTTAACTAAGCTAAAATGATTATGCTTTGCTCTTTTCATTGCTTAACAAGATCTTTACCTCACTGGGTATCCAAACATTACATAGAAAATACAATATTTCTTTAATGAATACGATCTTTGTACAAGTATCATCAGGAATGATTCCATGAAATCAGACCCTGGAGAAGGAGAATGACTGAATGCCTGAGTCACTGATTTGAGACACACAGAATATATTTGGACACATTAGCTGTACTGATGATTGAGAATTCCTGGTATACCTTCAGTTTAACATGCCAAGTAATCGCACCCATGCCTTGCCAGGCTAAGCACTGCAGATGATACTGGTATTAGGTTATAACATATTCAAAGCAACTTAATATTGAACTTGGGAACTTACTCAACATAATAAGTGCCATAAATGGGATCATCAATTTTCTCCCAGCCATATGGAAGCTCTGAAAAACAAAGAGTTATCTCTCTCAGTAAATGCAGTACAGAATGTTAAGATTTCTAGTAACAAAACCGTGGATCTTCTCTGGGCATTGAAGAAAATAACTTGATAGTGAAATTAGATACAGTGACCAAAGCATATGCCAAATCTTGAACAAATACCATGACAGCCACATGTAGTAATAACGTGAAAACTGGCATGCAAACACAGATCTCAGTCTCCAGAACAACACATTTAGTTGATCTACTTTATCATTTCAAAAGCTATGCCAGCCATCAACGGTAGCACATCTTGTATGACATCACCACCGGAGGAAGCGAGGATGTTCTGTTTTCCCAACACACAAAAAAAGTACTTTGCTTTCTCAGCTTTTTTCTTTGCTAGGGATCCTGGAAAAGTTGGTCTTGATGGAAGTTTGCCTTCTTCCATGTAAGTACAGTAAGTATACCTAAATGTTCCTGAGAAGTTTGTACTATTTGTCTCACTGTGATGGCAATTCCACAGCCTTCAAAAGCATCCTCTTCCAAAGCTTACTTATATGTCAGGGACATCGGAGTATACAGTAGTACATGGAAGTACAAACCAAAATAAAATATTATAGCATCATCTAGCCTTAATTTGCAGAAATAGAGAAGACATTTAATAGTTATTATCCAAAACATTCAGGAACCCTCTGCCAAAGGCTGGCAGATGAACACAAATTTGTAAATAAAAGCTCAAGGGCTTCTTCAATGTAAGTACTCAATTTTTCCTATTATTCTTAGAATATTACACCCTCAAGTGCTTTTGTGAGGGCTATTTTGTTATTGTCACTTCATAGGAATAAATGCAGCACAAAGTATTGAAGCAGGTCACAGGATCACAGAATGGTTGAGGTTGGAAGGGACCTCTGGAGATTGCGTAGCCCTAGTCCCTTTATCATCTGAACGGCCTTTCACTGGACTCTCTCCTGTATGATCATGTCTCTCTTGTACTGGGGAGCCCAGAACCGGACCCAGAACTTCAGTTGTGTCTCACCAGTGCTGAGCAGAGGGGAAGGATCATCTCCCTTGATCTGCTGGCAATGCTCTGCCAGATACAGCCCAGTATGCTGTTGGCCTTCTTTGTTGCAAGGGCATGTCACTGGCTCATCGTCAAGTAACCAAGCATTAGAAAGCCCAGGTGTTATTCTTTCCAGACCTGCCCAGAACTTCAGTAAAATCTGTAGGAGATCAATCCTCTTCCTACAAAGTCCTGTACATCCCAAGACAAGATTGTGGAGTGTAATCGCTAAATATTCAAAAATAAACCAGCTGATGCACAAATCCTGTACTGCCACAAGAGTAAGTTTCATTCCCAATGCATGCATGATAAATAAGGAAATGAATTGCTATAACCCCATGAAACAGAATAAAGTCTTAGTTTAAATGCTATAGGTACATTTTATTTTCATGTAACCTTGCAAGTTTTTCTCCCCCTAATTAACTTAATGTTGTTTTCATATCTGGCCATCAAAAATTACACTCCTTTAGAGAAAAGTAAAGCAGGTACAGGTAAAATCTGTACATACTTAAAAATACACACATGCATACACATACACACAGACAAAGAGATGTGTGCAGAGGTCCCTTTGCAAAAGTGTATTAGTAGATGGAGTTTCTTCCAACTATGCAATGAAAAATATAAAGTAGATATTTTGCCCAAATTTAAAAGTATGTATCTTTCTGTAAATATATACACTTTAAAGTGTATAGATGCAGAGAACATATTTTATTTTACATATTTATGAAAATATGAAATAATTTGAGGATTTACTATTAATTTACTGATCTATTTTTTCCTAAAATATTGATACATAACTGTATTTATGAACTGGTACAACTATTGAGAAGGCAAATGGCAAATCCCATTCTCTACTAAAAGTCTGTAAAAATTTAAGGAATTGGACATATTATGGAGAACACATTTTTAAATGCATGAATTCAACCACCAATTATCTAACATCATAAAATAGTCATGGGTTCAGAACAAAGGAAATAAAAAATTACCTTTGTGTACCATAATAGATATAAACTCCAAAGAAGGCTATTCTCTAATTTCATTTTTCCATTTGAGATACAGCCTATAAGCTCTGTTTAATTAAAATTCTGTGTTGACCAGTAAAATGGAATTGCTAGAGCACAAACCCTAAGGTCCCTGCACCCGCCAAAGTATGGCAGATAAGGTTAGTGGAGTGTAGTTTACTGCAGAGCTTCTGTTAGAAGAATCTTCTGCTACATTTGCTTTCAGGAGCACTGTGGTTATTTTTCATTACATTAAATAGTGGCATCTATTCCATATTTCACCATTGAAATGAAAGATTACAGGACAGAAAGACTTTAGTGCTTCATAAATATGAAGCTAAGCATTTGCCAAATTAGTGATGGAGGCATTATATTTTTTTCTTTTTCGTTTCATTTTGCTCAGTGACAATCATCAGGGATGAGAGTGAACAGTAAACATTTATAAAAGAGAATTTTTATATAACACTTGTGAAGGAGATTACTGTTGGCCTCCATAATTTGAATTGGGTAGGGAGCTATAAAAGAAAAAAATTTCTGATATTCATTTGGTAGCATTAGCATCCTAGTTCACGTATAATTTCAGCAACAATCAGTTTCATGATCACTCTGCTATATATGAAGTCTTCATTTTCAAGATCTCAACACTTCTACCTTTGATGTCTTTCAATTCTATTGACTCCAGGAGAATTTCTCTGTATAGAAGGAAAAAAAAAATCTATTCTTTATTTTCAGTCTTCGATATCTAACATTGCACTCCCACAAATCTCCTCCTATCCTCAAGTGGAAGGCCTGTTCAGGAACATTTATAAAATCAATATTTAAAAATCACTACTTGTGCAGCATTTGGCAATGCTGATACCACACGTGGATGCAAAGGTGCTGGATAATCTGCATAGTATGTATATATGCTCCAGTTTTCAAATTTCATGCTTTATTCCTTACCAGAGAAGCAGCATCTAGCTAACAGTACAGCAAGCCATAAAAAAAAAAAAAAAAAAAGATCAAAAAGGTGCAGCTGATAAGAAGGCACTTTTCTCAGTGTGCATCTGGGTAAGCTTTTAAATGCAGAAGGAGCTGCATTTCTAAAAGTTAAATACCCAATGGTAAAAAAAAAGCCCTTGTATTTTCAAAGAAAAAAGAAAGAAGGAAAGAAAGAAGGAAAAAAGAAAGGAAAGACTAATATGAATTCAAGCAGGTCACTTGAACAATCAATGGTAGTGTCTTCTCATCACAGCCTACTTATGCTAATGGTCCAGATGCTCTTATTCTGCCTTCAGAAAGCTGTTGTGTTTCAGAATGATTTTTGATGGTGCCACTTAACCTTCTCTGGGGATGGGGGAAGGAGTACATTTTGGATCTCAACGTACAAAGGTATAAAGGCATATTACCGAACCCAAAGATTAATTTTTCTGAAGTTTATGGAGTACTAACTGTGTTAAATAGAGTCATAAATACCTCTCAAGGTTTCAGAACAACAGCCAGCATTGTGTCACTACCCTACTGACAGGCTGGAAAGAAAGACGAGAGCATATTTCTTGAATCGGCTGTAATCAAAATATTTGTATAGTACAAAAGAATACAGTAGAAGAGAGAAAAAGAAAATATAATGCCTGCTGTTCCTGAAAATGCTGTCAGTAAGGATGTGGAAACTGTGGGAGTCAGCATGAGTTTGGTTCACCTGCCATGTTAACACCCAGGCACAGGTCAGGAATCCTTTTCTAACCTATATATGAGACTTCAGAAAAATATTGTGTCTTTCCACTCAACAGCCTGTGTTTGTTTTATTTCTTGCTTTCTCTCCTCTTTTCTTTTTTCCTGTTTCAAATTCAGTTTTGCCTTTTCAAGTCAGTTACCTACTACAGAGGTTATCAAAAGAACTGGGTTAAAAGTTACAAAATACCGTGCAGCTCCACAGTCCAACACAGTTGCACACTCTTCCAGTTTTTTTAAGAGATACAGTCTTGGCAAATATTTATCTGTAAGTCTAAACCAGTGTTCCTCACTGCATAGCTTACACAAAAAGCAATTGCCTGCAATACCCTAAGGCACAGAACACAGATTCCCAGGGAGCGGATGCTGCTAATGGCATCCTGTGCTGCTCCCTCTGAAAGGAGGTTGTAGCGAGGTGGGGGTCGGTCTCTTTTCCCAAGTAACAAGTGATAGGACAGGAGGAAACGGCCTCAAGTTGTGCCAGAGGAGGTTTAGGATGGATATTTGGAAAAAATTTCTTTACCAAAACTGTTGTCAAGCCCAGGGAAGTGGTTGAGTCATTATCCATGGAGGTATTTACAAGACATGGAGATGTGGTGCTTAGGGACATTGTTTAGTGCTGGATTTGGCAGTGTTATTTTAACGGTTTAATTCAATAATCTTAAAGGTCTCTTCCAAGCTAAATGATTCTACGATTCTATGTCCAATTTGAATGCTTTCAATAGTGCATGTCCACATTGCTCAGCCAATACATGAAACATATAGTAGTTGCTCTGCTCCTCCTGAAACCTTCTGTTACAGGTTGCCATAAGGAAAGAGAGGATAATATTGCTCACTGAAAATCATTATTTAACCTACTATGCACATACCTGTGCAAATTCTGCTAGATCACCTATCTATTTACCATCTGGAAGCTCCAAGACAACCCCCAAAAATTCAACAGGTGTATGCTGTGGTAAAACCCCTTATACTACCTCAATAGGTTCCTCCACTTAGCCACGTTTTGTATGTATGCAATTACTAACATGGACTTCCCTATGCTAGTATACAAATCAAAAACTGTGGGGAAAAATAAATTAGATTTAAAAAAAAATGGAAGCCTATTCACCATCTCAGTGAAAATGACAACAAAGGCAGGATGGACAACCACACCTCCATAGCAAAACCAAATCATTCTTCCTATCATGGAGATCTGGAAAACTTGGCGAATGTACCAACTCCAAGACAAGCCATGTAAGCTCAATTTCAATTAAACTTGTGTTCTCCAGCTGCCATTCTCATACCGGCAAATTTCACAGTCATGACTGTTTACGTTCTGTCTGTAATCACAAACCATTTACGTGCAATTTATTATCACGAATACAATGACATTATGCATAATTTCTTGTTGCACAATGGAAACAAATGTCTAAGTAACATTCATATCTTGATAAATGCATCTTCTTCCTTCTGTGCAGCTTATTCTGACATGCTACATCCTTAATAGATTACTTAGTAGATCCTTAGTAGATTACTAAATATTACTATCAATTTAATAATATCTTCTCCCAGCATTGTTACCAAGTTGCCAACAGCAGGGATATTTTTAACATTGGGTGTACTTGATCCCTCTGACATGCAAACTGTGTAATGTTTAATCAAGATTTGCATTACTACAGTGAAAAAGTACCAACTGATTTACTGAGTTTTAACTACCAAAAAAGAGTTCAAAAAGGGCTTGTTAGCTATCAAGTCAAATTAAAAAAGCAATTAAAAAGGAATTAAGGGAAAAAATACCTTATATGTTGAGAATTTAGTTAGGTTATTGTAGGCATTGCCTGAGATGGTTTCCTTAATAAAGCCTTAATAAAGAACTCAATTCTCAGCAGTTTATTGGGCAATAGCTGATGCTGGTCAGAGTAGTCTCCGTAGATCTTTTCAAAGAGACAGCTTAGAGTTTCTGTTAAAATATTCCAAATAAACTACAAAATCCTGTTTCTTGTGCACTTAGAAATAATAGACTTAAGGAAAACAGAAATACTCACTGAAAGATATTTATTATTAAAACTTGAAATTTTTTTCATCAAATCACGTTATCCTTTTATCTTGTTCTCCGTCCTTAGTCCTGTGTTATTGGTACCGGGTACTTGGTTTGTATTACAGAATGTTTGGGGAGAGAGAAGCTGAAATCAGCTCCTTGTTGATCTCGCAATTTCCACTAAAGTGACTAGTGTTTTGCTGGGGAAATAGAGACCACTAGGAATTGCTGAAAAAGATCCTCAAATTTTAGCTGCAAGTTCTTGCCCAGGAGACTGGATATGAATATATCCAGGCTTCCATGGAATAATTAAACAGCAATGTGCCTTGGCTTCCAAGAATACCTTGGGGTAATTTCTGAATTCTCTGTTAATTACACATTATCTCATTTTTAATCTAACAATGGGTACATCTGAACAGAGTCACTGAAACTCTTACCCTCGCAGCTCCTAGCCTTAAACTGGCACTGCTAGGAGTGGAGTCACTTCGGGATGACTCTCAATGCAGAACATGGACCTGCTGGAGAAGCTCAGCACGTGCCCCGGTGATTACTCACACACATGCCGAGGAGCTGCGATGGCACCACCAGCTGGTTCAAAGTCCAGACATGCACGTGTCACCTGCACAGTCATTTTATCAGCAGAAAAGGAGCCCCAAGTACATCAAATGCACGCTGCATTATCAATTTCTATTCCTGAAGTTCAGCAGATTTGCTGCATGCCACGTACAGCTCCAATGTGAAAGATTTTGCCTTTGAAACTGATTTTATTAACACAGCTTTTTTTATGCTATATTCTTTAGACTTTGAAGAAAACAGACTGAAAAGAAACATTCCTTTTGATCTTTTGGATGTTCAAATCTTCCAGTGCTTGTACCTCATTACTGACTGTATCAATTCAGCCTTCTTACAAAACAGTGTTTTCTACCTAATAACTGCCTGAACTCGTGAAGTTAGGCTTTTCTTCTATTTGCTTTTCAGTCTCTTCATTTATTTATATTATTTCCTTTACTGTTAAATGTTTAACAACATACCCTGTGAATTTCTGGAGTTACTGAATTTACTGTTATTATATAATCTAAAACCTACAGTTTGGCTACTGACCTAAAAAGCCCTGTAAAAGTATGTAGCTACTAATAGTGCAGGCTAGACCTCATGGGAGGCAGCTAGGTATTCTGTTACTAGTATCTCAAATTCATATATAAGCTTCAACACACTTTAGCTAGCTGCTCACCTCTTAACCTCTGGTACAACAAAGAAAAAAAAGCCATTTATTCTGTAAAAAACCCAAAATGACACATTTTAATGCTATTTTCACTGCCAAACTTTACTAAAGGGGAAACAGGATTAGCCTCAGCCCCTCCCCACAGGGCAAATGCTCCTGCCCTGACCTTCTTTGTTGGCCCTCTGCTGAACTCAGTCCTGTGTATCAATCCAGTTTATCTTGTACTGGGGGTCCCAAAACTGGATGCAGTATTATAGATGTGGCCTAACTACTCAGTTCCCAACCTGTGATGATGTAAGATTTTCTTTCTGTTAGTTCAGAGCAGGTCCAGCTGTGTATCACCCTTCATTGTGGCCCATCTGGTACTTAAATTGAGAAGTTACCCCTGAAAACCACATGAAGTCTTGTTGCCTGCTTGTTTCCTGCCTTACTGCCCATCTAGAAGATGTCAGGGAGGTTAAAGTCCCCCATGAAAACCAGAATCTCTGATCAGAGACTTCTTTGAGTTGTTTAAAGAAGGCACCATCCACTACCTCACCCTGATCAGGGGGTCTGTAGTAACAACCTACCACTAAGTCTCCCCAGCCTCTCCTCTGATCTTGACCCACAAACTCTCCATCAGCCATCCATCCCATGGGAGAGCTCCATATATCCACATTGTTCCTTGCACAGAGAACAAACCCTTTTCTTCATCTCCCCTAACCATCTTTCCTGGTTACAAAAGCTTATTTTACCTTCTTTCTGACTTATTTTCAAAATAGCAATACTAAAGTGTAATTAAAATTCCAATCAACATTAGAAACATTTGTTTCATGACTTCATTTGTCTCACTGGGCCTTGAGAGTCTCAAGTCAATATTTCAAAACAAAGCACACAGCATAATGCTCTCTGTTTTCTTGTTTTTCTGCTACATTATTACCCCAAATGGCAATTGCTTGATTTTATGTGACAGACCAGTGAGGCTAATGGATAGACACATTATTAAAAGAGTTGGGAAAATGTAGCATCTATAGTGATAACAAAAAAAACCCAAAACCCAACAGCCAAGAGCTACTTTGTATGCCTACAATGAACTGATTATCTGTGGGTGGTCCACAAATAAAAAGCTATCCTGCCCAGACTGTAAAATTGCATAGCTACATCACTTATTTGTGATGAGCTGCAACTGCCTCAGAAGCATCAGACACTGGCCTTGGATGGAAATCTCAGAGCAGATTAAATAAACTCCTGCTCTCATCAAGTACAAGACATCTTACATTTCTGTATTTTATTTCCAAGTTGTCAATGAAGTTGTATGCAACTGGTTAGAAGAATCATCCTCAAGGTACCTCCTATGTGATCTGTTTCCATGACTACCATGCTTTTTAATAACATGTTTTCACAGTTCTGAACGGTAGCTGGGTATATGTAATGCAGATACATTAGTTGTTTAAATAGTATTTGATGAAGTAGATAAATCAATATAATTGATGAGGGAGATTACATTGCACCATGGAAAATTCAGGTAAATACAGCAGCTGCTGAGGCAGCAATTCTTGATTTATACGAGTGAAATTAGCTTAGAATCTGATTTTGTCTTCTCAGTGGTTTCATTGAGATGAGGGTGAGAACTTTAGAAGTCCCATCTTTTATTACTTTTTGCTTTGTTGCACAATAGATAAAAATCTGCTTTAGTTGCATGTAACTGCTTTCTGAAACTTCTTGTCATAACTTATTCATCATTGTGCATTAGTTATATTTATGAGGACACTCAAATTGAGTCACTCCATACTTTAAACATTATGTTAAAAAATCCCTTGGCATTTGAATGACAAGGAAATATGTATGAATTCAGAAGCTTATTTTTCTTTATTTGAATTGTAATGCCATCTGCCAAAACTCTCTCTCAGTATGGTTCTGTGACAGCATCAGAAAGGAACTGTGCATAAGAAACAGGTGTGTGGTCCTTTGTTAATCTACCAGACACGTTTTGCTTGCGTTTGTAAGGGCACTTTGCAAATGTACTGTCCAATGAACACACCAATTTGTGACAATGAGAAAACAATCAGGTTTCTAAGTTGCTTTTCCTTCAGGAGTTTTAACTGTATAGTATACTAATAAGACAGTTAAGATCTACCCATGTTTTCTTCATCTTTTAATGTTCAGTAATGTTGGCATGTTACAGGAAGAAGGAAAAAAAGGAAGGCAAAATAGTACTTTCATGTTTATAACTATTATTTTTTATTTTTATGCTCTGCAATGTCATGAAAAGTGGCAATGCACATATTTTCCACTCCTTTTTTTCCTTCTCTCTTTCTTCTCAGTGTAAAACCTTCCTAAGGGTGAATAGAGTAGTAACCCAAGCACCAGAGAGGGGACTAAAAGGGTACTGGTTTAGAAGGATAGGATGGAGATGGGACAGAGGGATGGAGAAAAACAAAGGGCAGGGTTCATATGTCTTGTTTTTGTTAAGCATCTCCAAAACCCTTTACCCAAGAAAACTCAAATCTCCTTTGAAGACAAGTGGCAGTCTATTCCAAATTGTCCCTAAACCTAGGAGTTTTTTACCAAAAGAATTTGTTTCTCCCCCTGCCTCCTCCTTGAGATTCCATCTTTCCAGCCACCACCAGTGACACAGTCTCCCTGAATTCCACTGGGCAGGGGCATGTCTGCTGCTGTATCTAAACCTGAGTCTTTCCCATTCCCAGAAATTCTGAGGGGAATAAGATTATAAAGACAACCAATAGACTTCTGCGACTACCCCAGAAAAAGCATATCCACAACAGTTAACGGAAGAAGAGAGTGCCTGCTCACTTTTTTCATTCACATGCAACAATAGCCTATTTGTATAAGTCGGGGGACTTTCAGGTTACTCAGTCATATGACTAGCTTTATCATAAGCATCAGCCCAGAGAAATGAGGTATCTGACTTTCATGATACATCTATACATAATTTTGGAATTAGTAACTGATCTACTTCAGTTATTCAACAGGAAGTAACCTTTTCCTCACTGTATGCCTGTGCTTTGTACCATCTGGTGCAGTTTTGCTTCCTGCACAGGTACCATATTAATTAATTATTTAAATGAAATTAATTACTTTTAATTGTGTTTGTACTTAACAGTTGAAGATAGGTCTCCAAAGTGAAGTTGTACCAACTCAGTGGCATAATAAACAAATCTCCAATTTCAGCTCCTCTTTTTCTGTTAGTCTTTTAATGTCTGCTCTTTACTGTTATCCAGTTTCTTTAGCTCCTTAAACATGAAGGTGACTACAAGTTCTAAAATAAAAAGAGACGCTCCAAACTGCTTCCCCTACAACTTATCCCAAAAGATGTGTGGTCTACCACAAGGTTAGTACAGAACAGACCCTACAGGGACCTCACAGGAACACCAAACATGAAGACTGAACAGATAATCTTACAGCAGTATCTCATTTCAGCCCAGCTTTGCCCAAGTCTATTTTACATCTTTTTAATTCCTCTGTAAACCAACTTAGAAGTAATCAGATACAGGCATACAAAGGCATGCCTTTTACAGACTGACCTAGGGACACTTGATTGAAATTTTTTGAGGATTTCTCCATCTGGCCCATGAGAACAATTCAGACTGAGTGCTTAGGCTGGGTCACCTCAACATCAGCACACCCTGTTCAGAATCATAGAATGGTTAGAGTTGGAAGGGACCTTAAAGATCATCTAGTTCCAACCCCCCTGCCATGGGCAGGGAC
>JAOXNO010000001.1:13127463-13146805 GCA_028565335.1 Limnodromus scolopaceus | reverse complement strand
TTTTTCTGAAAGGAGCTGTATTAAAAGTAAATTTGCCTAAAGATCATAAAATGGTCACTCCATAACTATTCAGAAATTAAGAATGAGATTTAGGATATAGATTTGGCTACTGATATTTTTCCTGGATGAGATTCGTAAGGGATAATTATTTAATTTAAACGCAGAGTGTGGCCCCCATCAAGGTGTGGCCTTCATTTTCAGTGGAGATTTGAAGCAAATTTCCCACTTTCCAGGATTATAGTTTTACCAGTGTGCTCAGTCAAAAAACAAAGATTTTAATTTGCTTTTGTTCTTTCACTTCTTATGAATATTTATCTAACAAAGCAGAACCTGGAGTTTACATATTTTCCTGTAAGGGGAGCATCCTTCTGACTAGGCTAAAAAATTACACATAGTCTGTATTTTTACTGGTTCATTGTGTACAAAATGGCAGTAATATAAATAGTACAGGAGGTATTAAGAAAGCAGTGATGTACAAGGGCCTGGTGTTTACACCTGTAACTGAGTAGACCTCTGCTCATTTTAAGACTTTGATGATTGTGATGGACATGATTGACAAAATGTTTGTTTTCTGTTTAGTGTCCTACAATAAAACATTCAGGCTTTATTGGAACAGGTGGATACATAAATATGTGTAATTTCTATGTTCACATCAGCTTTTTCTTTGCTCTTCCCAGTGTAGGAGTTAGCTGTCAGGAGCATCTATATGAATGATAAGGTTGAGTTAAAATATATGGAGAAAGGCAATTATGACAATTTAGTGATTTGTTGCACTGTTCCTGAAAGCTATTTATTCCAATCAGGGGGTAGAAATTTTACATGTAAAATTTTGGAAAGTGGGTAAATTTTTACGCTATGTCAAAATTGAAAAAGTGACCTCTGAAATACAATGTGAGAAACAAACATTCTCATAGAAAGTGTGAGTTTAAGTGCTGAATCACAATATTTTAAAAAAGTATTTTTGACATATTTAATGAAAAAAATATTTACTGCTTATAGCCATTGTGCAAGCAGCAAAACGTAACTTCTAAATTAGGTATTCAGTTGTTTTCTCTAGTATCATTAGAAATCTGCCAACTATAAGGTAAAATTTTCTGAGCCCTAGTTGCTGTATATTGTTTAACGTTATCACACTGAAATCTGTTCATCCAAATAAAAATTAAAAGAAAATGATAAAACCAGAAGTGTCCACAATAATACACTTTATAACAGACCTTCCAAACAGCAAGGCATATATTGTGCTGATTCTGTCATTAATATAGCTGAAAACTTTCAATGTTTATGAACGGAGACAAATTCTTCAAAGAGACAAATTCTGGTCTGTATTTTTCATTCTCCTAATTTGAAGCAGAAAATGGTAGCTAAAATCATTACTGTGGAAATGTTTCTACCAAGCTTTACACTTGTTCATATTTCTTTGACTTCATCCTTTCCCCAGCCTATTACGGCAATTATATTACATTCTAAAATCCCTGTAAAATAAACATGATTCAGTTTTTATCATTTACAGAGAAATACTGAGTTGTATATAAATCTTTTATTGATACTGTTACATATTTACTGCAGCTATACTAGAATGCTTGGTGGAAATAAAAACCATTGCGTATGTGCTGGATATAAAAATTGTAAATTTGAACAAGGGTATCCAGCATGTTTAATAAACTCTTGCACATCAATATCTGAAAACACTGAATGATATAACAGACAGCAATGCCTTTGTGGCAAACTTTTTAGTTTTTCTGGAATCCTTAGCTATTAAAATATTTTATTTGTGGTGCACAGGCATCAGGAGACAGTGTCACAGAATGCTTAAAAGTAGCAGTCCCTGGTGGATGCTTTGAAAGTGTAGTATAAATATGGTATTTCACTTTTCAGAATCAGACTGATATCATGAAGCAGCAGTGAAAAGACGGTGGAGATTTTGCAGAATGGCAGGTGACCAATGAAACTATGACAACAGTATTATAATAAATTCGTCTTCTGAAGAGTTTCTGAAATTGTACGGGCACTTGAATTGTTAGTGTAGCATGTAAAATACAGTGAAAATTATAAGCATTTTCAAATCAAAGCTATGGTGTATTAAGCTGGGCTTACTGCCCTGGTGTTGGAGTTACACGGCTCAAGGAGCAGAGCTGACTGAAGAGCAGCCGGACTCCAGTCTGAGCAGAGCAGGCACCCAAATGAATATGCAACTGATTTTGTGGACCTAAACGCATGCAGTACTTTGCAGGTCTCACTCTTGAACCTTTAGACATATGAGGAGTGATTTCATAGTTTAATGGATTTTTTCACAGTATTTTCTTTTTAACGCTGACATCGTTTTTTCCTCTTCCTTGCAGAAATACCAAGCTAGCAGAGAACTGCTCTAAAACGAATGGAAAAGCAAACCCAAATGAAAAAAAAAAGAAATCTTAGTAAGACAGCAACTGAGTCTGTACTATCTCACTGTAGAATATATTAAAGTTGCAACATAGCATTACCATCTTTAAATTCTTAAATAACCTCAGCTAGAAACAGCACTTCAGTTCTTGCAGTCATTTTTTTTATGCAAAGCCATGCTGGAAAACATCCTTTGTAAAAGAGCTTTAACCCAGTTGTTTTAAACTTCTGTGATAAAAGAACACAGAATAAACCAACATAAGAAAGAAAATCCTGCCATGGTATCTGATGCTAACGTCTCCACAATACAACACGACAGAAATCTATTTGGTTTGTCTCTTTAACCTAAATTCAGAAGGATCTTCTCAAATATACTTAAGGCCTGAAGTGTGACTCACTTCAATTCAGAATCTAGAGAGAAAGAAGAAATAATTGGTCTTGCAAAAAAAAAAAAAACACCAAAAAAAACCACCAACCAAAAAAACCCAACCAACCAAACCAGCACAGGAAAAAGTAACTGCAATGCAGAAAATCATCAGTAATAAAATGGGAGTTTCAAACAATGATATTCTATAAGTGTTACATGAATGAAAGCGGGGATGGTTCCTCCTTCTTACAGTAGGGTCAAGTAGATCTGAACAGATCTAACCAATTCCTGTGGCATCACTCTCTGATCAAGCAATGGAAAAGAGAACCTCTGTACAGGAAATGTCATACAAAGAGATATGTCCATCCTACCAGGGCTATATTCACCCTCAAACAGATGGTAACTGTATTTTAAAGCAACTAGCCCACGATTCTGTGGTAATTGGGACAATTAAAATGTGGGCCCAGGCCTAGGTGGTTGTCCTGGCAGTGTTGCAGGCAAACAGGAGAACATTCCTGCCTAGGACATCAACCTGGAAGACAAGTTGTCCATGAAGCTGCTTGGTAGCAGTTTGGGAGCCTCATATCATAGGCAGCGCTGCTCACAATTAATGCCTGTCACCAGGCTGCCAGAAAACTTCCCTAATAACCTTCCTTCTTAATAGCCCTCCTTGCTTAGGAACAAAAACCAAAACTGAAATTGCACAAGAAACCCAACTTTTAACATGTTTGGATTTTTGGGAGTATGTTTCTGCCATTTTAACAGCATTATTTTAACAGTTTCTTTGTTCATGTTGAATGTTATGTGTTGAATTATATTATCTAGGTCAAAGTTTTGTTCTGTCTCCAGGTGTATAATAAGTTTCAAGAAGACAATTATCACATAGCAATTTCTTCATACCTGAGATTTCTTTCAATGTACATTTCACACTAATATGCTCACAGAAAAGCCAATCTACTTATAAAAGTCCTGTTTCTTGTAAAAGCTCAAATGGAATGCAGAGCATGAGATTAACATTGCGGTTTCTAGGTTTGATTACTTGGTGGTGTAAAGATACTACAGTAAATTAATTTGTATATACAGCAACATGGAAACAATGTTACTCTGAGCAAGGACACCAGTTTTTAAGGTACCTAGAAGACAGAGCACACGTCTCTGAAGGGAGCAGAATACAGAGTCATGAAAGCTGGAAGAGGAAAGAAATAGCTGGATATTTATAGGCACAGTGACAGAAGAGGAAATGGGGACAGCTTGATCCCTCGTATATGTATATTGAAAATAGCAATTGGGTTTTAAACAGGTTTAAACCCATTTAAAATGCCATACTACTACAGAGTAGTAGAAACAGGTAAATAGAAGTAAAAAGCAGGTGCTGGATTATAACTCTCCAGATATTCCATCTGATAACTAAATCCAACAGCTAAATAATAAGTTTTACTGATTCTATTATCTGAGATTCACATAAGGTGATCTGACCTCTGAACAGAAATACTGTTAATTAATCTCATTCAGCAACATGCTTATCAGGTAAGTAGTACCAAACAACCAACAATACAAATACTATTAACATATGTTAACATATTTATTATATAAGTAGCCCCAGGCATTAATTATTTTAAATCTTAGTACCATTCCAGCTTATTTTCTGTACTAAGGAAGTATGTATAAGCAGAAATGGTGATTTCACAGTACAGTTAGCTAATAAAATTGTCTTCTTGATATTGGATATTTACTTTTCAGTTGAATAAGTGTAAAGGTACACAGTTGTTACAGCAGTTTGACTAGAACTAATGAGACAGTTTCCCTTGAGTTGCTGCAATAATATTAGTGGTTAATTTGGTTTTAGAACTTTTATAGCAATAGTTCTAGTTTATGGCTTTGTAAAGTTTGGGAAAAACCACTACAAAGAAAATCCTATGCTATGGACAACGAAATGACATCTTACCTGGGCACTTGGAAATGAGCTACCCCCCAGAACAACAGAACTTCTGATCATTGGCATATCGACTTGCTTTGGAAGTTGGTCAGAATTTCAGTGAAAGCATCATTGGATTTGTCTGTAACAAAAATTACTAGGATCTCTGTCTTATGCAAAATATGTTATTCTCAAACCCACACATTGTAAGTTGTACTTACAATGCAGTGTAAAAGCATGTGTCAGGCAAGGTTTGGGATCAAACTCACCATCCAGCCATCTTTTTTGACTTCAGAAATGCTCTGAATGACTGTTTTAAAGCAGCTCAGGTGCAACTGCTGTAAGTGTGAGCTTTGGATGCACCTTGTGCTTTTGAGAATTGTTGATGCCATCACACTTAAGAACAAGCCCTAAGGACAGAACCGGGGGGTCTGCAACTGTTTCAGCAGCCTCCAACTAAGACATTGGCTTGTGAAGCAATATTTGACAACTTAGGTAGGCTAGGCTGCATGCCACCTATCCTAGGAAGACCCTGGCATCACCTGTCACAGAGATGCATGCATTCAAGTCTTCCTCCTTTCATTCCATTTCTTTAGCCTTTATTCTGCACATACATAAAAGTGGGAGCCCAACACCATGTCATCCCCCACCACATTTCATCTGGGAATAAGCTCTTCTGGGAGCCATGCGCTGCCAGTTGGCTGTTGTGTGGCGCATAAAGCTACTGCTCATCAGTTATCGTCAAATGCAGTTACCCTGGAGGAAGCATCACTGCCACAGATGCCTGTGTCCAGCCTTTCTCCCATCAGTACCATCGCCTCCTATAAGCTTTGGAAATATTTCTAGAAATATCCTGAGAAGTTGGACTGGGACCCCCTCTTGGACTCCTGCCCCTGAAACACCCAAGGCCATCAATGAGGGCTAGATCCACTGCAAAACCCAGGTGGCAGGTAGAGGAGAGCAAAAAGCTTTCATAGCTGTCTCTTCCAACTTTTGTGTGCTGAAGGAGATTAAATGGGCCAAATACTTCTGCCTACACAATGCAATGGGTGCAGAAATAGCTTGGAAGACTGCCTGTGGCCCAGGGCTATCTGTAATGCAATCCAGATGTAGACAAGGCCATTGATCCTCAGTGTCACACTGGGGAATTTAATTAGTATTAAATAAAACGGTGGAGGCAAATTAATTCTATAAAAAGGGAGGCTGAAAAGATCGGAACTGTTTTAAATGGGGGTTGTTTTACAAATGGATATACAGAAAATAAATTGAACATGGTTATCTTCCTTCTGCCCATTTAAACAGAAAATTTAAAGGCAGTAAATTTAAAAGTAACAGAAATAAATTCTTTTTATAAGACCTGGGAACTCACCACCACAGAGTATCACTGAGACTTAACAGGATTTAAAACAGGTTTAGAAATTTATAAGTATAATGAATGTCTGTGATAATAACTGAAGGAAAAACGTCCTTCAGATTAAGGTCATATCACAAGCTAATGAAGGTTAAGAGAAAACTTCCTCTAATTCAAATTAATCTTTAATTGCCACTCCTGAGTTTCCTGTGCTTTTCTCTGAAGCATCTGACAGTCGCTAGTGTTGATCAGCAACAGGAGTGCCTATGCTCACAGTATAACATTCTGCAAAGCAAGACCACTAACTTAAAAAACCCCGCAGATTTCTGCGAAAGCACTGTAATTTCTATTGCAAGAAACAGCCACTGAGAAGTTCCTCCCTGATGGCTGTTCTTTGTGAGTTACAGAAATGATATTCCAGAATCTTTTCCTTAAAATAAAATGCATATATAATATTTCAACCAGTGGAGCTTGGCTACTTGTATTATTTTGACAAAGTGAATGAGGGTTGTCCAGTGAAATTCCTACCTTTATAAAGGGACAATGAACCATCACCCCACAAGTTTCTCCTGCCATTTCAGTAGATTAGCAATATTCTTTTCACTTCTGGTTCTAAAATGTTTCTTTACTGACATTATATTTCACTAAACTGTTCTAAGGTACTACTAGGGGAACCTTCCCTTTCAATATCCGGGACTACTACATTTGTTTAATCACTACATAAAATTCCCAGACAAACGGTAGAACAAAGCTACAAAAATAATATTATTAGTACCATGCAAATGCTTCCAAAGCTACTTTATAGTTATGACAACTAAAAAATTTACAAAATATTTACATTAAGAAGACAAGTTTGTGTGTGTCCATTTATTTTCTCCTTTACAATGCTTTTCCAAAACCAAAATTTTAAAGATTAAAATCACTTATCATAAATTAAGAATTTAAGAAATGCCACCAGAAGTGCATATTCATGTTTTGGAAACAGCTCACCAGAAGCGTACATTAGTGGTTCCAGGATGTCACAGGTTTTTTTTTTTTTTTTTCCTTACTGACAGTTTTACTTCCTGATAAATAAATAAATTTTATTACTTAAATAAGCGTATTTTGGTCTACTGCAAAACACATATCATATACTGACTCCAATCTGAAAGTTAAAAAAGAACACTAGATTCTTGTGAAAGCAGGTCTCATGTAACTTAGGATACTTTTAACCAAACATTTTACAAGCAAGCCCTCTGAGTTTGATTTATTACGTAATGAACCGCTTTATAGGAAACTTCAGAGACAGCCACTAATCTATTAGTGTACACACACATCTTCTCCCACAAACTTTTACACAATTAGGCCAGGCTATAAATTTAAATATAAGTGCTCATTATCTTAACTACACAAATCTTCAGTTAATTTTCATACACTATTATGGAATATGGGTCAACCTCATTATTTCTTGTCTAGCGAGGATAATTCCTCCTTTCTGTTCATAAAAGCTAAATGTCATAACCTATGAACTAAAATACTTGCCTTGTATTCTAGCTATTATTATTTTCATTACTATGCAAGTTCCTCTAGAAACAGGACTTTTTGTTCTGTGCCAACAAGTTCAAAGCCCAAGGTGAAATTTCACACTAAAAATTATATGTGATTAAACTGGAACCTGGCAGAGACACAAACCCAACACGAAGAGTTCAACTCATTAAAAAAACATCAGGCAAGCAGGTGCCTGGCAGTTTTGGTACGACTGAGTCACACAGCAGACAGGGGTGAATACTAAGGGGCAGATCTTAGCTGGCATATATTGTCCGAGCTCTGCTGGCTTCAACAGAGCTGTCACAGTTTGCATCAGCAGAGATATGCCCTTGAATGCTGAATGCAAAAAAGCAGGTAGCCATCTCTGTCACCTAGAAGCAATGGCAAGAGGTAGAATGCTGTAGCATAAGGCACAAAAATCCACCATAAAATCTTAATATTTCATGAGGAATATTGCTAAA
The DNA here is from genome assembly GCA_028565335.1 of Limnodromus scolopaceus. Classification (NCBI taxonomy): domain Eukaryota; kingdom Metazoa; phylum Chordata; class Aves; order Charadriiformes; family Scolopacidae; genus Limnodromus; species Limnodromus scolopaceus. The sequence goes on along the minus strand of JAOXNO010000001.1, from coordinate 13,138,805 downwards.
TCAAATTCCAGACTTCTTTTTTATTTCGGCATTTTTCTTTTTTGGTATGCAGTTTTAATTAATAACTCTCTCCTCTTGTATGAATGGAAAAAGTTAGGACTTTATGAAATAAACTTCTTAAAAACAATATAAATCCTCCAGTACTAACAAAGTTTAATTAACAATAACAAGAAAACCATTTTCTAAACAAGGATGAGCAAGAATGTTCCAAACTCAGGTAGTTTTCAGTGGGGTGTACAGTTGTGAACAGACATTTACAAACAAGCCTTTTAACTCCTTTACAAAAGTAAGACAGAAATTTAAAACTTGTTTTTTATAGTTTTAGGGCCAAATCCTTATTTCAGAGGATATTCCTCTATTTCATAGAGCTCTGTCAGCTGGAACAATCTTATATACCCTCTGATAGGGCTATTGATTTCAAGCATTTGTCATCCTGGTAACAGCATGGACGCTTCATCTTCCCAAAGTCCAAATGTTTGGGATGCCAAGTCTCAAATTCTGCGAATTGCCAAGGCTCCTGACGTTAGATGATGGGGCATATGGGTACAAGTATTGGTTATATGAGAGTTGTGTCATGTAAAGGGAATTGGATGCAATTGTAGATGGTCAACAAGATGTTGCTCAGGAGGACTCATTACAGCATAGGGCTGTGTGTGACTATGAACCTCTGGCTGCAGTGCATTTCCTCAGCTTGTCCCTCCACTGGGATCCTATGTATCCCAGATCCAGCAGCTGCTGGGTTTCCCACACAGACATGGTGGGGCTGTGCTGAGCTGAGAAAGTCTGAGAAAGAAGCTGTGGGGCGACGGGAGGCGAGAGCCAGTAAATGTGTTGCAAGAACATGTGGGACTCAGCACGACTAAACTGATTCACAGAGGAGACATTCATGCCCCAGCCCAGGCTGTGCTGTACTAATTGGGGTTGGAGGGTGTCTGACAGCTAGAGCCTCCTGCAGCTAATGAGACCTGTGGCTGAAATGTGATGATTCAACTGTAAAATTTCATCACTGCGTATGATCTTGCACCATACCAGTCCAAATGACAAACTCTGGAAACCGAGTAAAAGTCTTGGAATATGTCAGCTCTTCTTCTCAACAGGGTAAATTGGCACTGCTCCTGATCACAGCAAGCCAGAGCACTCTGGTCAGTATTATCTAAGAGCAGCTACAGCTCACAATCACATAATGAGCCTGTGGCTGCTGTTGGATTGAACTAACCTGCAGCAATTTTTATTTGTGCAATGATCCTGTCCTACAAATTCTAAATATTACAAGGATGAGCACAAGCTGGGAATAATTGTGAGCACAGTGTTAAGCAGGATTGGGCCCATTGTTTGTGCTAACAGAACCTCTTCACACTGACTTACTGTGCTTCTTAATTAACATGACCTTGTAGGTCAAAATTTTCATTTAAGTGAAATGCTTAATGAGCACTCTACTTAGTTGTTCAAAAATAATTGGAGCCACTTAAAAGCACAAGAGTCCTTATAGAAGTACCTGCCCTGCCGTGCCCCCACAGGCTTGAGACACTAATATGTTTTCCGCAGAAGCAGAGATTTTATTTTTTCCTCTGACAAGAAAAAGAAAGACAGTTTGAAGCTTCAGATACTGAGAGGTCTAATTTCTGCCCCCTCACCCCCTCCTCACCCTTCCGCCAATGCTGTTAAGGAATCATCGCTTAATCGAAGGCTGAGAGATCTAAAGAATCTACGCTCAGTCCCACAACCTTTCCAGTTACTTTTCTACGGTCAGTTTAGGTTATTTTGTCGATAAAGAGCAGAATCATGATGTCACTAAGGCCAACCAAAGACAGCCTGCAGCATCCACAATTCCATTTCACCTACCAAACCTCAGGAAAGCCACACCAGCTGTCCGGGTCTGGGGTCTGCAGGGGCGCTGGGCTGCCACTGCTACCGACAACCCCCAGTCTGTGGAACTACAATGGCAACCTTGATCCTCATGCTCCGCTTATTTTGCCATCCTGACTACCTCAGTAGTTCTCAGCCCATATATCTTGAACTCCATGCAGCCTCCAGCCTTCACCTGACTATTGACCTTCCTGGGAACTGTTGGTGGCCTCAATGAAAGCGCCTGAGTAATTATAAGGAACTTCTAAGCCTTTCCATGTACTTAGCCCTCATTGTGAGGAATACTGAGGGCAGAGGCTGGTCTACCCCGAGTGACTTCTTCCTTTGTGACAGCAACACCCCACGTCCCTTCATCACAGCTGAGAACTGCCAGCAGAGTCAGAAGAGCCTTGTTCTGACCAGGGTGGTAATGATGTCACATCTTCCCTTTTTCCTGCCCAAGCACTTTATTCTGTCACCAAATACACTATATTCTTTAGGTCCCCCACCAAATCCATCCTATGGTTGTTCCCGTTTTGCTTCTCCTGGTGCTCCTAAAATTCTTGTTGAGTGGGACAGAAAATGCACAAGGCCACCATCTTGGCTTCCTCTGAGAACAGGGGCCTTACCTGAATCTGTGCCTCCCAGGTGAGCAAAGGGGAAGGAAAGGACTATACCCATCAGTTATTGAGGAATTCCCGCCTTCCCAAAAATGTTCCTGTTCAGACAGCCCAACTCAATGGCAAGACATTTAAATTTCCCAACTTGCAACAGGGAAAATTGTTGGTATCCATCCCCCCATGTGCCCCTGTTGATCACGCCTCATCATCTCAGGTACAAGATTCAGAAAATGTGTTTTGATCCCTCTCCATTCCAACAACCTGCTATGGCTGAGAGAGCAAAATGCAGCTTCCCATATATAATGCTTTCATTCTTCATATCCCCATGAATCAGAGATGATGCCATGCTAATAGCCTCTGTTGCAACTGTAAGATTGAAATCTGAGTGCCTGTGGGAGGAAAGGTTGCAGGATCAAGTATATTACTCTCAGATGACTCCAAAATGGCTCCACCAGGTCAATTATTGCAAGCTATTTTGGTATCTGTCTCCTGTGTTCATGTAGACAAAGTGCAAAGTCTCACTTAAATTATACATTTGAATGAAACAGTAGTTACAGCTCCTACATAGAACTAATGACACACCACAATGCTTAAATATATGAGTTATTTTATGTTCATTTATAAAGAGAAAAGAAATAAGTTATCACCTAAAAATGAAGCTACTTGGTACCCTTAGCAAGCAGATATCCCTCTTCTGCAGGTTATATTAGTACGTACTTTTATGAGTTGAAAACCAGACAGTATATACAATTCAACACTTAAAATTTATTTGAATCCTTAATGAAAGTATATTGCAGCCAATCTGACAAAAGTGAAACAAAGCTGATAATTACTTCCTGATAGTCTGTTAAATGATAAACAGAAGATTGTAAAGGAACTGTCTGGTACAGCATAAACAACAGCTCTGACCAATTAAAAATATATGTATCGCTGAGACAGACTTTCATGTTATGGAATAACTTTAGTCAATTTCTATCAAAGGCTGTCTTAATAGAGATCTGATGAGAGATAGATCTGATGAAGCTAGACAGAGAGACATTATGTGCATCTAATGCCACGGTAGATATTATTAACATCAAGAACAACAAATATTAATTAGATGTCCATAATGAAGCTTCAGCATTTCTGCACCCTTGTATAGGTTGAACTTCAATACTGTACATGTCAAATTTGCATTTCTCGCATCATCTTCTTTTTCCCTTGGACTCTTTTGATGACATGCCTACCTTTGAAGGATGGTGATTTTTCCCAAATGTCTTTTCCAGCTAGTCACTAAGGAAGACATCAGATCTGAGAATTTGGGCAATATATTTTAAGGTATGTATTGCAAGGTAGCAGCTGACATTGCTCTGTGGCTCAGCATTTCCCATCTGATGACATCTTTCTCTTAAAAAATATTTCAAACTGAAAAAATAAAAAGAGCACCGCAAAGTAACTAATTGTGATCTCTCCTTCAGCTTGTCCTTGAGTTCAGGGCAAGGAACCCAACCTCTCCTGCCTCTCCACACCCTCTGGCCTCACTGCACCGAGTGCCCTGTTCTTGCTGGCAATACCACTCTCCTCTGCATTCTTGGCAAACAGTCAGACATGATTTTGCTTTTGCTCCTCACTCAGACACTCTCTCAGAAGTGACATAAGCCTCCTGCAGGGTACTGGGTTTCTAGATGGCAGATAATTATTGATGTTTCAGTGAGATCTGGGTGGCGAAGGTTACTAATGTACTAGAGGAGTGATGTGAGGCTGTCTGAAGGACAAAGAGAGATCAAACTTTATTGCCATAAAGGATCACAGACTTTGGAAGAATTTTTCCTTTTGAGGGGTAACCAGAACCATGCATTCACTAGCAGTACTTGCAAAGAAAAACAGTCCTTTGCTTTTGTTACAAACTAAGGCAAACCTACAGTTTTGAGAGCAATAATTTAACTTTCCCTTAAAATCTAACAGCTCCATGGGAAGGACTATGGACCACAGCTAATCAGTATATGTTTTCAAATCTGGAATCCAAACTATATGGCAGAGAAACAGCTTACACTGGATTCACTGACATGGGTGCAAATATCCCTAACTAGAGGAATCTGATTGATGAGCTTGGAAAGCATGGGACAGAGGTTACCCAGACAATTGGGATAGTGGGATAGGGATGCCCAGGGGAATCTGATGCTCAGTCTTTTTTAACTCTTTCTGGATATGAATAGAATGGGAAAAAAAAAAGTATCAAGGAAGTTTCTCTGTCATTTTGGAAGTTGCATAATGTTTTTGGGACTATCTAACCTCAATAGACAAAGGGTTGCATAAGTTGTTCCCTTTCTCCATTTCAATATCTGGTATGTTTTACGCTAGTGTTTCTGATGTGGCTTTGTTAAAGCTGTACGTATGGAGATGGAGGCACTCTTTGTCAAGATATATTTATGAAAGCTCAACTGACACTTTCTCAAAGGATCAAATACAGCCCTACAGCTGCGGAGAGTCGACCCTGCCAGAGTTGGAAGCCAGCAGAGAGACTTGCTGAGGGGCTGGGGGAAGTCCCAGGTGCACCCAATTAAAATTCATCCACTTCTCCGAAGGAAAAGCTGACATGAACTTCTCTCTGAAGGGAATTATCCTCTCTTGGGATCCTGCATCCTCAATTCTAGGGCTTCTAGGCTGAAGGAAGAAATGTTGCCTTTCAAATAAAGCAGAGATTTTCTAAGCACTTTGCAAATGTTACTAATTTTGTCTTATCAAATCAGAACTTCAGAATATCATGCAAGTTGTCCAGCTCCCATCAGTGAGACTATCAATGACTAATGACAGCCTGGAGGAGTAAAACCTGAAGATTAAGGACATAACGCTGCCTGATGTTTTTTCTTTTCTTCTCTTGCAGTTTTGAAACTGACATTGATTCCAAAAGGAAAAAAAAAAACAGAAGTGATTTTATTTTGTAATTACCAATTTATATATTAAGTTTTTGTTTTACTCACTTGCAAAATACATTCTCACCTAGGACATTGCACTTGTTTCCTTATATTACCATTTCTTCCTATACAAGACTTAAAATAGAAGCAACTGACACATGAAGAGAAAATACTAATAAAGGTACCTCAGTTCTTTGAAAAACCTCAATAAAGTGATTTGGAAAATATCATGCCTCCCAATGGCACCAGAAAGAGATGGGGTACACAGTACCTGAGACACTGCACCTCAATTGCTAGAACACCATTTTCGTTCGTGCTTTGGATCTCTGACAGGCTGACTAGAAGTTTAAAGAATTTAATATTATCTTTCAACACAATTGCAGCTGTGAAAGTTTTGTTAAATGCTGAAGAAAAAATACTTTCCTTTGACCATAACTCCGCTGTCAATTAACTTAAAGCCTATGATCTCCCTTTCAAAATACCTTGCAATATTTAGCCGCTGCTCTTCACGATGAGCATTTTTCCTTGTCATTAAAACAAGTGAAACTTGTTAGCACTTAAGATAAAATGCTAAACTGTTAGAAACTTCTTTTTCTTTCAAAAAACTTAGAGATGTTAAAATATATATAAGGATGTAAAATAGTATTTATTTTATTTGTATTTTAGTGTCGTTTAACATGGTAAATCTCAGTTGCATTGATCAGGTCAAGCTAGCAAGACTTAAATTTGAAGGAAGACTGGGTAAAGAGTGGGATGAAGAGATAGCACAAAGAAAAGCAGAGTTATTGATGGCTTAAGATGGTTGATACATCCCATTTTAAAACTATCTGTAATTACCTAAAGATTTTGTAAATCCTTAACTATTTAACCTAAAATGTGCTGGGTGTCTGCCATACTAAATGAGACCAGGAATTATTTTTAAGAAAAACATGCAATTAACATACACTTCAATTCACACAAAAAGGATTGGACTAGAGTTGGTAACACAGCCTAAGTTTTGGTGTTTCCTCACGCCTGGGTGTTTAATGTTGGATAAAAAAACCCGTTTTATTATTTTAATGCATTCATCTTGGACACAATTGTAAATTTAACAGCTGTATAAGTTTAGTAACAGCTTGCAGAGACACATCTTCCAGCTGAATTCTACAAGGAACTGAAACTAATATTAGGATTGGTGGTGTGCTGAGTCTGCACGGGGACTTTACTGCAAAAAGGTAGCATGGGGCTCGGGGTGCAGCCTGGAGAACAAAACGAGGCTTAGGGACATTTTTTATTTTTGCCAAGAGGTAGAATCCACTGAATTTAGAGAAAACAGGCTTATGAAAACTGGCTTCCCAGCACAGCAGAGCAACCCAAGGAGTGTGGGGGTCACAGCACGCACCCAGCTGCCCAGCTGCCTGGGTGCCTCTGGACTCAGGACTGGGCTGGGAGCTCTCGGCTCCTCGGCTCCGACACTGTGACTCCTGGGACAGCTCTCAGCTCCTTCTGAATAAACAAGGTGCCCCCTCAATGTGAAAATGAAACAAGCATTTTTCTAGAACTGCAATTTTTGAAAAGCTGTTCTTAGTAATTTTTTTGAAGACTTCTAATTTTCTTTAATCTCACTGTAAATAATGGATAAAAGTACTTTTGTAGATTATAGGAAAATATAGCACCGCAAAAAGCCCCCAAACATCTGATAACTACAAGGCATTAAAAAGGTGCACAGTGATGAAACAAGGGTGGGAGGTAAAATACTGAATGTCCAAAAGCCTCAGCCCTTAACTGTGGGCACATGCCATAGAAGGCAGTTTTACTGGCCTCATGGGGCATACAAGAAGGCTCTAAACATGCTGATAACTTATGGAAGTCTTGGCTTCCCTGTAAAAGCACAAATTTTACATTACTCTCTAACGCTTATTGACTGTTTTCCTCCTGTATTTTGGCTTTGCAAAAAATTATTTCTCATTGTTCATACAAATACAATTGTACAAAGGGAAAGTTCAAGCAGTAAGGAAGATGCAGTTCATGCCACAGGTGAGATGATGCTAAAATTGTCTCAGCTGCTTCCAAAAAAAAAAAAAAAAAAGAAAAGCTCTTTTTCAAGAGCCCAGCGCTACAGAGTGCCTGGGAACTTGTGCTGACCTTCTGCACCTGCAGTTTTGTCTTTTGGAAGATGGAAATGGATTTTCTTTTTTTAAACATATGAAGTACTAGCGTGCAGTTTGTTCCATAGCTTGTAGATTTACTAGAGCAAAAGAAATGAGAGCTTTAGTCAAATGCGAAGGCAGGCCTCCCTCATGAGATTACAAAATCAATCAGCTCTTGTTTACCGTACATTGACAGAGTCTCCTGCTGTGGCTAAGTTGCAGAGACTGTTAAAACACTAAACAACATTACCAAAAACCTTATCTAGTTGGCTGAGTGAATTCAGTTGTCCCCTGACACACAAGTAGCTTTCTCATAGCATATAGTTGAGCCAATAATATTTCAGTCTGGGGTGAGAAAGGCACATAGGAGAGGATGGGAAGAGGTCCAGGAAGGCAAACGTGGATCCTTGTGGCAGAGCACTGCTCTCCTCAGGTACTCCAAATTCATTCCTAGGAATCTGGAGGAATGAGGATCAAACACTGAAGAAACCCTGGTTTGCAGGGGGCAGCTGGAGTACTGAGGATGTTACAAGAGACTGAGCTCTTTTACACGTGCTACTTCAGCCTGTACGCTGGAACAGATGGGATTTGAGCACACTGGTGTGCCTTTATCCTTGCGATAAATGCTATGGGACTCCCAAAGGCCAATCTCACATCTCTGCCAATTTCAGCAGAAAGTACCCCCATTATTAAGCTGGGCAGTTGGGTCAGGAGTGCCTGAAAAATGTGTGCCCTCTAACAAATCATCCCGATCACTCTCTGCACTGAGATTAGAAATCCCCCATTGATCTTATTTATATGGCAAGAGTGCAGACCTCAGCCTGGCCTGTTCCAGACCCCTAAGTTTGCACAGACAAACACCTTTACACCACCTTGCTTCAAGGTGCATGTATTTCATAATATGCTTATTTTTCTTTGCCCCGTTTTTAACTCAAATGCAGCCAGACATGCCACAGATAATTTTTCTTGGTTTAATTTTCACTTGGAATAGTAAATTAGTAATATCTCCTCAAAGGTGAGAGGTAGAAGAGGCTTCTATGGGCACAGATGTCCACTTAGATTTAAGATTTTTGTGAGAAAAGATTGTTTCTATTGCTGTATTTAGTCACTAGATTAACTAATAATGCAGAAACTTTGGCATAAATGACTCAGTGTAAATTGTAATTTTTATTTGCTCTCTCATCTGTGCTTTATTATTCTAAATGACAAGTTAGGACAACACATTACTATTATCCTTTGTGGAGTGTATTAATAAAGACTGCAGGACACAATACCGCAAGTCCACCAAAGCAGAAAAGTGAGTTGCTTGTAATGCACTTAAATGGTTTTTTCCCTCCCTCTATTATTGACAGGATGGCATACCACCTATTGTTAACAACTACAATGAAGAACTACATAGCATTTGTTTTCCAATCTGGTTATTTATTTCTCAAGAAAGATTATACCTCCAGTGTTTTTAACAAACACACAGTTTTCTTAAACACACTGAATTCATCTTTAAGAAGTCCACTGTGTGTACTTTAAAATCTATTAATTCAGGCTTATCCAAAAGAAAAGTTCAGATGGAAAGCTTTCGGGTCTTGATGTTCACATACAACAGATCTGTTATTAATGTTGGACGCAAATGTCAAAAGAATTTTATTTTGTGGTGATGAGTAACTAACCTTGAAGCACTGGTTATTAAATGTCCCATATGCCTAAGCAAGGAGATCTAGGTCCACAAAGCAGAATTTAAGAAAGCATGTAGTTCAGGGCTACAAAGCCTAATACTATGTGTACAGTGCTTAGAGCAGAATGCACAATGTAAGTTAAACACCCAGGATTTTCAATACGTCCTTACTCAGAGTTCACTGAAATTTTCAAGGTGTTCTGCTCCAGAGAGAAAATCCAAACAGCAAGAACTCAGGCTATCTGCTTTCTCTGTACAGCTCACAACAGTAGAACTACAAGAGTATCTGACAAATGGAATTTTCATACAGAATTAAATCAGCTCACCAAAAAAAGAATTTATTCTGCCACTTCCAATCAAACATAAAAGTGTCAGAACCACCACTTTTCAATTCACCAGCAGAAGGTAAATGACAATACATTTTTGAATAAAATCAGCATTTTTAATGATAAAATCAGGAATAAAAAATAAGGTGTTGTATTGCCTTGGTTTTGCAAAGCTAAAATAACTTTTTTTTTTTAACTTTTACAATATCCTGAAAAAATAGAAAATCTTTTTTCTGCCTTTTATCAAACCCAAAACCTTTCTTGCACAAACTGACAATCAGGTTTATCTTTTGTTTGTTATACATAAGCTGGATTAATGTTCTGCATCCGTTTCTTTATAATTTTTGGATTATTTCTTCCTTTTACCATGTTAAAGTTTTTTGCATTGCTGAATGAAAATATGGAAGAAAAGAAAGCTATCAGAAGTAGTCAACATGGATTCACCAAGGGAAAGTCATGTCAGACTAACCTGATAGCAAGGCTTTTTTGACACAGTCTCCCTCAGCATCCTCATAGGTAAGCGTAGGAAGTGTGGGTTAGATGAAAGGACAGTGAGGTGGATGGAAAGCTTTTAGCCCTCTGGGCTAAAAGACAGAGCCCAGAGGGTCATGATTAGTGGCACAGAATCAAGTTGGAGGCCCATAACAAGTGGTGTTCCCCAGGGGCCAGTACTTGGTCCAGTCCTCTTCAATATATTCATCAATGACCTAGATGAAGGGATGGAATGTACCCTCAGCAAGTTTGCTGATGACACAAAACTAGGAGGGGTGTCTGACACACCAGAAGGCTGTGCTGCCATACAGAGAGACCTGGACAGGCTGGAGAGTTGGGCAGAGAGGAACCTGATGAAATTCAACAAGGACAAGTTTAGGGTGCTGCACCTGGGGAGGAATAACCCCAAGCACCAGTACAGGTTGGGGGCTGACCTCCTGGAGAGCAGCTCTGTGGAAAAAGAGGTGGGAGTCCTGGTGGACAATAGGATGACCATGAGTCAGTAATGCGCCCTTGTGGCCAAGAAGGCAAATGGCATCCTGGGGTGTGTCAAGAAGAGTGTAGTCAGCGGGTCAAGGGAGATCATCCTCCCCCTCTACTCTGCCCTGGTGAGACCACATCTGGAGCACTGTGTCCAATTCTGGGCTCCCCAGTTCAAGAAGGACAGGGAACTGCTGGAGATACAGCAAAGGGCTACAAAGATGACTAAGGGCCTGGAGCATCTGTCTAAGAGGAGAGGCTGAGGGACTTGGGTCTTTTTAGTCTGGAGAAAAGAAGACTGAGGGGGAATCTGATCAACGCCTATAAATACTTAAAGGGTGGGTGTCAAGAGGATGGGGCCAGTCTTTTTTCAGTGATGCCCAGTGACAGGACAAGAGGTAACAGGCACAAACTTGAACATAGGAAGTTCAATCTAAACATGAGGAGGAACTTCTTTACTTTTAGGGTGGCAGAGCACTGGAATAGGCTGCCCATAGAGGTAGTGGAGTCTCCATCTCTGGAGACATTCAAAACCCACCTGGACATGTTCCTGTGCAAGCTGCTCTAGGTGGACCTGCTCTGGCAGGGGGGTTGGCCTAGATGATCTCCAGAGGTCCCTTCCAACCCCATATCATTCTGTGATTCTGTGAAAATAAAATCTCTATCGGATCCCTATGGGCATAAGCTGGAATATAGGAAGTTCCACTGAAATATGAGGAAGAACTGCTTTACGGTGAGGGTGACAAAGCACTGGAACAGGCTGCTGAGAGAGGTTGTGGAGTCCCCTTCCTCAGGAGATTTTCAAGACCAGCCTTGATGCAGTCCTGAGTAATGTGCTCTGGGCAATCCTGCTTTAGCAGGGGAGTTGGACTAGATGATCTCTAGAG
>JAOXNO010000001.1:13099408-13122222 GCA_028565335.1 Limnodromus scolopaceus | reverse complement strand
CAGGACACGGTTGGCTCTCTGGGCTGCCAGCATGCACTGCCGGCTCATGTTGAGCTTCTCATCCACAAGCACTCCCAAGTCCTTCTCCTCAGGGCTGCTTTCTAGCTATTCTCCGCCCAACCTGTATTTGTGCCTGGGATTGCCACGTCCCAGGTGCAGGACCCTGCACTTGACTTGGTTGAACTTCATGCAGTTTGCACGAGCCCACCTCTCCAGCCTGTCCAGGTCCCTCTGGATCGCATCCCTTCCCTCCAGCGTGTGAAACCCTGTCCAACTCAGAGAGATTCACAGCGGTATTTTTAGATACTCTGTAGAGAATAAAGCACTGGTGAGCTCAGCAGAAACTCAAGGTACAGTCAGATGTTTGCATATGCACCAGCCTCAGACATGATTCTGCTGGGTGGCAGATTCCCCCACGTAGGTGCAAAGTTTACCAAATTAACTACCATCATCTTTAGCAGGGAGTAGGACTGATTTCCCCATTAGAAACAGGTGAATAACAATTCAGAAAGCTGCTTTCATCCACTTAAGTAAAATACTATGGTAGAAATGTAAAATGGCTGTGCAAGCACTTAGAGTCAAATTTCAAGGCCCAAAATATAAAACCAACCTGTTTTTGTCTTCAACTAAATGTGCAGTCAGTGTTTTCCTCTCAGGTGGGAGGAGGTTACTAAAAGCTGATCATTTAATAAGTAACGCAATCATAAGCGACAATTACAAAACCAAAATTGCTGAATAGTGGTATTTGTAGAACCATGAAGATTTTGGAGCTGCTTTCTACTACTAAGTCACCCCAAAGCCTTTGTCTGACAATAGCCACAAGATGTATTTGGCACCTACAACCACAGAAGAATGTGTGGGCTCGGGCTGTTCCTTCAGCTGCAATGATGTTCATGTAAAAGACTTTAAACTGCTGATACAGAGGAGCTTGAGGTAGGAGTAGATGGTTGGGACTAGCTAGAGGTGAGGACTAGGCAGCAAACTAAACTTGCCCAGTAAAAGATCATAGTGCTCACAGAATTAAATTGATGCAAAATGCACATTTAAAAACAAAAATATAATACAGGCACAACTCCTCCCCCCCCTCCTAGATAGCATAGCAAACTTTCATAAGGTTTACTGCATTCATTATCAACATCCCAACAGAAAATGCCTAAACAAACAGCTTAATAGCTTTGGACATGCCCTTACATAACTGCCAAACAGGTGACTGTCTTTCACCAATTGCCAAGCTCTAAATTTAAATGTATTTTATAATTTTTATATAATAATACCTGCTCTGAAGTTGATAGTTTTTATTTTGGCCTTCAGTGCCTGAACAGTAAATTCTAAAATGATGGTGGATTCCTGAACTGATGTTTAAAACTTCTAAACTGATATGTGCTTTTGTTATAATGAAGATTTTAAATAAGCATTTTAAACAAAAAAAAAAAAGGAGCTGGCAAGGATTATCTTCATGTACTACTGTACTAATTTATCTCTTTATAGGACTAGAGCAAAAACAGACGGTAAGTTTGCTTTGATTGGAGGGTGATAATGCTGAAATTAAAGCAGTTAGCTTGATAAACTATGGTAATGGTTTTGTTAGTTTTAGACAACCTAATACCAAACAATTTTCCCAAAACGATGGAACTGGGAGCCAGCAGAGCTAAGATTATCTGTCAGGTTTTGCTTTGGTGCAGAGTGGAAGTCAGGTCTATATTCCTGACAGGAGAGCATGCAGCCTCCTGCCCTATAGAAGGGCTTTATAGCTGTGTGTCTGGTGGAGACACCCAGTATCTGAGCAACTTGGTAAAAAACCAAGAAGATCCAGGGAAAAAAGTAACTGCTGAGAGAACAGAACAATTTATATACAGACAAAAGTACAAAAGGCAGACTAATGACATGCCCCACTCTTTGTACCTCATGGGGTCTGTGCCTCAGCAGGGGCAGCTGCCTGCAGAGACCCACGGGCAGGCTACGGAACTAGGGGCTTAGAGTTCACATAAACTCCAAAGAAGGAGTGACAATGGGCAAACACATAACTAAAATACACATGGGCAGAAAAGTAGAGTTTAATAAATAAAAGAAAAATCAAGAAAGCAAATAGGCAGAAGTTACTGAAAAGGAAAAACGCAGGAGAAAATAGGCAGGGTTTACAATACACAGCAAAAGAAAAATATGTAAAGGTTAAACTGCTATCAAAGAGGGAATTGGGGCTGTATTTAATAAATTATGCCGAATTGCACTGTTTCCTTCCTTTCTCAGTCTGTCTAGGATTTTGCTAATTAGCCCAGCGTTTGAGGCCTTCAGTTTTGCATTTTCAGTGATGCATTTATCGTGGGTTTATTTGAGGTATTACATTGCACAGGTACTCAGCAAGCATGATTGTAAATGGCTAATAGCCCAAATGCCAGCAAACACAGAGTCTCTGACACAATGACATTATGCAGATTAGCATATACCTGTTACCTACTGATTAATCATCCGTGGTCGATCTGCAAATATTTCAGCAGCCACCATTGAGGAAGATAAAGAACACGTTGTATAGATTTTCCTTCTCTAAATAGGAGCCTGGGTAATGCCCCTGACAGATCATCTGCGATCTAGGACTGACATTGCTTACTCCTGAATTAACAATGTCTTTAAAGTCTGATAAAGAGAGAGTCTGTATCTGCAGAGCTATCAGTCTGATGTCTTCAGCATGTGCTAAGATCACTTAAATGGTGGGGAGGGGAAGAAAGATGGAAAAGGAAATAGGATGAACAGAAATGATATAAAGAAAGGTTATGAGGCTGATAAACAGTTTAACATCTTTTGAAGTAGCCCTCTAGTCAAGAGGAACGGAAGTTGGCCTTTATATACATGTTAAATTACCTCAGAAAAGACAGGTTTAAACCCCATTTCTGAAGATATATCTAGTAAGACTTAAAGAGAAAGAATATCCTAATAAATCCATGACTAAGAGTATCTGTAGGCACATAAAACTGTTAAATCTGCAAAATCCTCTTAGAATGCCCCAAACCCAGACGCATTAATAGCATGATGTAGATCCCTCGTTGTTCCTGTAACCTTATGATTGCAGTGACATTGCCAGAGCCTAAGCAAGGGCAGCCGTGAGCTCCTCTGTGTTGAATAAGTTTTATGTTCTCAGTTACTATGGGGATTTCCTGGCCTGAAACCTGAAGGATACAGGTGATCATGTTTTTGTCACGGGGATGCTGAGCCTGCTGAGCTCTGCATGGCCGTGCTGGCAGCAAGTAAACCTGGCTGTTTAGAACTGGGCACAGCATCTCCTGTCTGCCCTGCAGCGAGAGCCTAAAACGACGGATCACCCCAGGGAAACACAGATCCCTCTTGAGCCAGGCAGCCCGCATCTACGATCCCAGTAGGAGCTTGGCTCCTCCATCTCCTCTATGCTGGAGTAGTGAGGGTTACTGAAGCTGAAGTCTAGAGTAGATCCTTGTGCAAAGGCCCACTGAAGAACAATTGAGAGCTGAGAGAAAAAGGAAGGCTAAGACTAATCAGGAGGTTTTTCTCAAAAGACAGCCAGGATGGAGAGGGAGCAGTGCCCCATAGGATAGTGTGGAAATGGGGATGTACCTTTAAGCACCAAGTAGCTGAACCGTGTCCTTTAGGCTTGGAGAATACCAGCCAATCTGAAACAGAAAATCTATTGCTTTTTCCTATTTTAGCTGTACCTTCTCTTCAGCAGCCAGTACTTCTACCTTGGAAGAGCACCAGCACCTCTATGCCAACTTTCAATCTGGTATATATTAAACCAACGGAGATAGGCATCTCCAGGAAATTGATTTTATAATGAAAGTAGTGCAGCGCTAACCATAGTGGAACTCCAGAATGGCATTCCAATTGATAATAAATAACTCAATTTTCAGTCCAGTGGTGATAAAGTATTTAACACTACTAATTCCAGTACTCAGCAGAGACTAAATCCGGTCTTTGTTTTGCTTTGCCTTGCCAGGTGTGGGAGTGGAAATTGGAGAGTACTTCTCATCCTCAGAATCCAGTTTAAAGGCAAAAGGGGTGGTACCAGCCAGTACTTGTGGGATCCATGAGGGAAAAAACCAAACAGGCAAAGACTCCTTAAACAGCAGCTACTGCAGCAGCCCTCCTTAGAATAAATAGCATTTGCTAACAGGGGTGCTGCAGAGCAATTTACCAATCTCACCTTCCACAAAAGGGATGTTATAAGAGTGCTTTGTATTTTGCAGGACAATATGTTTCAAGCTCCTGTTAAAGTATCTTCTCAAAAGCCCTTTCAATGTATGATGAACTTGAGAAATCAACTTGAGGATTTCAGTGGAGGTTTTGGTGGCAGAATGTGGCACTCATGCCTAGCAGATGTTAGCTCTCTTAAAGGGTTAAATGGATGGCACTCACAAGACTAAATGAAAGCCTTGTTCTCTCATCACTGATTTAGCAATTTAAGTATAATCAGTAAAAATCTGACATATAGGAAATCATAATACTGTGGGCCTCGCTAAAAATATCTGTGTTCCTGTAATGGTCCAAAATCTGGAGGTCAGATTAAGTTTTGTAGAAGAAGTTGGTTTTATGCTTCTCATTTTGGCTTAGTTAACCTTCACGACATACAAAGTAAAAAGACAGAAAATAATAAAATGCTTCATTCAGCCTGTAAATATTTAAACTGCTTTTATGAATTTAAGTTTTTTATTTTACCTTTCTCCATTAACTTGTAAACAAGCTAACGTACTGATGATGCACACCTCTGTACATATATGTGCAATGGACCATTTCGCGTTTAAGGTGAAGGAATTTACTAATATTTATTCCTTTCAAAAGATATTACTGAGCTCAATTCAATAGCTGATAAGAACATTCCAATACACATTTCATGTTTATATTATATTCTTAGTGGAGTGAATTTAAATATGATAACAGTAGGTCTTTGAATTTGGATAACTAAAGATTCCACTTTGTCACTCTTACTGTCTGTCAAAGGGCACTATTAGTTTGAAAAGCATATTTTTATGAAATATCTTGGCATGAAAAGAAACAAAAGCATTGGCTGGGTGTACATTATACTTTTCTGGCTATTTTTAAAATTTAAGAATGTCTTGGCTTTATGTTAGTATATAATATTAAAGAATTATTATGCAGTCTTTCGCTTCCAAATTGCCATGTAGTAGAATAATGCTGCAATATCCACATTTCATGTACTTCAGTAGAATACTTTTCTTGCTTTCATACACTACAGAAATGTAGCTAAATATGTCAAAGAAATATGTTTGTCGCTCTAAACTGTTATGGACTTTTTTTTTGCTTTTGGATCATATTTGAACTAGCATATTTCAAATCTGTTTTTGAAAATAAAAGCCTTCTGTTTTATTTCCTTCAAACAACAAGTCTTGATTTAAGGTCAACACCACAAGATAATGCATCCTTTAGGGAGTTCCCCACTGCAATGCAGAGTTTTGCTAAGATTAGAGAGGCTGTGCCCTTGGCCATTCAGGAAATCCCCAACTGGTAATTTAGTTTACAAGCCATTCTATTCATGCCTCTGATCAATGGCCTCCTTTTTACCAGGCTAATGACAACCTTATGAAGCAGTATTTCCCTCTGTAAGAAAAAAACAACTAGCCATAGCTACTACAAAAGCCATTGACACAAATATATCATAAAATTGGTTTTGTGGTCTTAAATGGTGGATCCAAAAGGTGTCGTAAATGACTACATTGTTAAGCCATTCAGATATTAGATTTACTAGGAGACAGGGTAGTAAAAGCAGTTATGATGTCTAGAGCAGGACTTGATGCCGAGAGATGCAGACCAGCTGCAGCATCCATTGACTCCGCTGAAAATTCTGCAGGTCTGTCCTTCCCTCTCAGTTCTGCACGTCATGGCTCTGTGTTCCTAGTCAGCATCGTGCAGAATGGGCAAAAACAGCACTTTAAAAATACATGCCTCATAAAAGCAACAGTCTAATACTTAGCAGAGCTGTGCATTTTCCCATAGCAAATGTGTTTTGTCAGCCTCTCCTGGATCTTATTTTTGAAGCATCTACTTTTATTGAGACTATATAAAGCCTTTTGGGAAACTCAAACCAAAAGCTTTGGTTGGGCATTAAATTAGTTCCTTCTAAATTCTGAGCAAATACATACTCTATTAGTGTTTCATAAAGCTGATATAGAAAAGTAAGTACACCTAGTGCTCATCTCATACGATATATATTTGTATGCCCATGCTGTATAAATAGCTGTGTGTATATAGACACACATTTTTCTTATAATGCTAGCAAACTTTGTAAATAATGAACTTTCACAGATTTCACACTAATCAAATTACTTCTTGCTAATAGGTATCCATGGAGGCTGCTCCCCAGGTTTTCTAATTTTGCTCATTATGTTCTCTAATTTTTCCAGAGAGACAACTCAAGCAACTATTTGATATACAACGGCTGTACCCAGCTGGCTTTCACTCGAGCAGTTGCTTTGATACAACATCACATGATGATACTCATTACTTCAGATAAATTATTCAGAAACTCCCAGATGCAGTGTCCTGCAGTTTACTAAGCTATAGGAGAGTTTTGCTAAAGTGTGATGTTTTTATATCACAAATAAGTCTGAATTTGTGAATATTACATATTCCTAATTAGCCAAAAAGAACCCATGTACTGGATCACCAAGCTGCGATTAAACATTAGCATTATTTCTTGAAAAGTTCCTTTAATACAAAGTTTTCTCAATTTCCTTTTCTCAGTGCTAAGTTTACTTTAGAGATATAACACAGTAGCAAAAATTTCTAAAGTTACAAGTTTTATTTCCTGTAATTCTAAACAATTTTAATCTTGAAGAACAGTTTAATATTTTCAATATTACTACATTATTCACAGTTCACATTTCAAAACATATCAGAGGATGAAGTTAGCTTAAATTTAGCCCCAAATTTTTACCTTTTCATTAAAAGTTCTTCAAAGTTCTTGGATTAATAGTTAATATCTGGAAACATTATTTTAAGAATTAATATTTTTATTTATATATATATGAAACAAAATCTGCCCTTTACCTGCAGTTCTTTAAGCACAGTACAGTACTGAATCTAGAGACCTATCCCACCATAACCGTATTGCCTTTAGGAACAAGACACCCAAGAGATTCTAGAAAATATTCTCAAAGCAATGAAGTGAAGCCAGCAGCCTGTTCCCTAACAAATTTACCTGTTGTCCATCTCCTGCAGAGCTCTTTAGTATCACGGCATCAACAGAAGGTTACAGGGGAGTGGAGATAAAGGACAAGTGTGAAAGACTTCTTGTGTCTTGTGAAAGAAAAGGAAGGTAATGACTGTTTTTGCTGCTGCCTCAGAGCAATTTTGCAGGAAAAACCAATTTCTCTGGCAAACCCCCTCCCTGGTTAAACACCTCAGGATGCCTCTCAACTACTTGAAAGACCCCTGTGTCATTCTCACGAAGGGTCAATCCCCACTGACTCCCTTTACTACTGCCTGGGAGGACAGGGGTGTCAGGAGGAAAATCTGTCTGATTTAGCATAAAAGCTCAGGGTGAGATGAAACACCCTTCGGAGGTGCCTATAGCTACAAAGAGCCCATGGTGTCCAGCTCTGGATTGCAACATCCCACTTGTCCATTGCTAAGTTGGGCCAGCTGGTTTCATTTGTGGGGTAATTAAATTCAGCTAATTAAACTGAGCTGCTGTTACCATGCATTCCTAAAGCCTCCATTTCAGAAACAAGATGATGTATTAACTCTCTTTCTGCTTTAGCATGGTTTTAGTCCATTTCACTGGTGGATAAAAGTATGCAAATAGTCATCCTAAAGGATCAAGCAAAATGTAAGTAAATAAAAATTGCCACACATTCCTTTTTAAGATCTTGTGATTCTGAAGTCACCTTCCCGATTCTGAGATACTGATTAAAGACTCTAAAAGCTTATTCCGGAAAATCAAATTAAAGCTGCCTGTGAGAACCTGAAGAACAATCTCATAATACTGACTGATCAAATGGCAGATGAATTTTAATCTCCGTAAATGCAAAGAAATGCACAAAGGGAAAATTAACTCTAACTGTGCATACACATACATACATAGTGATGGGCTCTAAAGAAATTACTACCACTCGAGATCTTCAAGACACCAGCCTAAGCCCAGCTGTATTCAAAAAGCACACAGAATGTTAGCAATCTCAGGAAAGGAACTGAGGCTAAATCAGAAAACACCATGATACCATCAATAGTGCACTCACATCCCAGGTATTGGTGCAGTTCTGGTGATTCAACCCAAAAAGCACATAGCAGAAATAGTAGAGGTGCAGAGGAGGACAGCCACTGTCATCAGATGCTTGGAAGACCTCATTTGGAAATGGGAGATTTAGTGGACTAGGACTCTCCTACTGAACAGATATCACATAAAGGGATATGATAATGGCATATAAAATTAGCAATGATATAGATAAAGTGCAAAGGGAATTATTATTTAGCATGTTTCATAATGAATAAGCCATGATTACCTGGTGAAAATATCAGCAAGCAGGTACCAAACAAAAAAATTCATGGTTTGATTTTGTTTTGTGTTCCCCCCTCCCTGGAGAACACAGAACTGAACTGTGGATCTCATTGCCCTGGGAGGCCGGGAAAGAGGAAAGTTTAAATGGCCCTAAAGAGGAATTAGATGCATTTATAAAGGATAGTTAAGCCCAATGATCCTTAGGCAGCCTCCAACTCAGAGATTCTTTAAGATACTGAGAGATAGAAAGTAGGAAGGTGTGAGAGGGAGAAGATTATGTCTGCTTTGTTTCTTGTAGTCTTTTCCCAACCATCTGCTCCAGGCGGTACTTAGAGACAGGATACAGGTTAGGCAGAGAGCTATTCTGAGCCAGTAAAGCAGACCTTATGTTCTTACTATGTTTTCCTCACTATGTGTAAAGTAGGAATTTATCTTTATTCAGAACAGATCCAACTTTCTTTCAGCTATGGAATAAAAAACTCCAGAATTCTAATTCTAATATATGTAAACATAACATAATTTAAAAATATGACTCCAATTCATTTATTAATAGATTACTTAAAAAAAATTGCATAGTAGCTAAAATAGAATGAAAACAAGTTTTCATTTGTCCAGGAATAAAAGCAGCTTTAAAACTATGGATATCTCTAGTTTTTCTGGTCAATATCACATGTAAGTTTAGAACAAAAAGACTTCTACAGCTAGTCATCTAGATATATAATAGAAGTTTTAGTAGGACTATACTTTCCCAGTTCTGACTGAAGTCCATGAAAATTTCCAACATTGAATATGCCTGAAAGAGTTGCAACATATAGACTTGCTTTTATACAACCTTAGTGCGTTATTCTGGTACTGAAGTTTTGAGCAAGTTGATTTACTTTATCTTCCAAGAAACAATTATTTATGCCAAAGACAAAGGCAACTTAAAACTATGATAAAGCCTGTCACACCAGTAACATTCTGTAAAATCCAAGCTGATGTAGGCATTCTATACTAATTTAAATTGAGTGTTAGCCACACATGATTTTAATTTTAACAGTAGCAAGGAACTTGGCATCTCTCAGAGACTCTCATCACAGCATGACAAAAATCCACATTGTATGAGCTATGCAGCCTAGGAACACCTGATCACATTTATCCTTTTAGTTCAACTCCTTTGATGAACAATTCCCAAAGGCAAAGTTTTAAGTTTGTGGAGAAAATATATCTCTGGCATTAAACTCAAAGATTTAAGGTGATGGGAATACATTGCATAGAGGGAGAAACTCCAAGAAGAAATCCACAGTTCTTTCAACTAATTTAAAAGCTTATCTTGCTTTGCTTGGTGTTGCAAAATTCTGTATGCATGAATATATGCAAAGCTGAACTAGCATTTGGCCACACATAATGTTTAAAAAATAAGAGCTGGGACTCAATTTTCAGAAGGATCAAAACCATGGTGGCAGTATTTCAACCTCAAATTCAGCACGAGATTGTACAAAACCTCACCTGATGGGCACTGAGTCATATGAAAGGCAATGTACAACAGCAAAAGCTGAAGGGCAATATTCCCAGTTCAAACATCTCCTCTCAGTTGCACATGATAGTAATGAATTTCAATATTCTGCTTTCCTTATATAGCTCCCTACAGCAACATCAGTGGGAGATCTGCATACATAAGGAGAGCAAAATAGCAAAACAGTGAAACGGCGGCTCAGAAGTTATGGTGATTAGAATGGTAGAAATAGCTGGATTAGGTCAAAAGGACATGAGACGAGCATGCCCTCACTATTGCCTGAAGTATAAGCATTAAATTGACCACACTAGTAACTGTGAATGCATGTTGGTTATGTGCAAATTATTAACATTATCTCTGTATAACATTGCACACGCAACAGGAACAAAAAGCACAATTAACTTTTTCATGTAAGTCTTCTTTTTGGGAACACTAATATTTGTTTTGCAAAGCAGGACATTATATAAATACCAGCATCACCTTTTCCCCAGGTAAACGTTTAAAAGAATTTTCTTATTGATTTTTCAAAGCCAATTGTATTTGTAATAACAATGTCTAGCTATGGCAATAACAGGGCACATTTGCTATCCCAGGAAAGGAATAACAACCTGCAATTATGTCTCTTTTTCAGATTAAAAGATGAGAAACAAAAAAATAACCTGAACACACCAAATATTCTAGCTGGACTTCATACCAATTTTGTCATTACTAAAAAATATTCCAAGGGTAGAAAAAGTTATTACATTTTTGTAAATCTCAAGAACAAATGAAGGAAACATGAGCACAACAGTAACTCAGAGATGATGGTTGGCAGAGAAATGTATGTGGAGGGGGGTGATTTTAGTTTTTTAAGTGTCCCAGTAATTGCGGGAAGAAAGCCAGCACACATGCAATTTGCCCATCAGCCATTAATTGTCGGTGACCTCTGCCACAGTAATTCAAAAACCATTAGAAGTGAGAGAAGGAAAACTTATCACAAAGGCATCCATAATGCAGAATAACACTGTTTGCACACAAATTTTAAATGTGGATTGCACTGCCACCAGAATACACATCATTCTCTCTGGAAAGAATATTCATGAAGACATAATTACAATATTTCGTGTTGCATAAACAAAATCTCAAAAAGTACAGTCATCATCTGAATAAGGAACCCTTCAAGTCAATCAATAATGGGAGCCTACACTGAGAAAAAGGCAAAACTTCCTTTTTACAGACGATATATTTTTTCACCTAATCCAATGCTCTTCAGTGGATTTCAACAGAAGCCATTCAGTGAGTTTTGAAGAAGTCCCCTGTCACCTTTCACTAACTGAGAGTTTATTTGGGCTTCTTTAAAAAAATAATAAATCTGTAGGGTTCTTTCAACATTAACCTAAAAAAATTAGCAACAAGAGGATATAGAGGATATAGAGAACAAGAGGTTGCCCAGGGACATTGTGGATGCCCCATCCCTGGAAGTGTTCAAGGCCAGTCTGGATGGGGCCTTGAGCAACCTGATCTAGTGGGAGGTGTCCCTGCCCATGGCAGGGGGGTTGGAACTAGATGATCTTTGAGGTCCCTTCCAACCCTAACCATTCTATGATTCTATGATTCTATGATTCTATACCAGCTTTCTTCTTCTCTTGTACTAGTGTCACTCATAATCTTACTGATGCTTAAGGAAGAGATGAAAGCATATTTATTACCTTCCTTTATCCTTAACAATTAATTCTAATTCTGTCTTTGCCTATCTAGTGACAGTGAGGATAGAATAAATACTTCAAGTCTTTACTACAGGAAATGTTCCTTAAACAAACAACTTTATTTCTTGCAGGACTAGGAGGGAAAGATTATTTGCTTTTACTCCTTGCTAAATCAAATTCTACTTTTAACCATGTGTTAGATTCCATTTTAAGCAGAAAAAAACCAGAAAATTCAAGCTGGATGTAATGAAATTTTAATGCAATACCATTTACTGAAATGGATAACTAGGACTATATTTTCCTACTTAGCATTACCTGTTTAGTTCATTTATAGAAATTTACATGTGAAAAGATGTATTCAAGCTACAATCAGAAATTTTTTAAACAAAAAAGTGATGTGCAAACTCTACCAGGTGGGAAGAAGGCATTATCGTTCCACTTGTAATGATCATTTCACTAGGCAAACAAAACTCCAAAGAAACAATTTACCTTCTCAAAAATTAACATGCAAATTCAATGAATAATCTAAGCTACTCAGTAGAAGTCAAATATGGCACTATGAGACCAGATGTCATAGGGTAGCATGAGAACAGAAGGATGGAGAGAAGAAACTAAAGGTGATAAAATCCTTCAAGGCTTTAAAAAACGAAGACATGAAGGAAATAAAACACAGAAAGTTCAAACAATTTTGAAAGCCCCCTATGTAGTGAACAGGTATTACACAGAGTTACTTTTAATAGTAGTGAAGCCATACAAATTAAGGTCTTTCCATACCGTTTTTCAGTAGTCATCAGAGCAACAGTGTATGGTCTTGCATATTAATGAACAGCTTGGAAATACAGGCATATTCTTTGAGTTGTGAAGAAGCAAGATAAGTCAAATATTGATGGGGACAGAATGCCCAAGCAGAAATATGGCACAGAAAGGGACCACAAAGAACTGAGGGTTAGAAAAGTACATGGAAACATTTGTTTCTTTGAACAAAGTGGACTGCCAGAAAAAAATTGGCAGTTTTAATGAATACTAATGGAATCTACAACCTGCAATAGCCTAATGACCCTCATTAAACCTACTGAAAAAGCAATGATGAGCCTGAAAAGTCTACAAAATGGCCTGCCCCCGAAACCACCAATGATGACAGAGCTTTCCCACTTCCACAGCTGAACCAGAAAGAAATGAAATGACTCTTCTAGTCCAATGGAGGAAACCTGGGGATCAGTTCCAAGCAGAAACCCTTAAAAGATGAATGTTTGAATATAAAAAATATACCAGTCCCAAAATAGATAAAGCTAACTTCTTTCACCCTGTTTGTAATGATAAAAATTTCTTTAAAAAACTACATGTTGAAGATAAATTGGTGGTCAAGCAAAAGGCATAGGATGTAAGGCATGAGCTCCACCTTGTGAGAGTAGTGGCAGACACTTTCAGAGTCAATAGCTACACATGATCATGATGGATCTATCAGTGGTTGCTGTAGTATCTCTACAAGTGTTTAATTATGAAAGTGATATACAATTATTCTGGATTCTTTTTGGACAGAAGGAACAGGACTTTCAGATATGGACAGAACATTTCTATTTCTGCAATAGGAAAACTGGGGTCACTAAAATTTTCTTAAAGGAGTTCGTGGTGGTGTGGGTTTTTTTGGGTTTTTTTTTTTTCCCCATTGGTTGGACTAGATGATCTTAAAAGGTCCCTTCCAACCTAGGTGATTCTGTGATTCTGTGATTCTGAGTAAAATATGCAGAATTGTATTCTTCTGTAAGGGAAAACCTTGCTCCCACAAGTAAGTGTTCTATTAGGTTAACTATAATTAACTATAGTTATAAATTCCATAAGCAAAAATTTTTCTTGTAAAAAGGGAAAATCATGGACTACTTAAGAGAAAACAGATAAGAGAAATCCATCTTGGCCTGAAAGAGGAAAAAGGTGTCTGCTGGCTTAAAAAAATAAATCCAACTCTCCCTTACCCCTTGCTCCTTCCCCTCCAAAAAGCAGAACTTTTTGACAGAGGATTCATATCTTTCATGGTGGCGTCAGTGCTGAAAGATGAAACAGTAATTTCTAAAACTAAAACAATTCTCACATTTTTCAAAGTCTTGTTGAGCAAAATTACACTGAAACAAAGTCAAATGTCTGGTACATTTAACTGTGTAGACAAAAGAAGCTGTAGCTTCTAAGTTATCTCCAGAGTCAAGCAGAGCAAACAATGTTATCGCTGCAGTGCCAGTGCAGGAACGTTGCAGGCTATTAACAGAGATGTTATCTAGATTAAATAATTTCTCAGACAAAATTGATAGCATAGTTTGCACTATTGTTAATAGTTTTGACAGTAAGATGTGACTTTTTTCCCCCTCCTTCATGCACTAGAAGGAAGGAGATCCAGTGGAAAGACTGGGTGCTACTCCTTTGTAGAGGGAAGCTCTCTGGGCAGCCTCCCAGTCTCAGGAGTTACCAGAATCTGGCCTGCATTGTTACAGAAATATCCACATATGTAGATATATAAGTATGGCTCATTTGTGTTTGTTTACAGCAAGTGACTACATTTATCTGGAATCCCTCTGCCTTTCTATGGACTTCTCATTTTTACAGTTGTGTGGACAACAAAAGATCCAACGCTTCACCAGAATGTGTAATCAGAAATTATTATTTTGATGAAATATTAGACTATATTCTGTATAATTTAATTACATATAAAGATTTGATGTTTAAAGAAACAAGTTCTAACATTTCCCATCCGGATTCCAGTATATTGCCTGTTTGCCTCACCAGTCCTTCACTCCTGTCTTTGCTAGGTACAGGGTTTTCTCATATCCATAGAGATTTTTCCCTCTTTATCTGTCTCTGCTGAAATAATTCTAGCATTTTAAGGCATCACAAATCCAAATCTCTTTTTATATAGCCTGCAATATGTTCTCCACATTTCTGCTTTTTATATTTTCTACCTTTAATAGCCACTTATTCTACTCTAAAGCCTTCCACTACTAATTCGGGAAATGCAGTTCTTTCCTTTCCAATTGTTTTGTGGCAGCCACCATCCACAAACTAAATACCTATACATTCCTCCCACTTGGACAGATAAACCTCTCAAAAAGCTTTAAATGTTACCACAATATTTTTTTTTCTCTCCCACAAACAGTTCTTATCTGCCACTGGGTCCGCAAGGGTATTAGTCATGAAAGACAGTGGCATTTTAAAGTGCTGAGTTACCTGTCAAATCTTAAATACAGGACATCTGTGCTCAGGCAGGATTTTCCAGCTCTATTTAACAGGAACTCCAGCGCTCACTTTGAGGAGGTTAGGCTAGAATCAAAGCCCAGGTCTTACAAAAGGAAAATTACTGAGACCTTTTTTAAAGCATATTATGAAAATAAAAAGAAAATGGAAGTCAGGAAGTCATAAGGAACTCAGTTAATACTAAGTAGAAAGCCTGAGGTAACTGTATTTGTGAAGCTCAACTGCTAAAGGTATGCAA
This sequence comes from Limnodromus scolopaceus, assembly GCA_028565335.1. NCBI lineage: Eukaryota > Metazoa > Chordata > Aves > Charadriiformes > Scolopacidae > Limnodromus > Limnodromus scolopaceus. The sequence goes on along the minus strand of JAOXNO010000001.1, from coordinate 13,107,088 downwards.
GAGTTTGGATTTGTCTTCACTTGTCTATAAATGCATTGCATAATAAGCAAAGAACAATCACAGAATGTTGAAAAAAATGACAAATAATCTGCCTCTAAAAGTATCTAAAACAGAGTGAGTGTTACTAGAGATATTAGCAAGTCATTATATTTCTTAATTGGTAGCAATGCGCTTTTAAAGGATTACCAGGAAATACCCAACAGGTCTGCATAACAAGGCAAACTTTCCATCAAAGAATACCATCAAAGAATTGTTTTTAACTTCTAAATTCAATGAAATTGCTGACCTTCTGGACGAAATTTAAAATGAGGCCATTTCAAAGATTAATTTTTAAAAAGAAGAAGATTGCCTTCCCTTTTTCATTAAGGATCTCTGTTAAAAACAATAGCTTTCATAAAAAAGCCAGGAGGAGAAATAATAAAAATGAAGGCAGCTGGACATATTGTAATGAACATAATCCCACAAGCCCCTTTTAGTTAAATGTATCATGCTTCATTGACATTTAGCAGTCAAGGATTGAATTATTAGGGCTATACAGAAAACAGGAATAAAAATCATGTACTCTGATCTCTATTTATGATTAAATAATATTTTAGAAGGAATTTCTGAATTTCTGAATAGAACTTTTGTTCTTTATTGGCATCAAGACCTTGAGTATGATTGTTGCTAAATACTGTATTGTGAATTCTTTTCTGTGTGAAAAGATTTTATTTCAGATTTTCCTACATTGGAGCATTCCTTTGAATGGTCCTTGTAAGAATATTTCAGGCCACCTCTATTCTCATACCACACAATGCTTGCATATTAGTGGCAAATATATCAACCTCATGCAGTCAGTGAGAATTTTGCTACTCGCTTCATTGGTGAGTGGAATTCAATTTATAGCTTGTTAAAGATGTGAATTGTTAAAACTCTGTCCCTGTTTCTCCTGATGAGTTTAAAAAAATCTCTCTCCTTTACTTTCTAAATTTCATTACACATTCCAGCTGAAAACTACTTAAGCTTAGCCACTTAACTTGGCAGCAAAATGAAAAAGGGATGCTATCAGAAACTGGACGTGAGGAGCTCCAGCAGCACCAGCAGAAACTCAAGCTACCATAGCCATTTTGTGCTAGTCCTGTAGCCTTGGAGCATCCTTCAGTTGCAGTCTAGTTTAAACTGCACTACCATATTAGCTCCAGTTTGCTGGCTCTGTTTTGGCATCCATCACTGGTGAATGTGTTCATTTTATTCTGAAATTAAAGTATAATTTGAAAAAGTGCTGCAAAATAATAGTCAACCTTTATTGCCATTTTAAAATGTATTATTCATTAATATTAAGATTAAGATTACTATATTAATCTTAAGATTAATACGACATCACTGATGAACATGCTGCATTCCTTACAGTGGGTATTTATTTTACAAGTTATAATAAAGATTTAAACCATAAAGGGCCATGTCTCTTCTCACAGGTAATTAATGACGGAACAAGAGGGAATGGCTTCAAGCTCCAGCAGGGTAGGTTTAGACTGAACATTAGGAAAGAATTTTTCACAGAAAGAGTGGTCAGACACTGGAATAGGCTGCCCAGGGAGATGGTTGAGTCACCATCCCTGGATGTCTTTAAGAGCCATTTAGATGTGGTGTTGGGGGATATGGTGTAGGGGAGAACTTTGTAGAGGAGGGTAGATGGTTGGACTCGATGATCCAAAGGGTCTCTTCCAACCTAGACGATTCTATGATTCTATGACTCTATGTATCAAAAATAATACTTCATATCTCTATGAACTTTTTCGGCTGAGAATCTCAGAGTATTTTACCAGCAAATAAGTTTTAAAGCCACATGAAAGGTGTGTTTACATGACCCCCTTTCATAAAACACTGAAACTTGAAGTGATTTGTTTTCATCACATCATGAACTAATTAGAATGAAAGCCTGTGATCTTCCTTATCAAGGGCCATCAGACCAGCTTCTTCAGCCTGCATTTAGCAACCTTGAAAATCCTCAGGTCAGTAGAAGAGTTAGTCAGGCTGAAAATATCTGTACAGCCCATAGGATGGCACCTCCTCATTTAAATACACGGTCTGGGTGGGCAGTGAGAGCAGTGAGTGCAAAACAGCGAGAGCCAAACAATCAAGGGAAATAGATATTTTTTCTATACTTTTTTTCATTCTTATCCTTGCAATTACCAACTCTATTTAAGACTAAGGTTAGCACTCTACAGGGATTTGTATGTCTGAGATGTGAGAAACTGTAATAGTTCTGAAAGCAAAGTAATAGTTAATAGTCCGTTACAGCTTAAAGGACTCATCTGTCACACTGATAAGTGCGTTCCAAGGAAATGCTCTGTGCACCCAAGAGTTTCCCCAGGGAGATACCAGCAGGTTGCCCAGGGTTGGCCCCAAGGCATAGACATCCAAGGTATGTACATGTGGACAGCTATTTTGTCCTCAATGTTATTCAAGGATGAAAAAGAATTACTCTTACAAGCTGTGTCACTGCAACCAGGTTGTCCAGAGAAGTATCTTCTGAACTCTCAGGAAGAAACACTGATGAGGTGCCCCCTTTCTTATTTTTATTATCATCATTGTGACTTTGTCACTGAAGGTTTTTTTGGTCATTTAATGTCCAGCTGGTGTCCAGAGCACAAAATGTCCTTCAAAAGGTCATGACAGTTCAAGAGATTTCCTGTTATTGTGTAATTGTCCCAAAATTGAAAATGCTAGCTGAAAAAAACACACTTAATATGTACTTAAATGACAGAAAAAGTTGATTGTGATCAATATTATTACAAGTAATGCCAGCTCCATTACAAAACTGATGGCATTAAATGCTACTTAAAAATGGGGTTAATAAACTGCAAAATAGAGTTCTAAGTAAAAACTGTAGTTTAAAGGTGCAATATTCTTATCATCTGGAAACACCTGGATTTAAGTCAAAACTGGAAATGAATTTGGTAGTCTATCAATCTATTTCCTAATTCCTAGTCATTTGTTCATATCACAAAGCCACCAGGCAGGAGTGCGTGATGGGCAGTCCCTACTCAGAAGTGACTCAGCCCTGGAATAGGAGGGGTTTTGATGTCTGAATTGAAAAGCCTTTGCAGAGCAGTATCAAAAGTTTGCAGCAAAATTACTCATGTGTGCCTGGCACTCTCAGCTGAACTCTGTAAGCATTGCTTACTTGCCCTTGGGAAAAAAACCAACAGTCCTTGGCACAGCAACTCAAACCACCCCAGAGGAGATGGTTTAAAATGTCTGGGGACAATGTCATGCTCTACCTTGCTCTCCTATTTTCCCTCTGGATTGATTAATCTGACCTTATATTCTGCACACCACCTGTCAGAGGAGCTTACTCAACATCTTTTTCTCACTTGCAGGACAGTATCTTTTCCAGGCTGCAATAGAGAAAGTTGTTGTGCTTTAAACTCAAAAAAAAAAAAAAGGTCCCCACGCATTTTTTTGAGAAACATGTATAAGCCCCTTCCTCAACAGAGGATACAGAGGAGGCCAGACTCTGGCTCTTAGATGGATGTGATACTTCAGAGCCTTGAATATTTTGCTAAGCTCTAGAGAGGATCACCATTCGAGACGCAAGCTTGCGATTAACCTTTCCTCTTTTCTGTCTTCAGCTATCTCCCTCTTCTCTGTGCAGCCTTTCTGGCTTGTCATTCTGTACTCAATTTCCTACCTACAAATAAATTCCCAATGCGGGGATCTGGATTCCCTTTCAGGGTTATCTCATATCAGATGTTGCAGGAAGTACCCAGTACATCGGCTACAATGGGGTATTCTTGGCTTTTCCCTTCACAGAGAGACCACCTCCTCAGCCATCTCCTATCCGTCTTCCTTTTGAAATCACTTAACATGACCATATTCAGACATAATGATTCTATATTTTTCATGGAAAATCTTAACTAGCATTTAGACTCCAGCCTCCAAATGGCTTCAGTGAATATTTATACTTTATATTCTACTTTAAATATTTCTGAAATTTCATGTGAGGTAGACAGGTGGATAGACAGAAAGTTTGTTCAATGTAATTGGCAATGTTTTATATTAACTGAGGCCAAAACGAACAATAAAAGTTAACATAGACTAACTAAATTTTTATGAATTGCATGGCTGCTATGGACCATAGACTGAAAACTGTACTAGAGACGGACACTTCTGTGACCTTTATGTATCTGTGGCTTAGTCATATGTTATAAATTAAGATGAAGCTAAAATTCGCCAAGACGGCTTTCCTGAAAAAATACACAGATGAACTGCTAATAAAGTAAACAAAGTTCTCTTTAAATATAGTCATGTCTCATTCTATATAAAAGCATTATTTTATACTGTGACCAATTTAATAACCAACAACATTTCAGCATTCAAAGAAAAGCATTAAGCTATGCTGGTGCAAAGTCTGAAAAAGAGACTTTCCTCAACGTATTTCCAACAGCAAATATAATGCCCCGGAAACAAGGTTTAAAATAGTAATGCTGGTAGACCCTTGACTACAGTGAAACAAATGGTACCATTTAACACACAATGTAACTAGCACTTAGCATCAGATATCAATCATGACTTGTACCATTTTAGGCGGTCTTGTTTTGATTAGGAAAAAGTCTACTTTTCTGAAGATGATATCTCTTTCTACTTTGTTTTCCTGGGGAAATGAACTCTATGGGTTCATACTATCTGTCTGTTCATCATTTCCCTATGTTAAAGTCTGAATCTATTGTTATGTTTTCAACGAAATTTAGCGGATATCTCAAAGATAAACACATTGCCCCTGCATCAGGTAATGTTACACCCTGAGCTCAGCAGGCACTTGTCTGGCCTGCACAAGATGATTTGGTTTGCAGAGACAACTTAAAAAAAAAACCAAACCACCAACCAAAACCAAAAAAGTCTTTTACAAGCCACGAAGAGAAAAATTAGTAGGAAGCAATGAGCAGAATATGATGTCGAGAGACATAGTGCTCAGAGTCATGCAGCACAAAACAAACCTCAAAGCTAGCCTTCTCTCCCAGTTCATATTAGGATCCATTCATTCAACAGGCACAGGGCCTTGATCTGGAGTTGAAAGATGTCCTCCTAATGTTTTTTCCATTTCACAGTGTAGGGCACTTCCTCCTCATTCCACGTCCTCTACCCATGTACAGCACTGCTCCGTCCAAGTTTCACATGTAAATCTCTGATACGGATTCATCCCAATCAGCCCAAAAGTCCCACACCCCTTTGTACCCCAGACTGCTGAAAGATTTGGTTTCAAACTCAGGGCTACTACTAGTTCAATCAAGTGAAAACCTGTCTGTAGATAAGTATTGACTTGCTACAAGATGCCACTAGTAGGCATTGCCACACATAAACAGTATCCATATAGAACAAAAAGGCTCAGGATTTGATTTCCAATGAATCATAGACTCATAGAATGGTTAGAGTTGGAAGGGACCTTAAAGATCATCACGTTACAACCCCCCTGCCAACGGCAGGGACACCTCCCAGTAGTCCAGGTTGCTCAAAGCCCCATCCAGCCTGGCCTTGAACACTTCCAGGGATGGGGCATTCACAACTTCCCTGGGCAACCTGTTCCAGTGCCTCACCACCCTCGCACTAAAGAGGTTCTTCCTGAAAAATGAAAATATGTACAAGGGAATCAAGAAGTAATGCTTTACCCATAAAACCAGCATGCCTATGCCTAAATGCATCTATGAAACAAAAATATAAAGGGTTGATAAGACTTACTACAGCATACTGAAGAATGAGGTAAACAATGACAAATTATTTCTTATTTTTTTGTGATTTTCTTTTAACTGTTGGATAGAGTGATGCATATGCTTAACTACAGAGCAGCTTGCACTTACTAAAAGGAGGTGTATGCAGACGACAATCTATAGTTTGATTGTGAATTATCAAAAATTCTATGTATATAAGGAAAAAAAGTGTGGCTAAAAGTACTGAAAAATCTGCTTGTGTCATAATGCAGTCTGAGTTACTTATATTTTTTTGATGAAAAAAATATGGACAGGTATTCAGTATGAATTAAAAGAAGGAAACAAGTGCTCCAGTTTTGAGACCATTTCTCACTCATTTTGTATATTCAGTTGCAAAATCTTTGCAAGTGAAAAGAAAAATTATTTATAAATAAAACAGATTAAAATCTAAAAATAGATTTTTAAGATGCTCATCATGAAACAAGAATTATGGAGGTTAATGATAACACTAATTATTTATTCTTTTTTTTAATTATTTAATTTTATTCCATACAAATAATCTTCTCAAAGGAAGAAGAAAAGTATCAGATAGCAAATACAAAATAGAAGAATTAATTTCAAATCTTGTTTCTCAAAGCAGTAGAGTAGGTTGGATTTTACTCCTCATAATAATAATATTACCTCAAAAAATCTACAGGATTTCTTTGCATAGGATTTATTTGCTGGCAGCTGAAGTTAAAATGGATATATGCAATGGTTCATTATGCAGTTTGCACTCTTAACAAGAAATTAAAAATTTATTAAATGTAAGCAAGATGAGAAAGACAGTCCTAGGTTTTATTTCTTTCATGCCAACAGTCAAACAATCTAATAATATTACGAAAAGTTATTAATTTTAACAAAGTCTGGTGAAATTCGTGGAAATATAACAATAGAGGTGCCCATATAAACTTTCCTCTGTCACTGGAAGACTGAGTTTAATTTCTGCCAGAGTTAGATGGTTTAGGGAGGAGGAACACCTGCTGGAAACAAGCAAAGTAGTCAAGATTGCAGACTAATTGCTGGTCATCAGTCATTTCTAAGATTAGACAGGGGCATGTAAAAATACTGAGGAAGTAGCTTAGACCATGAACATGAAGAAGGACTGTATGTTAAATGGTGAGGTTTTGAGAAAGAAGCATTTTTCAGCATTAAGACAAGCCATATAACACAAAATCATTTGAAAGCATTTGTTCTTAAATCTAATTGTCATTTAAAGGTTTCCAAACTGAACATGCAGTTAACAAAGGTGCTCCTGTGTCTCACAAGAGATGTGTCCAGCCACAAATGCACCACATAAGGTTTCATAAAAAAGTAAGGAAAAGTGGGCTTATTTACTCAAGTGAAAGATTACTGGCTTGCTGGGATTGTTATACTCTTGTGATCACAGATAGACTGATCAGCGATCACAGTTATGATTCTGAATTTAAGTTAATTTGTCTTCTGGTTTTTGGGCATTTTTTTTTCTCCTGGTGAGAATAATATTAACTATATAAATATATATGTTTAAAAATTCAGCTATAGCAATAAATCTACAACTTTATGTTGGGTTTTTTTTGAGAAATTCTGAAATGCTGAGAGATGATTAATCAAGTTGATGACAGTGTTCTCAAAGAAGGAAAGGGAGATGAATTCCCAAGTTTGTGACTGCATGTGCACACTGCATGTTTCATGCAAAGCCCTGAGAAGCAACTCTGCTGTCTGGATGAAAAGGAAAAGGGAGAAGTCCTATACACGGTGAAGTGGCAGGGGAAGGATATATGGAGGCGGAGAGTACTGATACTAGCAAAAGGGAATTTGCTTGGAGGATTCAAGAAAGGAGATGTCCAATGGAAGATGTCATATGTAGCATGAAACAAGGGGCTCAACTAGGAAACTAGAATCATAGAATCATAGAATTGTCTAGGTTGGAAGAGACCCTTGGGATCATCGAGTCCAACCATCTACCCTACTC
>JAOXNO010000001.1:13080220-13090384 GCA_028565335.1 Limnodromus scolopaceus | reverse complement strand
CCTCTGGATGTGACCATCCAGCCAATTCCTTATCCACTGAACAGTCCACCCATCAAATCCGTATCTCTCCAATTTGGTTTGTTTTAATGCTTTTTAAGCATTTGCATTAATGCTTCTTAAGCACTAAAAACCTTGAAAATTCTACAGTGTGTAACTTGCCTGCCTTACCACTAGGTCTAACCATTTGTGTCCATTTGGGAAGTCTTATAGACAGATGAGAAGGAAAATGTGCTGTGGATTTACAGATTAGTTATGAATGAATGGCAGATGAATAGCCCAGGCAGTTGTGGAATAAATGCACAAACAGGCAGTCAGAGCAGTTGTCATTGACTGAATGAGAGTGATGCAATAAAAGCATCCTGTGAGAAATACAGCTGGGGCTACACCAGCATTTTCCACTGGCCATTGTTTCATTACCCAGCAATAACCACACCTCATCATTAAGGGGTAGGTTTAGAAAGTCTGTCCTTACACAGTTCCAGTGATCTTGATTACTAGCTAGGACAACTGAGCTAAGTACTGGCAAATCAACTATTCACATCTTAGAATCTGTCTTAAAATCAAGAGCAAATACCTAATTTTGGAAACTTTGAAAGCAGTCAATGAAGGATTCCTTTGGTTTTGCTTCAAGTAGATGGAGCATGGGAATAGCATAACATTTTAAAATTCATCCTAATTTGTTACCTGCTGTACAAAATAGAAACCACGTACAGGCCTAAAGTGTATTGCAAATTTGAGAAATAATTAAAAAAAAAGTCACTCAGTAAAGCAGTAGAGCTTAATATTGTAGACAAAAGTCAATAAAATAGTTATTGCTGAACTAACTTAAATCCTCCCTTTTTACCAAGTATTTACATCCAGCAGAAATAGTTTATTATAATCAGAGTTCCCCAGTATCAATTATAGACAATTTTAAACATCTACGAAAAAAAATATTATTCAGCTGGTTTAAACAGAGTGAAAGAAAGCTCAGAATACTTCCCAGAAACCCTGACTCAACCCCCTGTTCTTCTCTAGCTTTTCTTTGTAACTTTGCTTTTAAGACTTCACAAAGACTGATTATGTCCCAGTTCCCCATTTTCACTACTGGATCTAGGTATCAGGACCAGACCCTCTCTGGAAATCTCACTGGATACCCATCCATATCTTTAGGAAGTAAAAAACATTAGACGTGTGGCTTTTCTTATTTAACAATGTATTATCTTTTTATTATAATTATTTGTTAGACAGTATATTATTTTACTTAAGATTTGAATATAATAGACTTGTGTTAGCAATCTGTCAGTTCAAAGCACTTTGACAGATAAAGTTTCTTGTACTATCAAAGCCCTGAGACAATCTCTTGAAACATTTTTGAAGGGAACATAGAAAGTAGTTACTGACAGTAATAGCCTTAATGTCTGTTGAAAACACCGCAAACCTATTCTAAATTGTGACTCTCGCAAGGTATGTAATTTCCATGTTATCGTGAAAGGCATTTCAAAATGAGTATTTACCAACGTGCTGCTTCAGTGTATTTGGGGACAGCACACATGCGGTTGTTTGGGTTTTTATTGTGAATGCATTACATTCAAGATGGTCCTCAATATAACAGCTTGAGCAAAGGGGAGAATATGAGACAGAGAAAAACAAAGTGCACTGTAGGCCACCTGACTTCCAAAATGCTTACTCCTCCCTCCTTTTTCTATGCCTAAGACCTGTAGATCTGCACAGCTTTTCAAATAGCACAATAATGATTTTCAAGTAATTTATGTCTAGGGGGAGAGTGCCAGGAAAACAGAGCATTAAAACGGCGATTTTGCAATTCGTCCTTTGTTGGGTGCTACCCAAACTTCTTGCACATACGTAGGGACAGATACAAAAGGGCCGTGGTTTGAATGGCAGCGGCTACGACTGCTAGTGTGCGCTGCGTTTCATGCTGTCAGTCTGTTAGGTGTGCTTGGAGTATGTGGTCCTTAAGAGACACAGGTTTGCGGGTGCCTATCCTGTGAATCCCAGCTGGCTTTAGGCAGTAGGTAAGCACTTATGTACTAAGTCTAAACACAGTGGTGGTGCCTCTAGGCATTCGCAGGAGCAGAAGATGGTTATGTAAGATTTTTTTTGGAATATATAAATGCCTAAAGTCTCCTATGGTAATTTCTGCCATTTAAGTAACTCTGACTCAGGCAGTTAATTTCTGGCAAAGACTGGGCTCCATCTCATGTGACTTCAGCCCTTATATTCAATGGAGAGGCACGTACACAGAATAATTTATCTTACCTATCTTCCAGTGGGATTGGGGACGGAACCATAGGCTCTTAGTGACATACTAGGTGCTATGGCATCCCCCAAATGGGCTCTGGCTGCCACTCCAGAAGGGTCCTGGTTTTGACAGGTACTGTGTCATATTTCCAGGTTCATGGAGATGTCTTGGGCTATTAGTATGCCTCTACAATAGTGCTTTGGCTCAGATCAGGAGGCCACTTTTCAAGTGAATCTCTCAGTTATCTTCACTTACACACTAAGCATTCCTCCAGCTTGTAAGCTTCTTTCACTTGAATTTAAACCAGATTATATGCAGCAAGAGCTCACCTAATGCATTACAAACCATTCACAGACATGCAGCCCATGGCACCTGAAAAGACCTCATAGTTGTGGGTGCTGAGTCATGAGCACCAAGTGATTCACTGATACCAGTCTACTAATGTTGCTAAGTTAGATATGGACGTGGTTTAGATCAGAAGGAATTCAGACTGGTTTTAACTCAAATCTGGCCTCATGGACTGAGTTCAGGGGTTCAGGAGTTGGAGACAATTAGGTGCACTCCTTGAGATCAACTTTCTTTATAGTTTCATCTGAAAGGAACCCAGTTCACGTACTCTGAAACCTGAACCAAACCATAGTGCGGTGAGAAAACTGGAAGATTTGCTTCGTAAGTGTACTCCTGACACAAACTTACATACTACTGCAGACGTACCCTTGGATATCTGTGGGCATCTTTACTGGAAGAAGCCCCAACATTTAGGCAAATAAATTCTGCCCTTATCTTTGGACAGGATGAATCAGCCTCTGGAGGTAATTATCTCTCTCCATTGACTACAGGAGTCGCCTTGGCAACTGGTTTATCCTAGACACCTAATGGTATATGGCAAGTCAGGTGAGCTGAATCTTCTAGTTCAATAAATGCCAAGGAGAAAAATTATAACACCAGGACAGACATCAGAGGAAAGATGTTGGAAGAGGAATTCTGCAGAGCAGAGCAGCAGAGACCTTTAGGGGAAAGAGAAGAAATAAGAAAATGAGGAAAGACAACAGGAGTTGAGCTGGCAGTTTGACCTGGATGTCCACATAGATAAAAACAAGTGAGAGCAAGGGACAATACACCACTAGTACAGACTGAGAATGTCTTTATCACACCAAAAGACAAGAGAAGAAAAAAAATCAGCATTCCCCATATTCTTTCCAGTTCTACCGTCTCCCCATTTCTAATTAATTTGCCATGAGGCAACAAAGTGGTCTCAGGAGAAAGAAACCAAGAGAGATCTTTTCTATTGCCTATCCCACTGTATGTCATGTTGAAGTCCAAAGAGCATTAGAGATCTGATCATTATTATGCTGACCAAAACTGATTAATTCAATGCAACATATAAACAAGGAAAAAGAATTACCAACATCTATGATCACATTCACAAGAGCCCTGATGATTCAGAATTGTCTACACAATAAAGTCACACTGATATAAAATGGCTTGATTCCCAAAGAAGAATCCCATCAGAAATAAATATTAAAACAGCATGTGAAAAAAACACCTTCATCTTAATTGCTGCTTAATTAAAGTAGCAGAAACAACCATACAACCAAAACACTGCAAATTTAAATATTATGCACTGGTACTTTAATGATGTAACATACTCCCAAAAGTGCCAAGCTAGCTTATAAGAGATCAGGTAATTACCCCAGGATATGGAAGTAATCTTGAGCAGGTGGAAGGGCGTACTTTCACCTCAATACTTGTAGTATCTTTTAGTACAAAAGATAAAGTTATCAAATGTAATGATGTAGCCAGGCTTAACTAATATATCCTACTTTCTGAGGGTGAACTGATGGAGCAACCAGGAACAACTAAATATAGCGTGATTCTTCACGTAAGCATGATGTTAGGATAAACATGTTATTCCTGCAATCAAAAGACTTTTCTACCTTAAAAATTACTAAGCAGAAATACTGATCCCATTGAAGCCAGTAACAATATTCTTAGAAACAAAGTAGGTCAGGATTTTACTTTTCCAATGTGTAGCTATACATCTTTTCAGGTAACACCTGAAATAGCAGCAGCTGTATTCAAAAAATAATGGCTGTTTTTTACTGTGAAGAGGAGAGTCCTTGGCAGAGGCCTATTTTATAGCTGTTTTGTAGTCTTTTATGGAGCTCTCATAAAAAAAGCAGCTTTAACAACTAGAAAAAGATACTGCAAGAAGTCCAAAAAGCAAAGCTGACTGCACTGCACGGAGAAGTAGGTGTTGAATTGAAGAAACTGAATGGCTCTGAGATATACTGGGAAGTGGTTTGATAAAAGTCACGTGGCCAAATTCTCCTAAAAATCATCACCAGAAGTCAAAGATGATGATCCTTCAAAGATGTATTACAGAGGTCTGAGTTTATTCTAGACTTTTCCCCATTAATAAAACAATTACTAATGTAGTATAAGCAAGGAAAATCATATGTCCTTTTGAACAGTACAGAGTTAAATAGCTTTTGTTATAGGCTATGTAATGTCCTTGAGACTGTTCATCAAGGCTTAGTTGTAGCTCAGCTTAACGAACTGCAGCTCTTCCTGATTTAATATCTTACTCTCCCCACACCCCTTCCAGAGAGCTCTGTTGCCTGTAGGTGGATAAAGGGCTGGAGAGAGTAGTAAAATCAATTCTGCCTTTTATAAACAAGTATCATAATGTGTAACCATCTCTACAGGAGAGTCTATAATGCCATGGTGTATGTGATGAGCTGGGTGAGGGTCGCATTTAAATTTGATTGCACATGATAACAGAAGCACCGAGAGTCTTGGTCCTTTTGTGTTTCCTTCAACACTGCACTGGACCAACACAGCAAACATCGATTGCCCGTGGTGCAACGAAGTCAACGTCTGTTGACTGAATTTGTGAGGACAACACAATACTCATGTCTCTAGAATGTGGTTTGGGAGTGGTTGGCAAGGTAAGGTCTGAAGGTTATGGGGAACTGCAGCCTTTCCTTAACCCCAGGAAAGGGAAAAATTAAAAATCAGTGATGAAATTTATTTGAGCATGCCAAAATAGGTCACACTCATCAGCCCTATTTAAATTAGGAGAGAAGGAGCAGAAGTGTAGGGTTTTTTTGGTGGTATTCCAATTTATATACAGTGTTTAAATTATTGCGTGTTCTCATTAGCATATGTTCCCAATGAAATCAAACGTAGGAGATGGACTCCTGTTTGTGTGGTGTGTGCCCGTATTTGAAAATTTGGATTCATATGTAAGGGAGGCTGGAAACAGCCCAAGAAATGTACTTAAGTAGCTCTTCCTGAAAAACAGTGGTAAGTATTATGCAGTAAGAAGGGATCTCTTCCTGTTCTGACTGTGAATGTTAATACAGGTAAACATAAGGTCATGCACTTACGTTTAAAAAGGAAAAGAAAGGAAGAAACAGACCAAGTCTTGCTCTAAAATACAACTGTTCTCTAGATCATCCAGCAAATCTTTTTCTTTTTTAGACATTGAGGCTGAGGAAATTCCTTCCAGTGTGCTTTAGAAAATGCTAACTGGGCCATTAATGATTAACAAATAAATAATACTGACTACAGACAGTTATCTTTCTTCTTATGAATTCACTCCCTCTCTCACTGTAAATCTGCCAGGTTACTTCTCAAGGTAGTTTTGATAAATGAGCTCACATACAAAATTTAGAGGTTAGTTTGAGGTGAACGAATGAAAATGCTGTCATGAAATCTAAGACCTTTGGGTATACCTGTGACAACCTGGAACTTGAGATCCCTTACTGCTTGAAATCCTCAGGGTTTAAAGTCACAATTCACATGAGCCTCAAATAAAGCTATAAAAGCTTCTGCCTAGTATGACTTTTTTCCACCCATTGTGATGTACACTTTAAAAATGTTTGTTTTTCATCTATTATTTAATAATCTAGTACAATCTTTACTACTGTTCAGGGAGATGTTGTTAGACAAATAGGTTTTTGTTGTCTTTTTATCTTTCCGTTTTTTGCGAAAGCAAATGGAGTCTCTTCATGCCATTAACCAAAGTGACTTGTAAACAAAGAGGCAATTTAACAGCTTCCCCACAGCATTACATTCCTACTTAACCCTGTGAAGACTGTGCAATGTGAAAACGGAAATGATCAAAGAGTTGTTGCTTTGCTAGGATTCTAGTAAATAATCTCGTATTTTTACAGATGTGTAATTGCACTTTTTTTGCAATTACATAATTCAAGAATATAATCCCAAAGGCATGGAGCCCTTATAACAGCCTTTCTATCCAGTCTGCACCTCTGATTGATTTCTCTGCTTTACATAACATTCATTTAGTGGAAGTGAAAGATGAGCATTGTCAGAACTGCAGTGTAAATCAGAGCATTTCCAGGAAAGGAAGTAAACTGTAACATCAAAGGAATTTGTGGAGTGGAATAGCTGCTCTATAGAGCAGTGGGGCTATTTGCATTCACTGTATTTGTTACAAAATATACATTTATTTTCGATTAAATTGTCTGCTGCGGTATTTACCACTGTTGCAGTTTGGTGTGTTAGTGACCTACCGGTTATCCCATCCCTCACCCCCTAAACGTATCATGTTTTTGTTACAACAAATAAAATAAAAGTGCCACATAATTCAGTCTGCTGTCTGTCAGAGCATTCAATATGTGCAGAAAAATTAAATTTGGGAGTGAAGTAAGAAGGAAACAAGGATTTGAGCTACCCCTGAGGTCATCCTAGTTCTTCTCTGCTTGCTTGGGCAAAGTTACAATAATTACTCTTTTTCTAGAATAAGCATATTTTTGCCCTTTTCAGCAAAGACACTTATGTTTTAACAGTTACTGCTCTTTTCAGCCCTGTATAAGCCAGAAGCTATAGTCATGCCAATGTTTACAAAAAATCACGTGCATAAACTTTATTCTTATCATTTGTTTACATTTCATGTGATAGTCATAAAATTTTACATGAAACTTGGGACTTAAAGCAGAAATGATACCACCAAATGTTATTTTTGCCTACTAATAATCAGAATAATAGCTAACACTCCAAATTGTTTAAGGCAGTTCCTTAAAGCAAAAATCAATGCTACTGTAGTGTTCTGCTGATTAAGATGTTTTTCCTTTTCTCTCTTTTTTGTGTGCTTATACAAACTCACTCGCTGTGTTCTTATTCTGGCAAATGTGTATTAATGACTGCACTTAGAGAAGAAAGAAATTTCATATCCATTTGTTGGCTAATTAGCAACAGTAGCAACAGGTATGTATAGCCTACCAACAGGAAAAAAGTTTCTACACATAATTAATTCTCCTTATTGTCCACTCATTTACTTTACTATTTCTAAATATAGCTTGGCCTCCCTCTACTGTTCACCAGCTAGTTTTTATTATGCCTATATTTCTTTCTTTAAATTGGCAAAAAGCTCAACCTTCTCCACCTCTGGCCACATAAGGAAGAACCTAGCAATTGTGCTACTCTCCCATGAGCACCAGAACAGCACAAAAGCCTTGCTTTCCACAGAAGAAACAACAGCTTTAATTGCTGCCATTGAAGTGCTAAGCAGTCCTGTTCCCTGTCTTAAAAACCAGCATGCTTCAATGTATGTCAGTAATACAGAGATGATTGCCACCAGCTCTCAAGAGCCTTGACAGCCAGAACATTCCTGCTGCTTTAATGAGAAGGAGTGCAATGCTCCACTCCACCATGTAAACCATTTCCCCACCCAGTTAAAAACGATATAGCTATTAGAAAGAGAAAGAATAAGACTCACTCAATAAAGTAGACTTCCCCCTTTTCTGTATAAGCCATTTCCCAGTTATCAGGCAGCGGGCCCAAGTCGTCATTCTCTTCAGGTTTAGTCTGCTTTGTTACATCCATATCCTCCTTTGCTTCTTCTGGCTGAGTATATCCTGGTGCAGGACAAGGTTGGGTGGAAGGTACCTCACCCGAGACACCTGTACTCTTCTCTTCATGTTCACTTGATTCTACAAGAGAAGAGAAATTACAGGTTTTGGATATCCAAGTTAATGGTGGAGAGTTTACCAGGTGCAAGTCTCCTAGCAATAGTCTATGAACTGCAAGTCTTGAAATAAAGAGAAAAATTCTGTTGGGTTTACACAAGTGTCTCTCCAATGATGCATTTTATCTGGAACACAACATGAGAAAATAAAGCAATAAAACCAAACTGAAACAAGAAACTAATAAAGAGCTAAGAAACAAGCCAAAGAGTTCTGGCTCATTCTGTCCCAGGAGTCCTTCTAGATCAACAGCTAGTACTGAGCAGAAGTCAGCCTCATATCCAGCAACACTACTGCTTTGTGTCTTAACTTTTCAGGCTGTACACCCCTAAAGCAAGTACCTTGCTGCTTTACTACAGACAGCAGGTCTTTTCAATTGAAAAAGTATATACACTAATTGCTTTTCCTATATCCATAAATCAAAAAGATCAATATGATATCCATCAACTGACAGCAATACAGTAACTGTATAGAAAGTGGTTGTGATTTTACTACCAATATAATCTGTGGGAGGCTTAGTTTCCCACAGTCAATGCCAAATGTTTTCTATACCCAATGTTGTGTCTCACTGTGACAAGAACATACTCAGAAAGGAGTATTCCTTTCCTATGTCTTTTTCAGTACTTGATCTTTCACTTTTTATTGATTTTACTTCCATAAAGTCAGAAATTAATAAATGTGGTGTCCAACAGTATCTCCACAGTTCCCACAGTCCAATCCAGATACTTTTAGATAAGCAAGTGCAGTAGAACTTAGCGATACCTGTGGAAACTTCTGCTGAACACAATTATAAGACAAAACCACAAAGATACCTCCAAAAAATCAGCTAAGTAGGGACCAGGCGTGCAATACTAGGAGTTTAAATGTGCCTTATCCACATTGTTGAACACTTACCTCCATAATTAAGAATTTACATGTTCATCTGCATGAATGAGTATGACATAGCAGGGCTTCCATGCACACAACTATTGACAGTGGAGAAAACACAATTGCTTCTTGACTACTAGTAGCTCAAATAGAGGATGCCTGAGTACACAAAGAGATTCCTTCATCCTTGGAGGTGAATAAATTTGACTGAATGGTCTACTAGATATGTTTTTCTAAGCGTATTCTATCTTATGGTCTATCAAGGAACTATTTCTTAAAAAAATGTGGCAGTAAACTGCTGCCTCAGGGGACAACAGAAGCTCCTATGCTTGGATCCTTTCTTCTGGAAATGAAACCTGATTTCACTGAAAAAGTATTTAGACCCCTATTTTTGGCCAAATAAACTGCAACTAAAATCCATTCACAATTTTAATATATTGACCCAATCTCCACTGACTATGACGGTGTCCTAGTCAGATGGCTGAAATTACCCTGCATTTTAAGTTAAATAAACAAAATTCAGTCTTGATTAGGCTAGTTGCTCAGTTTCTAGGTAGTTAAAATGAGGGGAAATGAATCTCAGAGCTAGTGAGCATGGCTTTACATTAGGTTATGTGAAGGCTAGCGACAGATAAACGTCACAGGGACACAAAGAATATCAGAGGAAAACTGACAACAAACTGTGAAGTTGTATACCAGTATTTAACCAAAAATGGTACATAATCAGTGTAATAGAGACTAGATTGATACTACTATAGCTTGTTCATAACAATATGTAAGGAATGAAGGAAGTATATATGGTTTTGTATCATCAAAAAAATATATAAACTTGCCCTGAGTTATACTATATGGACTATTTCGGGGTGTTGGTGGATGAGAAGCTCAACATGAGCCGGCAGTGCACGCTGGCAGCCCAGAAAGCCACTCGCGTCCTGGGCTGCATCAAGAGAAGTGTGGCCAGCAGGTCCCGGGAGGTTGGAACTGTTGGACCTGTTGGAACGGGTCCAGCGGAGGGCCACGAGGATGATCAGAGGGATGGAGCACCTCCCCTATGAGGACAGG
>JAOXNO010000001.1:13062142-13080120 GCA_028565335.1 Limnodromus scolopaceus | reverse complement strand
ACCTGCTCTAGTGGGAGGTGTCCCTGCCCATGGCAGGGGGCTTGGAACTAGATGATCTCTAAGGTCCCTTCCAACCCTAATGATTCTATGATTCTATGATTCTATATTGAAATCTGTCGATAATCATAAAAAAAAAGGGAGAAAATATTTTTTTAAAAGAAGCCAACGATGTAGTCTACAATGAAGTTCAGGAAGATGACAATTTTTTGAAGGAACTAATGGTGCATCCAGAGCACAGAACGATGTAGATACTTGTGTGAAACATGTAGGAAGTGGAAGACAACTTGGGTGAAATGATCTCATTTGCCATGATTAGGACAGAAAGAAAGAAGAGAAAAAAAATTAATAGCAAAAGCGAGGTTTTAATCAACATACGGAATTATTAAATTTCATGTTATGGCAAGCAATGGTAAGGGAAAAGGAGTTCAGGAGAGCAGGTAAAGATTAAATAAACAGTACTAAGAGGGCAAGCACACATTGTTCTAATGAAAAAGAAACGTAGCAAGTATAATCAGAGATCATTTTGATTAAGCCATGACTTTTCTATGGTCTGCTACTTGATACAGAATAGTACAAAAGGTGAAAACTAGATTAAGTTGTTAACAATGAGCACAGAAAAACAATATGGGTGCATAATAGCAAAGCAGAACAGTCAGTCTAGAAAATGGAGGTTTCAGGGACATTAAAAGCGACAAGAAAACTTTCTGTAAGTGCATTAACAATAAGAAGACCAAAAGCAGACTCATTCCACTATGTGGGAAGGAAGGAAAGCTAATAATATATGACGCATAAAAAAACAAGGCAGTTACCACTCTTTTTGCCTCAGTCACCACTGCAAAAAGATCACCTGTGATTAAATGACTAATATAATTAACATCAGAATGTGGAGTAAAGTGGACAGAGAACAGGTCAGGTTAAATTTAGATGGAGGAGCCATTCTCAATTGGCAGAGCCTGATGAAATGAAACCTAGGCTACTGAGGGAACCAATGAAGCAGACTCATGGCTAGTAACGGCTACACCTTTGAGACTTCAAGGAGAAAAGAAACTTAGAAGGGACAGACACAGTCCTGGTTTCAGCAAAGTATCTATGATTTAGGCTTTTAGATAGTTTTGTATTCTTAATTTCTGAGCACCTAAGTTGCCTTTGAAATAATTTGTTCAATTAGGCCATTATGTCTTTTTATAATAGAGGAGGAGGAAAACCCATGAAACTGTAACTACACATCTTTCTATATTTAATTCTGAGAAGGACGTTGGGACCAGCAATCAAACCACCTACATGTAAGCTCTTCAAAGGTGATAAATAATTGTCAAGATTTTTCAGGAAGAAATTGTGCCAAACTAATCTTATTTCTTTTCATGACAGAGTAACAGGTGCTGCTCCTTGGGGAAAAATGGTAGATATAGCTTTTGTGATCTTAAAAAAAGACTTTTGACACTGACACATACAGCCTTTTAGAATAGTGTGAAAAAAAATAGATCCGGTTTTGAACAGGGTGATGGTTTATAACTCTACAGCCATATGCAGCTCATGTTGCTAAATCTTAACTCATGCTTGAACTATGTGGTACTACAATCAGTTTATGCTGTTTGGAAATGTGAATCTGTCTGTGGCAAATAATGAATTAGCAAGAGACAGAAGCACAAGTTTTGCTTAGTTGCATCCTGCAGCAGAGCAGTGGGATCCCAGGGGTGCATAAGTCCCCTCCTCCTTATCTACTGTTCCCAAATCCCCATCTCTCCCTTGACTTGGCTCTCCAAAATGCGGCATCTGTCTGTGCAAAATGCCACAGTCAGCTGTAAAAATACAAAATGGGAAGCAAATGCCTAAGCAGAATTCCTACTGAAAATACAATGGAGGTACAGGGATGTGTAAGGGATGCCTAGACATTATCTTCAGTCAATAATGATACTCTTGCAATAGAAAAACAAGCACCATAACAGGCAGGATGAGTAACCATATGCAATATAAGTCCTTCCACCTTCAGCTACAGTAAGGTTTAATTAGGAGTACTATGCCTAGTTTTGAGAATTTCATGTCAAAGAAGATGGGAAACAGTCCAGAAGACAGAAAAGAAAAAAAAAAAAAAGAAAAAAAAAAGATTTGAAATATGGGAAGATCGAAAAACAGATTATTTTAGTCTTGAGGAGAGAAGACTGATGGATAGGGGAAGCACTTTCAAATATGTAAAAGTTTCCTGCAAAGCAGAGAGGATATACGGTCTCCACTTCCCATGAGAACTGGACAATGCAATTGCTAAATAAATTCTTTGGGTTTTTTGTTCTTAATCTCTGCAAAGCAAAAGTAAGTTCTCATCTGTCTCACGCATCACTGACAGATCTGTGAGTTGTATTCCGAGGCTACCTTCAGTCTTCACCACATTTCTACTATGATAAGGATGCTGTACAGGTAAAACTGAAGACAAAACATAAGGCCACATAACGTACATATGACCACAGTAGAACAAATATAGAGCAGAGGTGCATCACACACAGTGGCTAATGACCAAACAGTTGGTCTGGTAGAGCACAGATGTGGTGACATTGCTGTGTCTTGGGATTTTACCATGATATCTGTAAAATGTGTTATTCCTCAAGATCTTATTTTTAAAAGGTCTGAAGAGGTCAGATTTTTGATTTTCAATAACTATGTTAACAAAGCCCAGCCATCACGATGGCAGAAAAAATGTGAAAATTAAGCCTTGAGGATTAGAAGAAATATTCTAAGCTTGTGTAAGACAGACATTGCTATCAAAATATAGAAG
This sequence comes from Limnodromus scolopaceus, assembly GCA_028565335.1. Taxonomy (NCBI): domain Eukaryota; kingdom Metazoa; phylum Chordata; class Aves; order Charadriiformes; family Scolopacidae; genus Limnodromus; species Limnodromus scolopaceus. The sequence goes on along the minus strand of JAOXNO010000001.1, from coordinate 13,077,353 downwards.
GGAAAAAAAGAACCTGATGCTTATTTAACAACTTTAAAATATAATTATTTTAAAGCCAATCTCATGAATTATTAATTGCTGGATGATTATCTCTTAATAGCTTGCTTTGATAATGGAGAAGGCATCATGATGACTAAACCCCAAGCAATTAAGGTAGAATTGCCTAATGTCATTTTATAACATTAAGCTTTACAAAATGGACATTTGTCTGGAATACAGCCCTATGATGTCATCTTATCTTTTGTTATATATATCTATCATTCACATACTCCAGGTAAGGTAGATATTCACCGTACTGGTTTTCTTTCTGTTAATATATATTCATATGTAATGTTTGATTTGATTAAAAACAGGAGTTCTGGTTAAAAACTAGCAGTGTCTTAAATGTACAAATAAAATTTGAAATACTACAGTAAAACACTGTGAACACAAATATTTATCTTCAGACAATACATGATACAAAAAAAGGTCCCAACATCGTACCATAATATGAGTCCAGAATTATTTTTGTCACTAAAAAAACAATCAATTGACTTTACTTCAAGTGAAATAGCCCTGCCGGAGATGTTGTCTTGCTATAAAACAGATTACACGGTTCAGTTTTTAAAAGCTGTTTAGCACAGTATCTCAAGAGTGAGTGTCCTGGGAAGTGACAGAATAGGCAGCAGTAGAGCACAAGCAAGCTACCAGCATATACAAAGAACTTTGTGGAATACAGAGAACTTTGAGAACAAGATAATGTGTATGTTAAAAATTCCTACTTATCATTGAATACTGTAAGTTCATCTCTGTCGTACTCCAATTCCAAATACTACCAGTTGAAATGTTACTGGTTGATATGACATATTCTCTACACAGCTCTTAGACTATATGGTGATCATTTTTTTATAATAACTGGTAGTTATATTGTGATAGTCTCAGAATTTGAGTCCTCACCGACTGTTTTGCTTGAACTTTAAGTTGTTTCTATTATTTACAGTCTAATTTTTGATATTTGCTATCTAAAGATGTAAGAGGACCTTGTCGCTTTATTCCTTTATTTTAATGCTGAAGATTATTCATGCAAGACTTCAAAAACTTGTTCTTTTCTTCCAAAAGACCCAACTCACATGACTTGCAGATGTTCTCTGCAACATCAGCAGAGAAGAAATGAAAGGAAATATTATTAAATAGTAATTTATGGAGTGGTTTTAGCAGCTCTTAAAGAAAATATTGCAGCTTTTTATATCCTTATTGTATCTAAATGACTAATTTGTTAAATTCTGCACAGGAAAGAGTCCATCCATTTTAAATAACTGTTGGAGACAAGAGTAGTCTAACTCATGTTTTCTGAGCTATGTGCATCTATTTTCCTGTGAAAATAATCACTCTGCAGCCTTGGAGCTGCTCCCTTTCCCACAGAGCTGTAGCCATCTTTGGGTTTTGGTGGAGGCTTTGCATGGAGGCACTGTTCCCACTGACTACTACCACAAGGAGAGCTAGGAGCAGATGTGGGGGAAGGAAAACAGGAGACATGGACACGGAGCAAGCATAGGGCATTCTGTAGGCCATAAGTTGTGACCTGGTGGTGATAAACTGAGTTTAAAGAATGCACTTACAATAGAAATATCAATGGATACCAACTTCCGTAGTTTTTAAAATCTCATGGTTCTTGGATGCCGTGTGTGTTATTTTCATGCCTCTGGCTGTCTTTGCTGTGTAATAATAAAAGAATAAGATCAACCTGTTGCCTGGGACTACTGCACCTTGCGTGGTGATTGACGGCATTGGGACTCTAACCTTTTGTTTAATTTTCAACCTAAGGCATAGAATGATTATTTTGAAACTTTATGTCATATCTTATCCCTCAATTAATTTGAGCCTGCCAAAACTTTCATTCTCTGGGTGCAACTTATCATTGCTCAAGTAATGTCAGAATAACGCACGTACATAAGCATTCTTTCAGTGTTAGAGTGATTCTTCTACGGTTTGGATGATAAACACTTAATCAGTCAAAAGTGTGAAGGAAATGTGACATGACCAACACATCATCAAATCATGATGCTGGTTGTGAAGGAGACTGACTTAATTCTCTGCAGACACAAACAGCAACAGCAGTGACAACTGAATGTCTGACAAGAAGGCTGCAATTTGACCAAGACTCTTTTTATCTCTTTTGTCAAAGCATCAGTTTTACATAAATGATTCATTACAACACAGTGTCCATCAGAAAAGAATTCTCAAGTGCAAGACGTCTCACTCAAACCAGTGAATGGCAGAGACACAACCTAGAGCAGCCAGAAGTCCAGTAAAGTGGCCGATTGCACTAGGTGTGAGGAACCCAATGCTAACTCTAGAATTGCCCACCTTAACAGCTAATCTGTAGATTGTGTCTCTCATATGCTGCTTGGCAAATAGTAGGATTCTTCACTTAAATTTAGCCACGTAGGCTTTTGTGTTTCTGTAGGCTGAATCAAGCATTCTAGATGGTAGAGGTGATCCCCTAAAATGGGTATCTAAACCAGCTATCCTCTCTTTGGAATTGCCTCTTTCTCCTTATTTTATATGAAGAGAACAGAGAGGAGTAGCTCAAACAAAAAGTAAGGCACTTAGGCATGTAATTTACTGAAGCTGGATGAGATAAATCCCATGTCCCAATTAATACTATTTTGTCCTAAGAGAACTTGATCCAGGATGAAGGACTGAGAGTGCTCCATTCTAAAATGGCCAAAAGTCCCATCCTGAGGAACTAAGAAGGATTCTTGTTGCATTCAGGGCTGAGGACTGGTGACAAAAATCAGAGATAATAAACACATTGGGCAGCACAAATTAATAAGAAGACAATTATTGATCACGGTTGAAGATCTCCAGTCTGTCCATATAAAAATGTCTGAGGGAAATCTGATGGCCTATTAAGCAAGGTATGTGGAAGTGAATTAATGAAAATTTATTCCTACCAATAAAGCTCAACAGATGCACAGTTTATGTCAACAGACACTAAAAAGTGGTCGGAAAAATTAGACCAAAAGCACAGACATCTCTGCAACTATAAATGTCACTTATTGGTCTGATACAGATGGGTTTATTTTCTCAGATTCATCTTATACCTGTTACTATTTCAACCCAGCAGTCCTAGGTGCTACAGTAGTCCTTTGAGTTGCCAGACTGATACCTCAGGCAGTTAATAAGTCATTAAGTTGCTGAGCGTCTATAAAAAAATGTATCAATGTTTTGGATGTCCCAAGAGTCCTATATTTAATAAGAGACTCCAGTTAGAAGTGAAGCATTTAAAATAGAATACACTTTCTAAAAGTACTGGAAATAACAAATATCCTACTTTTGTTGCTTCTTTATAATAACTAGATTGTTCCCTTCACCAACAGTTGAACAAAAAATAATTTAACATATTCTTTTTTTCCCTGATTGTTTAAAGACACAAACCACAAATGCACACACAGATTTTGGAGGTAGCTAAGACTCTGTCAGCCCACAGAGAAAATGACTGCAGTAACAGCGTCCGTGGGAGCTACACTGCCCAACAAAGGCAACACAGCATGTACGTACAGAGCTGGTTTGCTACAATCCCCAAAGTCCTCAATCAGTGTAACTGAACAACAAAACCCTGCTTATGAAACCATGATAGCCAACACAGGCACTGCTTGTTCTGCTGGCCACACCTACAGGAATGACTTTGTCGGGGTGAGGAGGGGGAGGCGGGGGGCTGCCTTATACCGATGCTCATATATTCCATTTTGTAACCCAGCACATGCCAGTGTGCGTTTCTTGGGTGCTGCCTTGTCATCGTTCACATGGAATTTGCCTGGGAGAAACAAATTATGGGTGTACAATGCATGAAGAAAAGCAGGTAAACATTGCCTCTTGATCCAGTTTGAGCCGAAACATATTGTCCTGGAAATTGCTCCTCAGCAATGGTCCATTTATGTGGCACATTTTGAATACCTGCAAAGAATGATCTTTCTAATGATTTCCACAATACACATCAGAGACCAAATCCTGCCTTTGCCTCTTTCTCTGTGGAAGTATCCTGGCAACAGAGCTAGTGCTGATGTTTTATGTAAGGATTTCTGGGCTTCATCCTTTTCTGCTTAGCTGTGTAGGAAAGGCACTAAGTGCCAGAGCATTGCCGACAGACGCAATGCTGTGCGGAAGGGACAAGCAAGGCCCATACAACGTGGGATGGCAACAGCCAGGGAGTAATGCTGCGGCCCTTTGGCGAGCCAAGAGGGGAGAACGAGATCCACCCCACTGCTCCCTGCTACCCCTCCTTGTACGTGGGGATGGATTCTGCATCATGTAACTTTAGGCAACAACAACAGACAAGAATGTAGCAAAACCACCCTTGATGGGAAAGACTTTCAATTCGATATACTTTCTAATGCAGTAGGAGAATAAAAAGTATACATAGAATCTGCATTATGAAAATCCTTTTTACAGTGCTTAGAAGATCAGATAATAGAATTTTTGTTTCACATTAACCTATACATTTAGAGAACTTGCAGTATTCTCTTTTATCTTCTCATCCATATGATTATCACTACAGACTTCTACTTCAATAATTTGTTTCTGAATTTCTCAGTTCACCAAAAAGGATTCAGAGAGTTATTTCTCAGAGAGATATAAAAGCCTGAATTCTTTAATTTCCTACTTGAACAACAACAAAAAAATCATTTCTTAAATGGTATTTCAGAATAGAAATGATTAAGTACTGTAAAATGATAACTTGCTGAAGCATTGAAGGGGAAGCTGATTACCTGCTTGGGAAAAGGCTCGACTCAAGATACCAGTCAGTATCTTGAGCCCTTTTTTTCTGAAGAACTATCATCTGAGGGGTAAAACAACAGCTGCCTTTCAGAACTAGACATCTGAAATCTTGTCAGCTTTATGCAGGCTCTGGAACATTGCTGAAAAGGGTCCTTCCTGATAGTGTTGCCAGCTAAGTGTCATTGTCACTGCCACAAATCCATCAATATGATGACAACTTTACTCTTCCACAATATTGCTAAGATTTCATAACAATTTACAAAAGTTCACTTCATAATGTAGTGAGCTCTGTTTTGAGTATCACCATTTGAGAACAAGGAGACCTGAAACACAGAGACGAGATGCATTTGACCAAATTATAGTTCTCTAGACTCCCTCTACAGTCAATGGAGAGAAAGAGGCACTTGTGATTGATTTTCTAATCTAGAAATCTAAACCAGGTCTCATGGACTGTATTCAGAAAGCAGGTATTTTTCTCTTTGGTGTATAAAGAGGGTTCAAAGGACTAGTTCAGAGACAGGTATCTTTACGGTAGCTGAGATAAATGAGATGACTCCCCAAAATGGAGGTTAAGTAATGTGTTATAGGCTGCAGAGAAATTCTGTTATTCAGGATTCCTGGCTTTCAGTCTCGCAAGAACATCCTTACCTGAACACGCATATTCTCACTGCAGAAGAAGGTAACTGAGGACTCTGAATAACAGAAACGCATTGCAAAGTAAGAAGGAAGAACAGACCTGGTGTTACTGTCACGTCATTTCCATTGACCACAGGTCTTTCTTCCTCTTCTTCCTCCGGTGGCTCAATACCTGTCTTCTCCATATTGCTCACAGACTTATTCCTTTTACGTTTGCCTTCAGCCCCGGGAGTGGCACCTGGGAGGATCTGATCTGTTACATTTAACAGCAATGGAGCTGGTTCTGCTGGAGGCTTTGGAGTGCCGTAATAGTTGTCTGGAAAGAAAAGGAAAGGAATAGCAGATAAATTTGCAGAAATACATATGCTGATTCTTCTTCTTTTGTCTCAGATTAATGGTATTACATGAGGTAGGATCCAGTTCATCAGCTAATACAAAGATTAGTTCAAAATGTTTTTTGTGAAGTTAAATATTCACCTTTCATAAAATGGTAATTAATTTTCTTGGTGGTAGCGCTAGTAATCAAATCATGCTCACAAGTATATTCCATATTAATACTTCCTGAAACTTTAATAGGTTAAGTTAACATTCCTCTCATCCAAATACCTGACAAATAGAAAGCATACCAGAACCTTTTTCTTATTTCAAATCATTAGTTAGGACAAATTAGTTTTGTAACATTTATGCCACAATACAACAGTTTCTGAAGGATCAAAAAGACCATAGAAATATTGGCTATTCATTATGTTACATCATTTTGACACCCCACAAATTCTCTCACCTGCTTAGAAAGTAAATAATTGCTCAATGATTCAGAGATTTGCAGTTTTCAGTAATGCTTGCAATGTCTCATTTTTCATATTTGTAAAATTTTTGCTGTTCATGAGCTTCAGATTTGTAATAGTTAATGCTAATATATTTTCAAAGAAAGTTGAAAACTTATGCTTTAGGGTTTAAAATTATCTCAAAGTACTAAGGAATTCTGAGAAGAATTAAGGTGCCTGACAGATTACCCTCTATTTTTCTCTCATGAAATTTCTGGCAACTTCCTCTGAATCCTTCTTTCTGTCAGAAGCATTATTAGATTGGATGGACCACGGTCTGATCTTATCTATCAAAATCTGTATGTTTGCATTTCTAGCAATCTGGTCTCAAAACTGGATTCTTACTGATACCTCAAATTTGTCTTTCAAAATATGGTTAAAAATAAAATATTACAAAAATACTATTGAAAAAAATAGCAAGTCCTCTCTAGAAGCTAGCATAAAGAGTAGTATAAGACATAAAGATAAAAGGATGCTATTTATGCAGAGTTATCTTTTTTCATCTGAAAGTTGCATTGAAGGGCAGCGAATGCGATGCCTTACAAATAGATTTTCAGCAGTTAGCATAGGAAACTAAAAATAGTGTCCAAAGGAAAAAACACCTATGTAAGAATATTAAGCTGCTGAAGATATTTGTAGACTGTATGACCATATTTAATTCTTATCCCACAGTTTAGGGCTTCTGTGTGATCAAATACTGGCAACTAGAAAAAACTATGAAACACCACATATGAGTGTGACACAGGTAAAGAAATATGTTATATCTGCACAGTAAACCATCATAGGATGCATTTTGCAGGCAGAGTGAAAATGATTTCTGGTACTAGTATTCCTGTGTGTTTCCAGTGAGTTACAGTGTTCAGCCACACGACACCCTCAATACAGGTAAGTAAGTGAGCTGTCTTGCAAATACTGAATAGTCTATGAATTTTTTTGCAGTGGTTTAGCAAAACAATATTCATAACAGATGTTTCTGTAATTGTAATACACTAGAAAAATTTGCTGTATTAAATGGCCCTCATACTTACTCTGGGCTTAGGGATGGCAGAATGAAAAATGGACTCACTGAACCTTTTCTTTTGATTTTATGAGATGGCAGCAGGTTTAACACAGAGCCCCGATGCCAACAAGGGCAATCAGTTGCGCCTTAGTATGGCTGCTTGTGACCTGCCCTCCCACAGCCTGCAGGAGTTCTCTCTCCCTCCCTGGGTTAAAGTTGGGGAGCAGGATTTGGTATCTAAGTGGGGAAAGGAAATCTACATTGATCCACTTTCAAAACTGTACCTCCAAAAAATGTCAAAATCAGATCTGGTCACAAGCAAACTTCTAAGCTCTGGGAGTGCAGGGTATTTTAAGAGTACCTGAAAACCCACAGTCTTGAAGGCAGTGCTCAGTTGGAAGTCTACTTTTGTCTTTCCTTAAGAGCATGTTATCTTTACTGGTGAGATTGCATGTCTGAAATATTATATATTGTGAAAAAAGGAAATTCCTCCTTGACCTAAGCCATTTTACCAGTCTGAAAGTTAATCAGCTCCACAGATACCATAAACTTCACAAAACTTGTGAAGTATGCACTGATTTAATAAATATCAGCACACAAACCCCAGGCTTATAGGACCAGTGTGATACAAACTGTGAAACTAAAAATGCAGTACCTTGGATTTTTTCCTTTGTTCTTAGTTGTGCCATTGTCATACAAAATTGAGTGCAGTTCTAATTAGCAGTAATGCTAATAACCTGAATAGGTAATAACATGTTTTAAATCAAGGACATGCTTGTTCTATTTTTTGGTATTAAACACTTTTTCACTTCGACTGACTGTATGCATTAGTGGAAGATAGAGACAAAAGTCATAATAAAAAAAAAAAGAGTATGACATATATAAAAATATAAGAAATGAAAAAAAGCACATTTAAGATTAGGAACCAAAGAAGATTTTACTCAGTTTCAAACTGGAAATGCAGTATAATTTCTGTATAATTTCTAACTTCTGTCCTCTAACGCAACATGTTATAGGCTTTATAATCCAGTAACCATTGATTTAAAAGTGAGCTGTGCATTATTAGTTGTTATCTATCTACCTATCTATCTGTTTATCTATCTGTCTATCTGTCCATCCATCCATCTTTAATTCAAATATATGCATAAGCAGTGCAAATAAAATTAAGAAACTGGTCTACAGTTATGGACACAATCAGTGCGTCATAAAAATTATGAAAAGAGTCTGTACAGTTCCAAAGGAAAAAACATACAGGATGAGAGACCCAGCCATTTCAATGAAGAAGCAATGCTACATTAAAGAAAAAAATAGAATCAATGTAAACTGTATTTTCTAACAAAAAGAGTTGCTCAGTGCCTCGAAATTCCTTGCCTGAGCCTTAGAAATTAGCATTAGAGCTAATGGAAAACTCTCTCATAAAGCCTCGATTGCCATATCTAGGCATAATGCAGAAACTAAATGTTTAAACACTATAACTTTTGTTGCGGTGTTGTTTGGGAAATCTCTGAAAAACTACCTCTTTTTCATCTTGCCTGCGCAAAGGACAGGGCTGGTTCAAGATGCTACTCTTGAAACACCGATCATAAGGTACTGAAATTCAGCTTCCTATGGGTACAAAAGGCACACAAAATAAATAATTTCAATTGTATTTAATTTTTTTAAAAAGTGAATTAATAAAAAAAAAAAAAAGAAAGCTTATCAAAAGGAAACATAATCCCATGCTCATTGGCAGTCAAAACCCCCAGCAGTTAGGAGCTTTAAAAAAACAAATGGAGCGCAAAACAGAAAACACCTTTATAGCACTATACACAACCACTCCCTTTTGTATACTGCCTGCTGTTCTGGTACTTGCCTCTCAAAAATTACATGGGGGAACTAAAGAAGGGCAATTAAAGCTTGGAACTGCTTAAATTGATTTGGAGTTTTCAGCTTGGAAAGGGGACAACTGAAGGGGGATATGGCAGATATGTATAAAACCAGGAGAACCCTGGGAAAGTGCCTAGAAAATAAATGAATGGATGCTTGGCTTCTCACTACATGAGAACAAGAGGATGCCCAATGAAATCAGCAGGTTTAAAACAAGCAAAAGAAGTGCTGTGTTTTCACACAGCATAAGAGAATAGTGGCATTTACTGTCAGATGCTGCCAGTATCATAAATACAGTCAAAAAGCAATTACACAAAGTCACAGGAGAAAAAACCGTGAAAGCCTATTAAAGGTAAAGGTACAAATTCTGAATCAAGAGTTCCATACAATACAGATTGGTGGACTGCAGAATGCATCTCTGCATGCCTTCCCTGTTCTTATATTTTTTGCCTTAACATCTAGCAAGGGGCAGTAGGAGAGACAGAATATGGGGCTACAGTTTCCCTTGGTTGGACTGCATGCAGCCGCTCTCTTACTCACACACCTCCTTGTTGTACTTAAAATATGTGTGCATACTCCTCTGCCACACCAGCACAAAGTCAAGAGGTCAGTTTAAGCCAGCAGAGCTTAAGCTAAGCTCTTTGCGCTGGACCTGACTAAAAGCCTTCACGCAGACAGGCAGTGCAGAACGAGTATTTAATTGCGGAAAACCCACCACTGCTTAATCCATCTTGCTGCTGTGCCTGATTGCCCCAGTGCTCCCAGCCTGTTCCCGAGCGCAGCTGAACACTGAAGATGGCCTAGCCCAACCCACTTGCTGCCAAAATGGCTTGGAAGCCATTGAACAGTTACAATTACCAAGTATTCCTTGCCACCCCCTAAGCCGTATGAAAAGGTCTACCCGATTCTGCAATGAAGGAGTCAGAGAAAATTACTGGGGAGGTTAGCCCTGATGAGAGGGACCAAATCAGGAAGTCAGAAAGTCAGACAAAGCAGAAAAAAGAAGAAAATGAGGAGGACAAAACAGCTATTTTTCTTCTTAACCTAAGCTCACCTATGTCAGGAATAGTAAGACTTTTATTTTATTGATGTAGTGTTTGATGATGAAGCAATAGATCCTAACTTGCTTCCTGAGGAAAGGTAAGCCCTGAGTGAAGAAAAAAAGGCAAAGCATTTGCGTGGTAGTAAAGAAGCAGAAGAATCATCATGCTGAAATGATAACAGGACTCAGATCTACTGGGTAGATGTGCTTGACACCCAGTGATCTCAATTACTGGACGTGGTTATAAATGTGTCTCCCACGATGTGCTCCACTTTGCAGTACATCGCAGGGACTGAGCTACAGGCACTTTCCTCTGCCTGGTCTTGCCGAGCACCAGCTCCCCACTTCTATGAGGAAAGAGCCCAAAACACAGCATAGAGTGGACATCTCCACTTTCCATCCTTCTACATGGGGAAGGGAGAAGAAGGGCTTTTTGCCAGGTCTACATCCCTGGGTGTGAAGGAGGACATACTCCCTTAGCTCCTGTCATCAGTCTACCTGAGCCATCAGGTTGTGGAGGAAGGGGTTATTGCTGGGAGAGTCCTTGGCTCCAGAAGCTCCATTGATGTCATTTAAGAAATTAAAAAAATCTAAAAGTGTAAGTATTGTGAAAAGTTAAAAATGGTGCTGAGGAATTAGGAAATTATAGTAAGAATGAACAATCAGACAGAAAAGGAGAGGTGTGCCAGAGCCAAAAGCTTTTAATACGAATATTTCCAGCTATGGCATGACTCAGATTTTGAGCCCAGAATGAGATACGCATTCCTTTTCACACTTATTTTTAGAGTGGGATGAAACAATACCCAGTTACAAATACACCCCTGCTTCTGCTTATTCAGCACCCTCGTTTAGATTGATCTGTCTGTACTGTTTATACAACTGAATTGCTGATGTATTAGTCAAAATTGTGTGAGTCAGCCACAACTCTAGGAAATGAAAGACAAACCTAATTTTTCAGCTATTAGAACAATAACTTCATCATGTTATGATGAATGTTAAATCTCTACATATTGCTTTTGTGGTCACTTACTAGTGATAATAAGGGGAAGGTACTGTGGAGTCTAATTATTGTCTAGATATAAGTTACATTTGATCACAAACAAGTACATATGGAAAATAACAAAATGCAATGACATACAGAATTTTAGCTAGGCAGAATTCAGCTTATTTTTTAATTAAAATAATAAATGTGAATATTTTATTATTTGATTCAAAGATGATAGCTGCATTTGTTTATGACTTGAGGCCTATTGCATACATCAAAAAGCATCTGTTTATAATCTATAACAAAGGTGTCAGAACATCATTCTAAATGATAGTAAAAAACTAACAAAACCCCAGTCTTTGGAAGCAACTAAAAAGTGCAATGTTAGTAATGAAAGGAGATCTAAAACCAATTTCTCCATCTGTAATGGCCCACAGCCTGCCAGCCCTGGGATGTCAGGCTCAAGTCTGCTGCAGTCTGGAGTCCATGCATTGACTATTCTTTGGATACAAATTTAAGTTTAGGTGTCTGGAAACCTCCAGAAGACAGCAGGAAAAAAAGCCTGTGTTTTTGGTATTGCTTAGGGCAGGTGTAACACGCTGGCAATACAACCAGCAGGGTAAGATCATATGTGGTTGGTAGTCTTTCAAATTTTTCATTAAATTTTCATGGCCAACACAGTCCAGGTGAGTGGGTTGCAGATACCTTCTTTGAAGGATTTGGTCTCATGTGCAATGGATGTTGAAGACAGGAAAGATTCCTAAATGCAGGCTCCATGGACCTCCTAAACTCTGTGTAGATCTCTAGGAGCCAACCATGTGGTGTCACCATACTCCCATTTCACTGTGCTGTTAGATCCACATGTCAGTTTGCCGTGGAAGTAAGTCCAATCAATTGTGCCTTCTTATGAAATTGTTTATTCTAACATTTCTGGTCATCTGTACATGTCATTTATAGCACTCTTTTGTATGCCATGAAACATGCTCTGCAGCACAAACAAATGCACAAGTACATAATATTTTAAAACTGCAAAAGCTCTCTTAGAATTCTTACAACCACCTTATAAAATTCACAAAGACGAAAACAGTACATAGATGTCATTAAAATATAATTAGTGATGTATTTTAACAAAATTCAAGACAATTACCACCTCCTGAAGGAAGCCTTGCAAACTTCTTTTCACCCACTCACCCTGAGTAATTTATTTTGACGAGTGACTATACTATAATTAGGGCTTTTTTAATCATTGCTGTAAGGTTGAGTGAGTAGATTTTGTTCTTGGGTTCATACATTTTCATGATGGTTTTGCAATGCTGCTTGATGGATCAAAGTTGCACTCTTAGCGTGGTGCTTAAATATTGGGAATTAAAAAATGAAGCCTTCTAAATCTTTTAGATTTTAGATTTGCATTGTTATTATTTTTACTCATGATCTTGCGTCATTAAGATGGCAAAGAGGCCAGGACAGGTCGTAGTTCAGGTCTGTCAGGATTTAGGGGAAAAAAGTTATTAAATATAGATTTGCGACAATGTTTTTCAACAATAGCTCTTAACTTCTACTGCATTCTCTGAAATATTTACAAGCAAAGTTTTATTTTTACTAAGAAAAGCCACTACTTTTAGTTTCTGTACTTTCAGCCAGAGACTTAAGTGAAGACTTTGCCCTTCTTTTTCTAACTAAGCCTTTGAATCCAGATTTCTTAGTTCTCTGAGCCTTGCTGTTACATTAACGTCTGAATTAAAAATACGGATTAAAATTTATTTACTTTGGGAGTGCTGTCAGAATGAGTTATACACGATATACAGAACTAATTCCATACTTGTTGGATATAGCGATCCCCAGGGCTACTTGTTATAAAGTCTGTTTTTCACTCTTGCTATTTTCTAACTGCATTGGGCTTTAGCTATGTCTAAAACTACTCAAAAGGAATATTTTCAGTAGATCTCAGGATTCTGCTGGAACAGAGGGGTCAGAGTTATTGCCCGTGCATTCCTAACAAACACTTGAGCATTTTCCGGCAGGGGCTATCCAGCTGTTTCCCAGAGGTAGGAAGATTTTTGATGCCTTGTGTTACTGCGACTCTTCCCCAGGCAGAATTTTCATTTGGGTTGGTCTCTCAGCTTCTGCTAACAGACATTCGGCAGATATGCTAACTTCTGTGTCAACTAATGACATTTTAATAACTGGCTTCAGGATTGTCTATTCATCTACATTAAAATTAAATCACTAATTATAGCTGTGGATTTTTGCCCAAGAGTGTTCTGGCCCCCAATGAATGCAATCACAGAGGAAGTTTCTAAATTCACAAGTGCAGGAATGGAGACAGACGGGCTGCCAAACCTTCCAACATGACAGACCTGCTCTTCTCTTACTGTCGGACCCCAACTGCCCCCAGTAAGAACTTCTCTTTTACAGACAGACTGGGAAAGTAAGGATTACTGTAAAAGTAAGGGTATATGAGTTTGTTTCAATTTCTTAACTCATATTTTGCAAGATAAATTTTAGGAACAAATAAATTTTTGTAACCTTAAGGTACTGACTGATAGGGTATATTGGATCTGCATAGGGGATGACCTAAACCAATTCTGATTTTCAGAAATTTTGAAGACACCCAAATTAAGGCATACAAAGTTAATTCTCATTAGAAAAACCAAGTTTCCTCAAACAGGTTACTTCATGCTTTAGTGTATTGCAGAGAACACAGACTCCAAAGTTTTCTTCATCTATGTTTCCAAAGTCCTATTTTACATAGCTGCTTTTTCTTTTAACTATTCTTTTTTAAGTACTAGAGTAGTTTTATTCTATAAATATTCTGTATTGCTTAGATTTTGTTAATTAATCTTTTAGCTATTTGCAGTAGCCCATCTACAAATTTAGACATATATGCGAGGCTAACCCATAAAAATTCTGTGTAAAAGTACAAGAAGCAAGTCTAAAAAACAATTTCACCTTTACAGAATCAGATCCTGCCTGAACTGTTCTCCTCATCCCTTTTATTCTTACCAAGACCAAACCCTGTGAACAGATATAACCCTCTTGAGCACTAAATCTCTCACAGTTGGGAAATAACAGTTCTCCCACCAGACCTGGGAATCCCATGGGTAGAAGGTGTAAATACATTTCAGATAAAGTAACTATAAACCATCCTGTGTTAAGACCAGAAGGAAGTAGCTACGGAGAGGGAACAGGCTTGCTTTAAGATTCCTCAAAGATTAAGGTCCTGACCTTATTTCTCCCAAATATTCTTCAAGTTTCTATTTCTCTCTGAGAAGCAGAACAAATCAATTTTAGATAATGGCCTAGAAGAGAGATGACTGCTTATCAGATGCAGTAGTGTGCGGCACGCACTGCACATCATCACAGGTCTCCCAGCCACCAGTGAATATGAAGTGACCTTTAACTTCCATGTTTTGATCTTATACTGAGTACAGCATACCAGAAGTGAAAAATCTCGATAGAGATCTTTAAAAGGCTACTCTTACCGATTTAAGGAAATTCATGGACAAAGGGACAGGAATTAATAATGACTACAAAAGGGCATTTGAACTTCGCAAGAAAGAATCACAGAGGTATGAATGTAGTATATTGGAATAAGACTGTGCAACAATACAGCTTGATTAATACATTAATGACTATATAAACTTCCTATAATATAAATCAAATGTATTTCAGTTGTACAAATCAAGTGTATTTATGTAATAAAGTGGTAAAAAGGAAGGAATAACTACAAAGTTTACATAAAATTAAACATGAGAAATTGAAGGTCAATCACAGAATCACAGAATCACCTAGGTTGGAAGGGACCTTTTAAGATCATCTAGTCTAACCAATGAAAAAAACCAAACCAAACCAAAACAAAACAAAAAAACCCCCACAAACCACCACACACTACACCCAAACCAACACCAACCCAACACTAATCCATATCCCCGAGCACCATGTCGACTCGTTTCTTGAATACCTCCAGGGATGGTGCCTCAACCACCTCCCTGGGCAGCCCATTCCAATGCCTGACAACCATTTCAGTAAAGAAATATTTCCTAATATCTAACCTGAACCTCCCCTGGCACAACTGGAAGCCATTACCCCTTGTCCTA
>JAOXNO010000001.1:13030730-13061534 GCA_028565335.1 Limnodromus scolopaceus | reverse complement strand
GGGCCTCACGTTTGCCAGGCGCCATTCCATGAGCTGCTCCACAAAGGAGTCCCAGGCCCAAGCTCTCCCTCACGACCCCTGGACCCTCCTCAGCCGCCTCCGACCCCCCCCTAATCCCGGTGCCCTTAAGCCCTACCAAGCCCCCCACCCCAGCTCTCCCCTCTCCCGGGGTACCCCCAGTCCCTACAACCAGTGCTCCCCCCGCCCCCCCCGTCAATGAGAAGAAGCACCTACATTCAAAAATTAATTAAACTGTAGAACTTCTGAAGCTTTTCAGATAAAGTTTTGAGTCAAAAATGGGAATTAGTTTCCATAACATACAGGTACTATACCAGAAATGTTTGAGATATTACCTGCATGTTAAATCAGTCCATAGTTGCCACAGATCTATCTGAAAATGCTATGTGTAGGGCAGCAGGGACCAGGAGACTTTACTCAAAAATGTATATTGTAGAGGTCTTACACTCCTGAGATCTGTCTTTTGCCTGAGACAAGGTGCTGGATTAATGCCCCCACCCCTGGTATGACCAGTACTGTGTTTCCATTTTTTCATAGGATTTTAGGCTTATTTTAAAAGCTGCATTTATAGACAACTTATAAAATTTCACAGTGGCATTTTCTCTGGGTTATAGTTAGAAACCTGTCGTCTCCAACTTCCCTCACAACTTCAAGAAGGCATTCTAGAATGTTAATTTCGTCTGACATTTTCTTCAAACTTTTTTTTTTAAAGAAAAAGAGAGATCCCTGTAGTGAATCAGCTTTTGTATTCATTTATTCAAGCTGCTAGCAGAGAAAGTTATCTTGCCAATTGGAAAGGTACATAGGGAATCCTTTACTTATGTGTCTAAAAAGGCATCTACAGATTGTCCTGGATAGTCATCTTGCACAACGTGAACAAATCAGATATTCCCTATTAGTTCACCGCTTAAGGAATTTTCAGAATTAATACAAATAATTCTCAGAGACTCCCAGTAAATCCAGGTAAAGAAAATAAACAAAGAAAATTAAACCAAAAAAAACCTCAAAAAACAACCCCAAAAACAACCCAGAGAAAAAACTATATAAATTCTGTTTTCATCGACAGAAGATTATTATTTTGCTACAATAATGTAGCAAAGATTTTTTTACAGGTTTTTACATCAGTTTTTTTTAAGGTAGTTTGGTATTATAAATCCTAAATACTAAACAATAACTAAACATTTAATGGAGACTCTGTGTTCCCATTTTTCCTTAAAGCCAGTATGATACGTCTTTTTAATGTGGTATGTTTTCACTCAATTTGCTGTCTACCACCTTGGTCCAGATATGACAGAGATACAGAGCTTTATTTTCCTCACGGGAGGTTTAATCCATAACTTTACTACTAATGAGTTCTTGTGCTATAACAAGGAATTTTAGCTCCTCCAGAGCTCAGTTACTATATAAAGATGCATGATGAAGCAATCCCCAGTCCTAAAAACTTGTCCTGAAAAAACACCGCCTCATTGTGTTGTAATACAACTTTCAGCCAGGAGGAAGAAAAAAGGTTTTTTTTAAACAAAAGCAATTATTTTTGAGTCATTCAGAAAAATTCAGATTAGAAACAAACTAATAGATATTGGGGAATGTTGTAATAGATATTTCCTGGGGTGAGTTTATCACATGTTAGTAGAACAGAGTAGGGAAGGAGATAGTCCGGGAATCTCTAACAAATGAACTCGGCCACACTTGGTGAGTCTTCTCACTTCTAAGTTACATAATCAGGCCACTTCTGGTTTGCCCTTCTTCAAGCCCAACAGTGTCATTCTTCCAAAAGAAGGAATGGAGGGTCACCTTCATCCCATAGCTAGTGTGTTCTCTGGGAGTGCAAGGTGAGACAATAAATAAACCCTGACCTTCCATTGCTTCTTTTCTTCAGCCATGAGGCTACCCAGAAAGTGGCCACGAGTCTATCAAGAAAGTATCATCACCACCATGAGAGCCTGGGCATTTTGCCATGCGTCCAACTCATATTACGCATTCTCTGAGCATGGATAGGACTGCTGTGGAAGTGTGTGGGACATCAGTGCTTCCCACTCATTTATTGTCTATGACAGAATTTAGGCACAAACAGACACTTTGGTCCCAAGGCCATGGAGGTTTCTGCATGCATAGAACTGCAGAAATACAGCAGCTGTCAGTGCTGACTAAATTAAGTGTTATTGGAGCTGATGGTCAAGATTTTGCCCTTAATTTACTCTAGAAAGATACAACACAAATGGAGTTTACACCAGTGAGAGCTGTAGATCCATCTGATCAACAGCAGAAAGTGATTGTTAAAAGATGAGAAGAGCTTTCACTTTTTTCTTTAAGATGACATCTAATAATTGCCTGAAGGCAGTTAGACAACTAAAAAAAACAGAGGTAAAATAAATGAATTGTTATTCACCAGGTTGACTGTTTAAATAATTTCAACTGAAAAAAAAATAGTTATAGCTGAAAAATCCTGGTTTTTTTGTTCTCTGTCAAGGACAGCCAAATGTTTTTGATGTGTAGTCTGCACAGTCATTACAGATTGAAGCCAACATGCACAACTGTCCAAGTGTTTCTTATCTCTCTCTTTCTCATTGACACACTGTGTTGCCCCAGGCTACTTTTTGTTGGCTGTCCTTGTTTTGCCTGCCTGCTTCATTTCTGATACTAAAATCCTGTTCTGGGGTAAAAGACTTTTCTACTTTGTCATGGATACCTCTTGACTCTGCCCTGTGAGCCAGTGGAAGCAACAAAGGGAATTAAATGCACAAACATCTGTCTCTGTGTGACTTTATTTTTTGAACACTGCACCTGATAAAAATTCTCTGGTAATGCTAAGTGCTGGCCATGTCCAAAGGAAAAGCTAGAGAGCTAGTCTCCAGCCAACACTGCTCTATGGAAAAAAACCAACACTAAAACACACCAGTTTGGTGTATGTAAATTCTTTAGGTACAATTTGCATCTGTGAATGAAGGGCTCTCTCAGTCTGTAATAATGCTGTGCTTTAAAGACCAGTGCAATTATACATGTTCCTCCTGTAAATAAAGAAGTCATAATCTCAGATTCTAAGTGTATCAAATGGTCCAATGTTTTAATTATAGCAAAACCTACAGAAGACTTGTATTTTCCAGGACCTTTATTGTACTGTGAAACTACCCTCTCACAGCCACAGATATCAAAGATCTAATTCTCTGTTTGCATGAGCATAAATCAAATACTTCCAGTGAAGTTAATGGATTCACTGTGTTATGAAGGAAATTCAAAGTTCAAGCATTTAAAAAGTGCAATGCTGTGAAGCAAAGGGGTTTTTTTGGTGGTCTTTGAGTGATTACTTATGACAGGATTCACCGTATTTACTTTTGCAAATGGCAAATAATTTCTCTTTAATTTTCATTCTGGAAAGAAAATGGTTGGGAAGAGTCACAAAGTAATAACAACCTTGAACACTTATGCAACACTTCACATTTCAAACTGCTTCAGAAATATAAACCAATTAAGCTGTCGTTATGATTTATGCTAAGGGAGACAAGAAATATATAAACAAAGTCAAACAGAGATGCAGGGCTCCAAATTACAGTTCAGTGAATTACAAACCACAGAAACAACTTAGGGATGTAGAGCACAGGGGACTGGGCTAATCCTGAGAGGTGGAAGATAAGATCATGGAGCAGACTGACTAATAGCTAATACATTATTACCTAGTTACTGGTGAATGGTCACTTCTTTCCACATGCAACACAGAACATTTAAGTACACCACTTGGCTAAATAAACATTATCAGTTGTGCCATTCATCACTGCAAACATCTATCGTTCATTAGCTCATTAATGACTTTCTTGAGATATCTGATTTACAATGCAATCGCCCCTAGTAGATCTCTCTAAATTGACAACCAAAGGGCAATTAAAATCACTACCCACACCAGACCGTTAGATGATTTAAGGAGGAATATCTATGCTACTGGTTCCTTTTAAAAGTACATTGTTAACATTAGGAGCATAAATGTTAATTAGAGTAATGACTTCATTCAGCAATTTCTTTTCTACAAGGCCATTTGGATCAGAATCCAGCTCCTCTGTTTGAAAGGGCAAGTTCTTTTTAATTAGGACAGCTACTCCATTGGCACTAGTACTAAATGAGAGAAGAGATAAAGGTCTCACCCACCAGGATTTTTCCTTTTTTTTTTTCCTGTGTAGCATTCAGTATTTCAGGAAAAAAAAAAAAATCAGAAAAAAAAATTAAAGTCCTTGTTCTTTTAATGTTAATGAACATCTTTTACAAACATTTATTTGCAGCCCAGATATTCTCATATGGTCATTTTTGAGCTAAATTCTCCTTCTTGCATGCTTGATTGGGCAGAGCAGTAGCTTGAGGTCATTGCTATTCCACTGGATCATCCCCCTAAGGCAGGGGTCTGTGCCAGAGTGAGACTAGTTAAGAAAAAGCTTCAAAGACTATTTAATTTCAAGCCTTCTCTGCTTTTGTGCATCTCTCACCCTTCAATCACGCTCTGACCCTGTCAACGCACAAGCATGCAACTTGCTCTTAGCAACGGTAGTGCCCAGTGCCTTGCCTGGTGCTGACCTCAGCTTCAAAGCAAAGGGGTTCTGATTTGAACCTGGAGAAACCAGAACAGGAACAGAGAGAAGCAGTGAAAAAAATGTGGGGTGGGGAGAAAGAGCAGGGAACACACGACTGCACTGGAAAGGCAGGAAACCTTCCTCATCATTTGGCGTAGACTGGAAAAGCCTTACGAACTTTCAAAAGGCCACTGCCACTTTTCCCTCTTAAAAGCTGGGATGCATTATTGCAGAGGAGGTTGAATCCTTACCAATTCACTTCCCAGCAATATTTCTTAACGCTGTGCTTTTAACTGCTGAGCATCTGTATGCGCTGGGCATGCACAGTTACAGCTATTAGTGCCAGAGGATGGCCTGGAGTCATCACTAAGATAAAGGTGTCAGATGTGCAATGATGGGGCGAGAAAGGGTGTACCCACCAAGTCATTACAGGAGTTTTCTATAATGTCTTTTAATTTGTACCTGTGATTCTGGGATAAAAGGCAAAGAGCCTACATTTCTTGACAGAGGGCAGTGATGAGGCTGCAGGTACACAGTTACTTCATGTATCAGAGCAGCAGGGTGCAAAGGATGACCTTGATACTCTCAGGGGCTCTGAAGTACAATGTTGCTGCAGGTTCTGACACCCACAGGACACATTAGTGTCCTTGAGAGTGAAGGATGAGAAGGACTAGACATGAGTGGGACTAGACACAGGAGTCAGTCTTCAGCTGGATGTACAAATTCCTTCTAGATTCTAATGTTAGTCTATGAGCTTGTGGGCAAGTTCTGTGTGCAAAGGCATGATGTAGAGTCTCCTACAGAAAATAATAACTAGCAGACAAAATAGGAATAATCTGTGGACCAACTTGTTCAGTCTGGAGAAGAGGAGGCTGAGGGGAGACCTTATTGCGCTCTATAACTACCTGAAGGGGGGGTGTAGAGAGGAGGGGGTTGGTCTGGTCTCCCAAGTCACAGGAGATAGGACAAGGAGAAATGGCCTCAAGTTGCGCCAGGGGAGGTTCAGACTGGATATAAGGAAACATTTCTTCACCAAAAGGGTTATCAAGCATTGGAATAGGCTGCCTAGGGAAGTGGCTGAGGCACCATCCCTGAGGGAGTTCAAAAGATGGGTTGACATGGTCCTCAGGAATATGGTTTAGTGATTTTTATTTCTTATTTATTTTTTTGTCAGAGTTAGCTTGATGGTTGGACTAGATGATCTTTATGGTCCCTTCCAACCTAGATGATTCTATGATTCTGTGTCCTCTCCACACCAGAAAGAATTACAATTCATGCAGCTATATGTGTGCACATGTATATACATACATTACACACACACATACAGTAGTAACATGTTTAAGCAAGATTTCTTATGCACCCAAGTGAGAGAGAGTTTTGAAATTTCTTAGCTTGTCCCTAACTTGGTCACCATGTGGGAATATGCAGATGCAAATTGTTCTACAGAACAATTTGTTTGGGCAATACCAACAATCTCTTCCTAAGACAAAATACAGCAACGAACTCTCTTACCCTCATGTAGATCTAGAACAGCATTGATGAAATCAGTGTCTTAAATATAAATGACAACAAAGCTGAGTTCCATATTTCTAAAAACAGTATATTCCTTATTCATACTTATGCCCACCTAACACTTGGTCTGACTTGTTTGTACAAAACACAATTATGGCAGTCCAAAATTGCAAAATTAATCACTTATTATGAAGTGTGCCAAATTCTGCTCAGTTCTAAAGAGCTTTGATGCTGTTGTGGCTAGTTGCTACAGCTGAACTTGAACCAGTATGTCTAAACAGCAAAGTTTACAGAATTACAGATTTGCCAAGTTGAAGACACTGCAAGCATCAGTGCAATAACAACACTGTCCCTGCTAGGGCAGTACATACATTCTAACCAAAATGCATAGTAAATCAAAGGAATGCATATTTACTACTATAAAATAAGCCAATGGTGCAAGCCCTGCTATTAATGGTTCCCAGCGTCAGAAGATCAAAGGTGACATAGGCAGGGAGAATGCACAAGAATGAGATCCTCAGACAGAAGGCAAGATCAGTGATTACTGAGCAGGCTGCAAGGAAAAACTTACAGAGCTGCTGTCAGTTCTGATTTTTAAGCTGAATGTCCCACATTAAAAGTGTCATTCAGAACGATCCTATAAGCTGCTGCTGTGTGCCATTAGTTGAAGTGCTGTGTTAGCATAAACTTTGTCAGTGCCTCCCTACTACAAAGTTTTTATGTTTTCTTTGGAAATGCTGAATTTCTATGCACACTTTTTGTCCAGAAGAACTAAATTTACTGCTTTTACAGATGTCATTGTCACTATATTCACCAACCTTGCTGAGCAAGACCTATTTTTGTGTAAAGTTCCCAAAATAGCTTTTGGACTGCAGCAGCGTTGCAAGTTTGGAACAAAATCCAAGGCTAGTGGAAGTTGTACCTGACCCCCATCCTCCCTCATTGTTACTGGACCATCATGCTTATTGATGGCTCACACGAGTACTCCTAGCTGATTTTTCTGAAGCAGACCAGAGGGCTGTCAAGTACAAACTGCTCTGCTGGCAGATGAATGGGAATTATGGAAAAGAGAAGGGTGGGAGAAAGCGACATTGAGCAGCCAAGGTGGCTGGTTCTCCAACAGGCCAGCTGGTGCTGGGGAGGATGTCTGTCAATGCCCCAACAAAGGAGTGAAATCCAGCTGTCATGTTGATGTAATTAATTTAACTCAAACGCTGCACAATAAAGGATGCAAGTGTCTTTTAACCCATTAGGTCTTTTTTGGTTCTAGTATTACCTTAACAAACCTCCTTCAGTTTCTTGCAAGCCTGGATTAAATACAGATATTTCAGATTAGTAGTCCAAAAAGCTTTATAAATGCTGCATAACCAAATGCCCTTCAGATGACTGTAAAATGAAGAACATTCTACATGGTTGCACTGCAGAAATGAATAACTGGAAATTCAGAAACCTGAGGGTAGTAAATGAACATAAAAGTTGCATTGGGTAAATGTGAAAGAAATAAATCAGGACTGCTTGATTTTGCTGGTACTTCCTGTAACTTGGAATGCAGTTTGGGACAGGTAACTTGACCGCTTATGTCAGTCTATCTGTTGACTAAACAGCAAGACTATTTATGGGAGAGAAAGCTTTAAAACAGAATTAACTGCTCCGACAGTGGTTAGAGACCCTTGGACAAAATCCATTAAGAAATTTTATTTGAAGAAAATGAAGGATGGATTGCCGTGAATATGGGTGCTTTTCTCACCCAAGTGCCATGTTTTATAAATTGCCATGCTGATTAATCACTTGACTGTATTTTTCCAGAAAAATGAAGATATCTATTTCCTTTAAAAATATTTTTCCTTGGATTCACATTTTTTGCATAAGAACCTTCTTCATGGAAGCTTTTCAGATAGATCTAACATATGTAAACGTCAACGTAAACGTCAGTCAGATAGATCTAACATACGTAAACGTCAACGCCAGTGTAAACGTCAGTCACCAAGTGAATAGCATGCTAAACACACTTATAGCCACGTTATTTACTTTTTTTTTACCTCTTCAGGCATAACATTTCATTAGATGAAACTAAAAAGTTAACATGCAGAACTATTTTCTATGAGAAAAGCTAGCAGGTATTTGTCATTCAAATGATTACATTTTAATTTAAGTAAAAATTGTTGAAATGAGAAAATTTTTTAAAGGAAAAGAAAAATAGTAAGACGCAATTTGTTTTAGCAAATCTATCCCTAAGATTTCACATACTTGCATCCTGATATTTTGTCTTACTAACCTGGATTATAGCTTCTTAGCAAACGCGTTATAAAAAAAGACATTTGAGATTAAGAACCATATTTTTAAAGAACTGCTTTGCCCACACATGCTTTGTAACTTACAGTTGTTTTTGATACATTCTGTGAATCTTTCTTTTTAAAAACATTGGTATTTAAGTTAAGCTGACTGAAAATAAAGCAATTTCCTGGCTGATGATGCTGCCTACAGAGTGGAACAGGACAGGAAGAAAACCACAGGGAGCTTTTCACTGGATGAAGAGGTCAATGCGTTGCACAGCTACAGTCTATCAGAAACCTCTGGCACTGCTTCTGTGTTGGGAAGGTGCTGCACTGATAATGCCAAATACCTCTGGCATTATAAAAGCAGAGAGGGCTCCAATGTTCTTTGCAGATTTTAAGTGGACATTTTACATTTATAGACTAAACAGACGGCATGTCCTTCTGGGACAGCTCTATTCTGCAGTTCCTAAGCAGCCAAAATCTCATGTACATGTGGTCCACGTGCTGTGCGGTACCCAAGCGGAGCACCTGCATCAGACCTGGGTGTGAATGCACCTGTGCAGGCTTCAGTGCCCCCAAAAGCTGTCTATGGTGGCATGGGAGACACCTACACCTCACACAGCACCTTCTGGCAATGCCCAATAAGCATAGTAGCCGCAACCATGCTCAGGGTAGCACTTCATGCACAAAACTGCCTGCCCCATAGTGTGACACCGGCAGCAGTATAGTGGGAATGCCAAAACTATTATAGGGCCCCATCTGCTGTGAATGCCGAGGATGCCAGAAATAGACTCACTCATGATGCTATGCAACAGCACTGCACTGAGCAAGTCACAACTTCTGACCTGAGCTTGGAGAGAAAAAGGACTCCTGCCACGGAACGAGTCCAGCTCTGACCTCGTCCAGGCTGTTGGCATTTGTCACTATTAGGGATATATCACCACAGTGAAATACTCCTTGTAGCAGGGTTCTGCAGGAGCTAATGTGACCTGAAGCAAGCCATCTCTCTTCTTCCCTATAGGAATCTGGTTAATTGGTAAGAGGGAATCATATCCAGGTTCTCAAACTGTAAAGTAGCATGGTACCTTCCTGGACACATTCTTCTGTAAACTTCCCTCTATTAATTGTCATCTGCATTGTTGCCCACCTTTTAGGAAAAAAAAAAAAATCTTAGGTTTAAAAATTTAATATACAGTAACCCCAGGTATCTCCTTAATTGCCTCTATTGCTAAAAACGTGTACTTTATGTCTAATCTGAACAGGTTCAAGTTACAGTCAGGGGATCGTGTTATACTTTGGCTGTGAGATTGAAGAGCTATCCATTACCTGGTGTCTGTTTCTACAAACACCGCAGATGTACTTGCAAAGTGCAACAGTCACCACTTCAGCATTATTTTGCTAAGCCAGGCAGATTCATGTCTAGGCCCACATAAATCATGTTTTCTAGTCCTTTACTATTTCTCGTGAACTCTTCTCTAAATTGTCATCTTCTTACTTGAACTGCACACACCACAACTGGACAGAGACAGCCAGGAGAGCATCAAGCAGCTTCACACATGAAGGGAGTGTAACCTCCCAGGTCCTACTGGCCTGATCCTCCGCTATGATCATGTTATCTCTTTGACCTAGCACCAGAGTGGGAGCTCACATTCAGTTAATGTGTTTGGCTGTGCTCTTATAACTTTTAACTGCCACCAATTATGAGACAAAAAAATCATGACCTGTGTATATGTGCCCCAGACTAATCATTCCTTCTCAAAAAAACCTTAATGTTTGCAAGATATTATCATGAACTTAGATCATCTAATGCAGTTGTCTCCAAATCAGCCATCTGTCATTTAGCACCCACCCTTCCACTCCATAAAAGATCTGTTTACAGATGTTTTGAGTTTGGTTTCTATGACTTTGTAGTATCTGATCCAGTTAAACACAAGATAAACTCACACTGAAAGCACTGAAAGCTATGGCTTTTGCTTATCAGAAGAAAACAATTTTTATATACTGTTTTATGCCTACTGGTGTATAAGAAAGATACTTGTGGGGCTGTGCTGCACAGAAGGAGCTGTGAGAATAAAATGAAGTAAGCTTAACAGTGACCAGCTAACACAGACAGACAAATAGTTTTTTGAAATATTTTGCTTCCTAATAAGTCATTATCACTGAGAAACCTTTGAGGGTTGGATGTACAAAAGTTTACATAACAGGAAGACCTATGTCAAAACCTTAGAAAACTATGAAATGTATATATATATATATATATATATAATAGCATGGATTCCATCCTGTTATTGACAGCAACTGCATGACAAACTACTGGAGCAAAAATGATACATGAGATGATATTAGCTACCTCTACAGTTTTGTAACTGAAGAATAAATGATATACAATATATGGAATGCATCACAGACCACTGAAACACTGTAACCTTGACCAAGCAGGCACAAAGTCAAATTTCAACTAATCTGACTTTTAACTGATATCATTCTTTACTCTCACTTCAATAATCTCTTTTCAAGTGCTCAAGCAAGAGGTATAGTCTTATCAAGGCTGTTACCAACATTCCACATTACAGAAACTCCCTCAATATTTTGGCTCCTAGTTAGGCTACCACAATAATTTGCTGTTTATCATGGATGAATTATGTAAAGAATTATTTTAATAAAATATTAAATATATTTATAAACATCTCTATATATTTATAAATTATATAATAAATTCTATCCAACCAGTTTTCACTCATCTGGTTGTACATCCATCCAGGCCATAACATACTTGGACATTTGGTTATAGCTACTGCATGTGCTGTAGTGGAAGAAAGATTGGAATCACTTTTAATCTTCTTGACCTGCTGCAAGCTACGTGGATGTACAGTTTGCATCTGTTTAATGTGACTTGTTAATGAAGATACCTTCATAGATTATGCTGAGAACATGCTGTGTCAATGACACATTAGTAAATGTAGTTGAAAAACTACAGTTTTCACAAAATGACTGAAAAAGCCTTAGCATGTAAATTTGTCTCAGACTGTAACCTGATTCTGATACTGGTTCATGAAAAACTGGCTTCCACTTCTCATGTTTATATTGAATGGGCAACAGAAAGAACAAAAGTAAGAAGGAGATAAAACCAATGTGAAGACAGCAAGCTTTGATGTTAGGAACCTATGTGGGTTTATTTACGAATAAGTGAAATCCCCACTCCTTCTAAAAAGTTTCATGCTTTTTAGTGTTCCAAAGGATCACTCAAAACTTATTATTTATTTAGTACTATTCATCTAGAATATAACAAATGAGAGACGGAAAAAAACCCCATAGTATTACCTAGTTCAGCCCCTACCAGTACAGAGTTTTTTTCTTGCCCTGCAGGTATAGTGCTTTCCTGTGTCTATTTTAAATATAATTAAGGCATAAAATCAATCTTAATTCATCCTTTTTTTTTTATCCAGTCCCCCTAAAGAAAGAAAAGTATATAGTTAAGATAAATTCTGTTGAGAAAGAAGAAATCAGAATCTAACAAGTATTGTAATTTGAAAAGAGGACTTTACACATTCTTTATCCACACTGGATGAATACTCTGATTCCTCAGTGAGAGGTAGGGGGATGTTGTAACTTGGAAGTATTGCACTGAAATTGATAAAACCATTCAGGTTGCTTTGCTGCAGTGGTTCTTTGCTGTCAATGTTTCCTCCCCTTGAAGAATGAAGAAACACTATTACTTTTAGAATAATTTCACTGATGCTGCTTCAACTTCCTTTTATGTATAGTTTACTCCTCAAGATCTGATTAAAATGAGAATGGCAAAAGGCCTTTAAATGACATAAGGCAATCCAGGGTTGAAATCTCTCATGTGTTATATAGACTTCACAGCTTCAGACTGGGTTTGCATTTGTTCTGATTTTTATTTCTAAATTCTTTATTATTGCTCTTCACAAAATACATATAAAAGTTTTCTTAAAAGAAATGTGGTTTATAAAGGGCTTTTAAAGGACAGAATGGTTGAAGTCTGGTTAGATTAAGTCAGGAAAACCTTCCAGGCATCTGAGGGTAAAAGTGAGTTTGTACAGATAGCTGTGAGCAGAGGAGGACAGATCTGGAGAGAGTGAAATGTTCCTTGTCATTCCAGCCAGATATTCTCCAGTCTGCTTAAATGCTGATGCACCACAATGATGCATGTTCAGAAAAAAGGCATGGGAGATTACCTAAGACATGTCTGGAGGGACCCACAAGTCTCTCATATCTATCATCTTTAACATTCTCTTCAAAATTCTATTCAGATTTTAAAAAATAACAATAAAATCACAGGTCACTCTGGCTGGTTTTGAAGCATCTTGTATAACTCTTTTTCTATTTACATTGGAAATTTAGGATTTCATTAATTCTGTTTTTCATCCCTGATACCTTCCTCTTGTTGTCTTTCTGCAAGTCAGACTCAAAGTAACACTGGTGTCCCATGCACTGAAATAAAAAGAAAGTGGTTTCCCTAGCAACAGTATCGACAGAAAAGCTCTCATGATTTTCTCTCTTACTCTTGTGTCTTCTTAATGGCTTGAATAATACAAATAGCAGAGAAAAGCAACATGCATCTGATCTTAATGAACTGTAATGGCTAGAGACAGCATGAAAGCAAGCAAAGGTACCTGTGCTATTTATAAACTAGTGGATCAGATGACTCAGATTTACCAGCATTTGGAATTATTATTTTCAGTGAGTCATTTAAGGAGATACTTTATTGTGTCAGGCTGTGAGCAAAATATTCTAACACTTTATTTTTACCAGCAGTTTGATCTGATAGCTATCATATATAGGAGATTAAGAGAAGCGTGAATTATACCTTCAATAGCATCAAGAGATGGGGAAAAAAGCAGCAGTTAATTAATGGACTCTAGAATGGAGTGGCCATTTGGACACAATGCTCTGAAGAAGTCTCAGACCAGTTTGTGGCTGATTTGCCCTCAGTTGAGTTCTCCCCAGATTTGTTACTTGGTTTTCACTATTTTGGGTCTCTCTTAACACTTCAGTTCATCCTACAATAGTCATTCTGTCTGCAAATGGATTCTCCCATGGCTTTGAATGTTGTGGAAAACATAAAGGAAGCAAAATGAGGGGAAAAAAATTGCAATTGTTTGAATAGAGGGTATCCTACTGAGTCCAAAGGTGCAGAAGGCCCTATCTAAAGAACAAAATAATACTATAACTTGTGTAAAGGAAACCCTCTCAAACTCCAGGCATGACTAACTAACAAAGTTTACTCCAGAGTCTGGATAGATGCAGGATAAAACAAAGACCACAATGTTACCCATTATAGAAACTGGAAACATTGGTCTAAAATAAAGCAGAAAACAGAGCACTCCTAAATCTTCCATAGTTTAATTCTACAATTGCAAGCTAGAGGCATTTGACACACAGCCAAATACTTGTATGAGATTTTATGTGATAAGCAATGTGTAATTAACAAATGTCTTTGCTGATTCTTCTGGGACTGAGAGAATTTCTGACTATCATTAGCATTCACTGGATGCCAAGACCAAATGTATAAATATTACATTACTCAAACATGAGTATAAATGAAAAACGAAGTATGTGAAACTAGAGCACAAAGTGAATCTAGAAACAGTTGGGAATGTCAGAAATGTGAAAAAAAAAAAAAAAAAGATGATTAAGTTTCTGCAATAGAAAGTTCATTGTTAACAATAGCAACCGAATTTTGTAACTTCAATCCATTTCACTGAGTGGGACTGAGCAATCAATATCAACATCTGAATTAAGGTGTCTACTTTTAATGTATAAACAGGATATACAGTAAAGATCAGGATTACAATCCAGTTGACAAAATGCAAGTGCCCCCTGCAGCATTGGGCTCAGTAAGATACCCTGGACATTCACACAGGGCTCAAAGATCTGAAACAGGACCTACAGGAGACATGTGCCATTCTGGAACAGCACCTTAAAGTCCAGTGAGACACACAAGCTCTGCATATAATCAGCATTTGAATTTGGATCAGAAGTGCACCTTTGATCTCCACCCATTGCTCCTATTTACCATGTATCATTGTGCATGTGAAGCCATCTCAGAGCACACGAACTGTACACCTTTCTGATGAAACTAACACAGAGGTCCTTTGGTCACCAAGGTGCGTTCAATCTGCAGGACCAGCATAGAGCATAACGTGCAGGATGTACACAGTGCTGGGACCACAGCACATGTGTGTTTCTCTTTACAGATCTGCTCCTATATTACTTGCTACTGCAAAGGTAGTCTATGTTTTTCCAAATGATACTAAACATCTTTGTTTAAGCAACTGAAATTCCCTGGCCTGAAACTGTCTGCAGAGATGAGGGAATGATTCGGTTCAGCCTGAAGTTGACATCTAGTGGCTGATCAGCTGAATCCCTCTCCAGGCTCCCCTTGGATAATTAACTGGATCTCATTAACTGACACCAGTGGGACATCAGACTACTAGACACAAGTGTCTTAGCACTGAACTGACTCCCACCCTTTCTGTCAGCATCACAAAATCTTTTAGAGGCAATAGTTCTGTTACCATCCTCAGCAAAGATAACTAGAAACTACAGTCTTCCTAGACACACGCTCTGTTGTCAGCAGCTGAAACAGTGTGGGTGGTCTTGGATATCTCATGGGTAAAAAGAGCTCTCTGATGTTCTTGTCTATACACCCAATATCATTCAGAAGTTCTACACTAAATATTGAAAGAAAACCTAAACAAAACATCAAGTACTACTGAAGTTTTAATTAAAGGAGAACAAATTGCAGCTAACATACGAACAAGAGTCATAGGGGCAGGTTAGTGCCTATGAAAAACAAATTTCTGTTATTTGTAGCCAGATGTTAGTTTCATCTGTGATTTTTCATTTTAGCTTAAAATAAGAATTCTAATTCATAACACTAATTGAAAGCTACTCAAATCTTGTATAAAAAGAAAGTAAACAATACTTATTCACCATGTGACACTAAGATAAGTCTTGTAAAATAAACAAATAAAAATTAGCATTTTTTATCAAAATTACGGATGGAAAAGATTTATTTTGCTCTTAGAGTTGGTTTCCAGAGACACATTAGGATAATGATTCCCCCAAATTATTTTCCCAGTCTGTGCTTTAGTTTACTCTCTATTTCCTAAATGAGAATTTTTCTGCTATTTCTTTTCAAAAACCTTCTATACTCCAAAGAGTTTTGCTGTCCAAAATTAACCCTGAGAGATAGATGAAATCCTTCCTTTTTAAATTTAATCTGGCTATTCTGTTAATACTCCTCACAACATCCTAAATAACCTATCTTCCTTGCTGACATTTACACATTTCAAGTATTTGAGAGTGTGTTTTGCAATCACTTTTTCACCATAGGTATACAGATCGTTTAATCTTTTCATTATGCTGGTCTCTCCAGACTTGATTAAAAATTGAATTGAATAAATACATAAATATTCTGAGTAATCAGGTAAAATTCCCAATCTACTTCATCCACACTGCTTACAGCTTACACTTTTCTCTGGATTTGTTTCCCAAATAATATTGTAAACCTTAATTTGAATACAACCTTAAACAGCATTCAACAGAAAATCTTCTATCTCACCTTGACACTACTAGGATTTTTGCCGCAAGTATTTTCAATCATTTTAAGTGCTGGTCATTTTTAACCTAAAGTAACTGGATTCAAAAGTTAGGACAAATCTTCAGAAATTATTTCATTACTTTAGTTAACACTGAGATAATTGATAAAAAAACTGCTTAACACCAGAGACGTGACTCCCAATACAGGATCCTGAGTTTTGTCAGGGTCCTGTAATAATAAAAACCTCTGAGGATATAAAAATATATAAGAAAATTTCCACTGGAATTTATGAGCCCCATTAAGTGTTAGCTCTAGACAGTAAAGACTTTCT
Source organism: Limnodromus scolopaceus (assembly GCA_028565335.1). Classification (NCBI taxonomy): domain Eukaryota; kingdom Metazoa; phylum Chordata; class Aves; order Charadriiformes; family Scolopacidae; genus Limnodromus; species Limnodromus scolopaceus. Next base: position 13,045,274 of record JAOXNO010000001.1, on the reverse strand, counting down.
CCTATGCAGTTGTGGAAAGGTTTTTTTCTGACTATACTAATAGTCCATACTCATGTGAAGTAAGAAAACCTAACAACAATATGGTTATAAAGATGTGTGTCTTTTAATTTTACAATTTCTCATATATACCTATTCTTATCACTTTAGCACTGTGTGTGGGTAACTTGTTTATCGACGAGTTCATTTCAAGGATTATTAAAATTCTAAGCTATGATTAGTGATTTGATTTGAACAGAGAGGTCATGTGTTCTGGGGTATAACAGGAATAATAATATGCAAAATCCTAAATGGAGGACAATCATGAAACAGCATGTTTATGGAAATACTGCAACAAATATTCACATTGATTGTTAATGTATCTGCTGAGATCCAAATACCCAGAACACAGAATAAAGCATAAGAAAATCAGAAAATGAAAGTACAAACAAGTACTGTACTAGTGAAGGGATATTTCAATTCCCAAAGGAATAACCACTAAAATAGATGCCATATTATTTACTGTATTTTCATTTCTTAACATCATTTATTTTAAACTCACTGACTAAATAGCATGCATTAAGACAATTTTTGATAACTATCAGTGAAAATATAATTTTAACTGATTACGGAACACAAATCAGCACCTTCTGATTTAGGCTTTTCCAGGTTCATTAACTGACCTGTGTGAGTACATCATAACTTTACATTCAGATAGCATGGTGATTTTGTAAGTGACTTTAAGATGGGAAAATAAAAGCTATAATATCCCAAACCCAAACATCTAAATCCATCTCATCAGTAATTTTCCAGTTTAACTACTTTCTTAGCCTTTTGATAACCATTTCCTACTAACAATAAGATGCTTCTAGTCATGTATTTACACATTATTAGACGCAGCCTGCATTCAGGTTTATTCCTCAAAACTGTAAGTTATCTTATATGCTACAAATTTTACATTTGTAGTGTCATTATTTGTTCAGCAAATATATACTCCATGATCCAATTTCTAAACACTCAATACATTTCTTGTTGGAATCTGCATCTTAAGTGTAGGGCACTGTAAAAATGATAAGTATTGATTTTGGGATTAATATTTTAAACATGTATAGAATAAATTTGAATTATCTAATGACTCCTTTAAAATTTTGAATAGAATTTTATTAGCTAAATGATGTGTGACAATTTTGCCCCAGTAATAAGATGACCAGAGAAAGATGCTTTCTATAAATGTCTGTAGCTGCTCCAGTATGAGACACACTTGGGAAGCCTTATTATATTGCATCACCATTACGGTGATGCAATTGCCATGTTTTACCAACATAAAACTACGGATATGAATCTCCTCAATGAGAATCCTGTGAATCTTCTGAGAACCAAACACCAGTTGCCCAATCAGTTGTCCAGTTGTGTTCACTAACACAACTTAATTTCCTTTGCAGACTTATGAAATGCATTGTTTTCAAAATAGAGCTTTGGTTCTTAAACTATGGTTTATGTAATTAGTTAATTAGCCAGAATTTGGATCAATATATTGGAATCAGAAATAGTGACTATGAAATTATGAAAAGCAATACACAAATTTTTCTAGCTTTTGGTGCAATACACAAATTTTTCTAGCTATAGATGTTGTATTCTAGATGATAAAATATTCAAGAACTACTCTTTTAATTATCCAAACCCCAAGAGATGCTCCTATACCCTTCTCAGAAGAGGCAGATGAATGCCACCTAGATGTCTTAGTTTTTTCTTTAATTGTGAAATGACTGAGGAATAGTCAGAATTTTTGTAACAGTAACTTGATTGTGGGTGTGAAAAAATATCCCTCACAGCCCCCTCAATTAACACAACTGCATTAGCAAAAGCCCCAAACTGGGCTATTTACACTAGCAAAGAACGCCTTTTGCTGGCATAGTTTGTCTTATTCAAGGAACCAGTGGGAGTTCTGTCCTTATAAAACCTCTATTGCTAACACAGGCTACATCTTCTCAAGAATGTTTTGCTGATTTGAATATATCAGCAAATATATTTTCGTGTAAGAACTCTTTAATTGAATAAACAACTAATGCAATTCAATCCTTAATGCTTTTACTGTATAAATTAATTAAAATTAACTTATATAGTAAGATTAATGATAGCAAAATATTGCCTCATATTCAATGTAAGTTTTATTCAAACTCCTGATATATTGTTCGTACCTCAGAATTCAGTGTTTGTTCAGATACACTATTTTTTATCTTGTCTCCTTTATAAGGTGGCCTTTCTAATATTGAAAGTCCTCTCTAGACCTTTTTGGAACCTTTCAGGTTACGTCTATACATCCTCCCTTCTGTATCTTTCCTTTCTTTACTCCCTAATTTGCCTTTTATTATGCTGTTGTCATTTTAGTTATTTAAAAAAATATGTTGTTTGTGGGGAAAAAAAAGGCATGTTTTCCTACTAGGTCCTGGAACCTAAATGAGTTGTGTAGAATAGCAGGAGACAAAGTGCTCAGATGTAGTTCCCTTTTCACACATACGTTTGAAATCTCATTTTATTGCGGTGCTTCAGAAGCAATATTATCTCAACCTCACTGATGTCTACTGAGCTTATTGCTATCTTAGTTCATCTCCAATTATAGGTGAAAGATAGTCATTTTCAGTTAGTTTCTCACAGGTCATGTGGGACCGTTCAGGAATGTATCTGTTGTGTAAAAATATACCTTAAACACAGATCTTCATAAAAGCTCCTAAGCTACCTAGAGCAAAAGATATCATTGCTAAGCATACCACACAAGTACCAGAACAGACAGAAAATTGCAGAGTCTAGAAAGTACAAATAGTAGCAAAAGCAAGAGAAAATATATGTCTTATTAAAAAGTACGAAATAATCAATGAACTGGTGAAAACTGGAATATTTCGTAAAGACAATGAGGAGCTACTGATTGCATTTATTAAGAAATGGTTTCCATGAAAGCAAAACCACTAACTTTTGAGAAATAAGTTCTTTGGGGATTTAAGATATTTGTTCTTTACTGTTCTTCATAAGGCACCATTGAAACCCTTTAGCTGGAAGAAGGCTGGGGAACCTTAAAAGTCGCAAAGGCGTACTTTGTACCAGCAAGCATCACCCCTGAGGAACTACTAAAATACGGAGGCAAGAAAGCTCCTCCAGAAATTACTTATATTTGCTGCAATGAAAACAAGAACATGTCAAAGAAGGAGCCGCAAGTTAGTGAAGGTGTGCAAGGAAACTGATGGCATCAGCAAAGGGCAAAATGAAGTAATTCTGGCCAAGAGAGGGAAAGGACATACGCTGTACTTGATTTGACTTACAAATACAATATATCAGGGGAAAATTTCTGGCATAAATCAAAGTTATTAATAAGTAATGATAACTGGTATCCAAGCCCTGCTGGACGTACAAGGGGGCCCCAGTGTGGAGCGTGAAGCTCACAGCCTGCCTCTGTGGGCAGAGAGAACCTTATCCAGCCATTTTGGAGGGGAAGACAAGGCTCTTGCTGTAAGACTCCATTCCTCTGAGAGGAAGACCTGGGTGAAGAGGCTGGAGGGACCTGGGCACCATTAACTCAGTCTTCCTCTGTGCCACAGAACATGAAGCTTTTCTAAATCAATCATAATGTGAAATAAAGCACAGATGGGATAGCTTTCTGTGCATTTGTTTTCTGAAAAAAAAAAAAAAAATATATATATATATATACTTGCTGCTGTAATAAGAATAGTCCAGATTAACTTTTTTCCACCTTGTATTATCTACTTAATTTCCAGTCATCCTACCTAAATTTGTGGTACCTCAAAACTAAGCATCAGACTAAACATCCTGCAATTTCCTGTCACTCCCAAAGGATATTTAATTTTAATACCACATTACTCCCTTTAATTTAAATCTAATTTAAACCAAGTCAAAAAAAAAAACACAAACAAAACAAAAAAAACTGCAAACGTATCAGGAAAGAATAACATCAGAATATATGTACTGATTCTAAGAATTACTAGAAAGTGTTTAGGGACAGTTTAGTAATAGTTAGACTGAACAAATTATAAGTCAGAATGCAGGGTGGGAGAAATCAGGGAGGAGTATGATCATTAGTTCTTTTAGGAGGGTCAAACCCAGATTAAGTAGCAAAATGATTTAAGATGGCCTCAGTGGATACAAATAGGAAGAGTGGATTGATGCTGTGCAAAGGGAAATCTCCAGCCAAGTATCAGGAAGCGCCTTCTCACTGTTCGGTTGTTAGATTACGGAGCTGTCTCCCAAGGGAGGTGGTGCAAGGAGTTTCACTGTATGACTCATTTAAAATTAGGCTGAAACAAAGCACCTGCATATACCGCAGGCAACATAGCTTCATTCGCAGACAGACAACCTCAATGACCTGACAAGTCTCAACCAGCTCTCCTTTCTGTCATTTCATTTAATTTTAGTCTCCTCCTATTAAGGAAAATGAGAAAAAAATAGCATTCTGTGAAGCACTTGTATTCATTTCCTCAAGTGACTGATTACAAATGAAAAATAAGTAAACTGTCATAAATATTCAGACATCTGAGAGGTACAACTAATAATTAACTGAACTATTCTCTGGTTTGTGTTATTATTTAGGAAGTTGTTTTAAAGCATTCCACCTCTTCCCTACTGAAGTGATGAATTTTCCTTGCCAGAAGGTGAGCCAGCCAGGGGTAATCAAATACATAAACAAGATTTAGTTATACCTGGAATGATTATGGTTACAGCATATATTTTTGGACTCCTACTGCTTGAAATATCTAACTTTGCAGACACCCTTTGAGCAATGCCAAAGCAAAAACAGTAGCAGCAGAAAGGAAGACAGTGCCGGTAGAAACCATTCATGTCTGAGCAGCAATCTTCTCTTCTGAGTTTTTCAGCAGGTATTTCAGAGGACTGAATATCTCATTTGCTTTTTCTTGAATTCCAGCCATCAAGGGCTCAAGAGAGAAAGAAGATTTAGTATGAAGTTTTGGGGGAGTTTACAGGAAAAGAACATAGGGAACAAGTTGATAATTCCATTGCAGAAAACCAGTACATGACCTCTTGGATTAGGAGTGAGGGCATTTAATGCATTTATCAGATCATAAGTTTGTAGAACAGCAAATAAAATACCAATATTTAGGAAAGAGGGGAAAATATCCAAGAACACGCTAGCCCATATTCTGACCACAAAACTATGCAGGGCTTTAAAACATACTTTGAAGAAAAGACATGGTAACCTGATCTCTCTTCAGTTTGAGAGTTTTACTTGGGCCCTTGCATAGAAAGTGACTAAATTAATATTCAACTTAGCAGAATAAGGATGAGGCAGAAGACAAAGACGCTACATTTGTAAAGGGTGATCTAAGAGTGAAATGAAAATTGAATTGGTACTTAAACATCATTTTTAATGCCATTTCAGACACTGTAAGCTATCTGTGTAGTCTTTGTATACTGTTCCAGAAAAGTGCAAACCTTACAGGCCATGTGTAATATCTTCCAGTCCCACACAGAAATTATGTTGGATATCATTCATACCAAAGGGCATCTCAAAAATGCAAAGGACAATTAAGTTTAGGCCCTTCATTTGCTACCAAAACAAAGAGTCATGTAAAGGAAATCCAGTGCTGACATAGAAGTGAATGGATGGGCTTATAAGGAAAAAAGACCAGAAATTAGAGATCATTTTCTATGTAGAAGAGGAATGATGTTCTAGGGCAGTATTTCTATATGAAATAAGGACACAATATTATATGATTTTGAGGTACATATCAATAAGTTTATAACAGTAGAAGGCTGGAATCCATTTCTTAGCAAGAACCTAATGATGCAGAATGAGGGAGGAGGCTCTTGTGGCCAAAGTATGTGACTAGAAGCATATAATGTGTGCCAACAGGATGGCCAAACCCAGACCTTTAAAATAGGAATTACAGGAGAGGTAGAGATTCCTCAACAAGCAAGTGAGCAAGCTATAAAGGGGGTAGGCAAGCTAAAAGCCGGGGAAGATGGGAATAGAAGGGACATAGCAATCAACAAAACAATGCTGAAGTGAAATCACTTTAAGATAGGCGTATAAAGAAGGAAGTGTCTATGGAACAGTCTTGTGGGGAAAGCTCTTGAGACTGTTCTGGTGCCTCTCTGAAATACTTTGATGTGAATGGACTCAGCATGGGGAACCAACAGGAGGAATCAGAAGTCTATGTGCTGTTACAGTCATTGAGCTAATGGAGACATGATGGGATAACTTACACAGGTAGATTTCTGCAATGATTTGACACAGACTCTTTGGAAAGACAGGCTGGGAAGATGAGGGCAGCATTTTGACCTTTTTATGAGACTGCAGCAGGAATTCCTGGAGCTCTGCCTGGGGACAATGTACTGGTGCATTGCGTTGTTCGTCCCCAGGTGCAAGACTTTGCATTTCCTTTTGCTGAAATTCGTAAGTCTCCTCTCAGCCTAATACTCCAATCTGTCCAGGTCCATCTGAATGACAGTACAATCACAGAAGCACAGAATCATAGAATGGTTTGGGTTGGAGGGAACCTTAAAGATCATCCAAATCCAGCCCCCCTGCTGTGGGCAGGGACACTTTCTGCTAGACCAAGTTGGTCAAAGCCCCATCCAACCTTGAACACCTTCAGGGATGGGGCATCCACAACAACCACTCCCAGTTTTGTATCATCTCTGAACTTGCTGAGGGTGCACTGTCCCATTGTCTAGATCATTAATGAAGAGGTTTGAGGAACAGTATTGACCCTAGTATCAACCCCAGGGATACACCACTAGTGTGGCTTGCCTCCAGCTCAACTTTGTACTACTAATTCAACCCTCTGGACCTGGCTTTTCAGCCAGTTTTAATCCATCTCACTATTCACTTATCTAATCCATATTTTGTCAGCTTGACTATGAGGGTGTTATCGGAAACAGTGTCAAAAGTCTTACTAAAACCCAGATAGAAAACATCCACTTCGCTCTCCTCATTCACAAAACTAGTCACTAGATGATCTGAAGATGCTCCTACCAACCTAAATGATTCTGTGAATCTGTGATCTTGAGGATGACAGTTTCCTAGTCTGTGCCAGACGAGAAGAGTAGACAGACCGTGGCAATCTGTCTGTCAGATAACAGATAGCTACTGTAATGCCAAAGTGATTGTCACTGAGTAATATCAGGTTAACTGATATGAGTAAACCTGGAACCTGACCCCTACCTATCAGACTTCTTCTGCAATCCTAGGAAATTTTAGAGCTGACTTTATCTAAATTTATGCTCATCAGTGCTACTGATGGAAATGGCAGCTCATGTCTGTATCTGTACCCAGTAGACTAAAACACTGATGCATTTCACCATCCTCTGTTTGAAGAGGCACCTCAGCCCTAGACTACAGTCCCTGTTCTGCTAAGGACCTCTTCTGGGATCTTCAACAGGTATTTAGCTTTATAAGAGTGCTCGCCTCATCTATTTAACTCCCTCAGCATGTGCCCTGTAATTTAGTGCACCCAAAGTTCAGAAATGAAATTCTCAATATAGAGAACAGAGAGAACTGAATGCCTCTAGGGGGTGATTAAGAGCATTAAGCTAACTACTTAACATTACATAGTGTGAATAACCTCTCAATCACATGCTGTTTTTCCTGGTGAATTCCTGAATCATCCACACAATGAAAGTATACAGAATGAAAAAGTTCAGTGAGAAAGATAGGTATTCAACATTTATTTTTATCTGAATGCTGTGTGCCTTCATAAGACATATCACATAAACTTTTGCAGTTGATGAAGTAGAGGTGCTGTGGAAAACTTTTTTATTCCCTAATCAAAAAACAGAAATAAAGCATTAAAAGTAGCTGGTTTGTTTTACCTTCTTTTGCCTTGACGACTTATGTAGAATGGCACTTCTGAAAGTAAATGCTGTCTTACAAACCAACATATTACTGAGCAACCTCAGAGTAAAGAGCAGAAAGAAAGAGATAAAGCAGCAAAAGAAAGTAATTATTTTGTAAAATGCAGTTCAGCTACATGAAGACCACTATAAAAATATACCACTACACTTTGCCCAACAGTTTTTTAAAAATAAAGATTTTACTGACAAGCTGAAAAGCTATGGCAGTGCTGAAAACAGTGGAAACTGCAACCTGTAATTAAAACAACAAAACACACACACAGAGTGTTTTTATATACGTTAACAGTACTCTGTAAGAACAATGCATTTCTAAGGGGAAAAACCTGTCTTGAAAAATTTACTGCCTATGTAATGCAGGTTTCTTCCTGAGTCTCACTTATCTAATTGGATTGCCACACTTCAACAAAAGGGTCTCTTGAGTTCATACCAGCTGTCATCATTGGAAGGTACTATATAAAAATTAGGCTCTGAACAAACTATATGCCATTAAGGTAAACACTCCAAACACACACTCTACATACATAAGATGAGGAACTGATGAAACGTTCAAAAAACGGAATGATTTTCGTAATACATCCTTTAATCTTATGCCTGGAGTGACTTTCATTGACAAAATCACTAATACCAAGAGTCAAAAACATTTTAGGATGCAGTATATTACTCTAAATTTATAAAAAAATGCATAGAGAATTTAGGTAGAGACTGCTTGAAGCCCAGAAGGTCATAGGTGCAGGCTCTGCTCCAGCTGATTCAGCCTAAGCCTCAACATAGAAGGTAACATCAACTCTTTGCCTCACAGCCCCTAAAAAACCCTTTCTCCTTGTTTCTCTAAGCTTGCATTAAGGAGTAAGGTAAGAAGGTTACTAAACCATAGTCAGCTCAACCTCATTGTGACACAGAGGTTTCTACCTTGCCCTTAAGTACAATCCCAGTAAAGAAAAGGCAACAGCCCCATCCCTCCTATGGATGGCAAAACAGTATCTTCTTCCACTAGCTAGGAGAACCCATCCTAACACTGCCAGTAACCCCTCAAGTGTGGGGCTTGCAATGAGATAGCAAAGCCTGGCGAGTGATACTGCAAAGGCACTGCCAGGTAAGGTTATGAAGGAATTTGTTAAACAGTGTTATGGGGGGAATTCCTTCATTTCCATCACTTTGATTTGCTTCCTTCCTCTTTCCGGCTAAATTTCACCACTGAGTATATAATCATGCACATCTTCATACCATCTGTGCCCTTTCATATATTTTTTATAGTTGAATTGGTCAGAGTTTTAATTAGAATTTTCATTGATCAAGAGATTTTTATCCTGTCTCAGAGAAGCACAGGTTTTCCAAAGATAATAACAATGTCAGTAGCTGATAGGAGATTTTATTTCTATTTCTTTTAGCTGCAGAGTTTTTATGCTCAGCGGACTAGTATCCAAATAGAGCTGGGAAATATGACAATGAAACGTGTACTAAGGTTTAGCAACACAACTACTTGCAAACAAAATCTCCACAGGGAGGTTAGACAATTTTTCTCAGAGGACTCTCAATTATGAAGTTGTAACAGCCAGCGGCTTTTGGTTAGGACTAACTCATAAAGCAAACCTCTGTCTGACATATCCCAAGTGTCAGCTTGGTGAGGAGGATACTGATTCCCTTGGCACACTCTGTCCACCTGTAGCAAGTGAAGAGCTCCTTGAAACAGCAGTGTTGCAGGATCTGCTCCACAGCCTGTATCCTCTGTCGTGGGGTCTCTGACAGACCTTGCACATACTGGGCAAGGCAGGAGGAAATACTTGCACCTTCTACCTTGCCTCTCTATAAAAGTCTTTGAAAACCTTATCACAGAATACTGTTAATAGGATATTTTATGATACTAAGCAGCCTGCTCAGCCTACTGTAATATAAAAAACGCAAAATGGGACCTTCCACCTCAGAGTGAGAGAACACGACCCTTTAATCATCAGTGTATTTGCCTATCTTTTGAACAGTCTTCTCAGTTTGCCACTCTTGGCTAACTTACCAGCACCCTTTTACTCATCACAGCGCCCACCTCTTCTCCCTTCCCCACTTATTTTCTATACTGTCTCCACCTTCCCACCTGCAGAACTCCTCACTCAACTCAGCATTTGCTTTCACTTTTCTTGTTGTCACTAGCACCAGCTTTTACAAAATATCTTTGTGTCTCCCTGTTGTTGAGGTTGGAAGGGACCTCCAGAGACCATCTCATCCAAACCCCTGTTCAAGCAGGGTCATCTGGAGCAGGTTGTCCAGGACCATGTCCAGACAGCTTTTGAATATCTCCAAGGATGGAGACTCAACAAACTCTCTGAGCAACCCATGGCAGTGCTTGGTCATCCTCACAATAAAAAAGTGTTTTCTTATATTCAGATGGATTCTGTTTCTCTTTGTGCCCATTGTCTCTTAAATACCTTTTTTTTACCTTTTTCAGACCTCTTTCATTCATCTCTGTAAGTGTTCTTATGTACAGTTGTGACAGCAATCAAATCGCTGGTCCATGGACACCTATGGCTTGATATTCTGCTGCAATTGTCTTTTTTTTCCTTATGCTTCCCTTACTGACTGCTTTCATCTATTGTCCTTCATCTCATGCTGCAAGTGTAAATTCCTGAGGAAAAGGGCTCTCTTTTTTTTCCCCTGCTTCTGCAGCACCTAGCCAATAGTTCCCTGTCTATGCCTGGGGCTCCCTGACACCATGTAGATACAAACAGCAACAAAAAATAAGGTCAGTTTGGTTCTTTCTTTTAAAACTCCTATAACATCTATGCTTATTAGGGGAAGGAATTTATATGCACAAACACAAAGGAAGGAGAACTGTATCATTCCCTTACAGTCAACCTCAATGTCTGTGGAAAATCCTGCAAATGTGTCTGTCCATGTACAGGAAGGCTATTTGATTCCCTATCACCAATTTGAAAGTTCATTATTTTTATCAGGCACACCATTATGCAACTCAGAAGGACTTAAACATTTTTGTTTGCTTGTTTGTTTTGTTTTCATTGTTCTCTTGGAGTCCAAAATTTAGTGATGGAGTATGCAATATAATTTTGGGGGGAACTAAGATCAAAGCAAGATTTTTGTCTTTGCATTCCTCTGATCTTCAGCAGCCTTGAAGAAGCTCTAAAAACTAGGTCAGATATCAACATGGTGTGGTCATGGCTAAGTCACATCCTATCTCTTCCTGGTGATGACTGAGGGAGTTTAGACACAGTTAAATGAGTCTGAAAAGATAAACCTAAATCATGAAAAGACATTCAGTTTTCAGATGCTGGGGCATCTCTCATGCACCACGTTCAGTGCTGGTGTACTGAGTATACTGCGTTTTCCTTACGTTGGCGTAGGTTTCTTCTGCCTCAGTAGGATCTTTTATAAGTGTATTCTATATTTCTGGCTTCTTTTTTTTCCCCTGACATTAAATAACTTGAGATGTAGGTCACCAACCGGGCTATTGTATTGCATTCTCTATCCGTGTATTTGACCTTGATTTCTGGTTGTATCTCCACTACCTTTACAGGAAATACAAGGGGACCCTTCCATTAGCTAAAAAACCCTGTGGATCTATTTATTCTTTCATTTGCACAGGGTAAAACAGAGTAATTATATTTGAAAACACCATAGACCCCATATATGGATTACACTGTAAAGGCTTTGTTTGTTTGCTTCTAATATCTTTAGGTTTTTTTGTTTTGTATTGTTTTTAATCAAAAACTGCCTTGCTTTGAAACACGAACACTTCTTTTAGTACTTGGACTTTGTTGGTCTTTTATCTTGTTTTAATTAGCTCACTTGGGAAGTAATGTAACACTATTGCAGAAAAAGCTGTATCAGTAGCTGAATCCTTCTTTTCAATTAACCATACAAATCCAGGCCCTCTTCCCACACTTATACTGCATTATTCCACAATTGGCACAATCTACTAGTCTCAATGTTCTTCCTTATTTTAAGGTCATCTTGATGGGAAACAGCCCTTTCTCTTGTTTTGTGCCAGCAGGCAGCAAGATGCACACTTTTGTTCACCCATCTGGAGTCCACCATAACAGCCATGGACAGGGTTGCATGCGGTACTGCAAAGTCCTGCAACACCTCGCTATTGAAACAGAGTAACCAAAGTGAGACTTCAAAAAACCACAACTCCTACCAAGGCCATAAAAAGGAATTTTTTATGTCTTGCTGCCAAGCAATTTTTGCTGAAAGAATAGAAATACAGAAACTAGAATCCAATCCTTGCTAGTACAGAGAAGCCTTATCCTGGTTTTATGGAACATTGTGCAAACAAGGGAAGACTCTAAGGTTTGCTCCCAGGGAACTCCTCACTGCAGTTGCATCAGGGAGGCAGAAGCACGGACAGACAACCAAGGAGAAATAGAGAAACATTTCCTGGATACACAGGGCAGAATTAGGAAGGCCAAAGAACAGCTAGAGCTGAAATCACTGAAGGACATCAAGGTCAACAGGAAAGGTTTCTACAGCCACAGCAGCAACAAAAGAAAGACAGGGGATAATGTGGGCCTGCTGCCCAATGCAGTTGGTGATCAAGTGATAGAAAATATAGGAAAGGATAACTTGGTGAAGGACTCAATGTCTTCACTTCTTCAGCCTTTACTGGCAAAGTCTGCTGCTCACTCCCAGGCCTTTCAGGTCTTTGCTTAGTACTATTACTACTTAGTACTACTCATCGTACAGAAGGATCAAATTTGATGCTAGTTAGGTCAGCTGAACACATGCAAGTCCATAGGGCTGGACAGGATGCATATGAAGGTGCTGGGAAGCTGGCTTGATGTTATTTTGGCACTATTCTCTATGATGTTTGAAAAGCCGTGGTGATTAAGGGAGTAAAGACTACTGAAGACGGCTGTTAAAAATGTCTTCAAAAAGGCAAGAAGGATTTAGGGAACATATTAAAAAAAAAAAATCCTTTGATTCATAGGAAGATGTTGATAGGAAGGTATTATGGAAGCTTTGGTATATCTTGTCTTTAGAAAATAAAACTGCTTCAATATTTTTGGAAAATGCTGAGATTGACAAAATAGAAAGACTTGTAGCAATGGGAACTTCCTCCAAAAAATGTTTTTGGAAGAACCTCCCAAATAATTTTTGGACTGCAGTTTATGGTATTTAGCAGAATACCATTTGCTACAGGAAGGCAATAGTTTCTCATCAAAGCTGAATAATGAGGAATATCACAAATACAAATATGTAGTATCCAAGAGGATATAAAACCCAGAGGAACTTCATACAGACATAGTAACATGATAATTGCATGTAAACTGGATATGATAAAACAAACATTGTGTCTTTCCAGTAATATTTTAAAAAATTGAGCTCTCTGTAACTGAGCAAAATAGCTGAACATTTCTCCAGAGCAATGACATGTCATTACGATTTGCAATTTGAGATGTTAAATTCTTTAACATATTTTGTAATATCTGCAGATAAATGTGCCTTATGAGACAGAGTTTGTCAGAATGTACAGAGTTTGACAGTGTTCTTCTAACACAGTCTGCATTTAAACTAAAGAAGCACAATACATACTGCAGTCAAAGTTCACTTAAAAACATACCTGAAATGCACATATTCACTGGTTGTGATTTGTTTTATGAGAAACCCCCACATTCAAAACCTGACGTGTCACATAGACAGCATTAATAAATACTTTATTGAAGGAGACAATTAAAGACTACAGCCTTTAATTAATCCCTCTACTAGTGCAGGAATATTTCTACTAATAACTATTTTTAAACTTCCTAAGAGATGAAACCACCTCTGGAAGTTATTCTAACATTTAAATCACATCAGTATGAGAAAATTTGTTCCCAATATTAAATCCAAATGTTCACCTTTTCCAGATTCATCACATTAGCTCTTGTTACTTATTTGCCCACCTTTGACTTGTCTTTATTTATCCATTGGGCTCACACATTTTAAATTCTCTGAGTTTCTCAATCATTACTCAACAAAGCTCTATCTGATGAGTTCCCTAAATTTATTCCCTACAGCTCTCCTGGTAATTTGCATTACTTCAGTCTGGACAATTCAGTTTGTTAATACCTTTCTGATCGTGACTGCACTGAATTGTAAAGAATAGGGCAGATCTTGGACTGAGCTGACACAGTCAACCCAGTTGAGAAAAAAACATAAAGGCAAAGGTCGTTTCTCATTTTCTCTCCATCTGGGATCCTTTTGGTGCTGATCTAGTTTTGGTATAAAATAAAGTATACTGACAGTTGTTTCAGTGAGCCTGTTTGAGCAGAAAAGGTTTCTGGAGCACACAGAACCATACAGTATGGACCATATAGTAGTCCTGCTCTACGTCCTGGGAACACACATGAGCAAAGAGTGTCGTGTGCCTGGGGAACATCCATCCATCTGATTTCCTCTGGAAAATTACCAGCTGATGTAATTTTAAGGAACCCTGAGCTGACAATAAGTTGCTGCATGTTGTAGTGACAGAATCTCAACAGAACATAAATTAGATTAATTTAATGTCCATGTGCACTTCTGCTGAGCCACACAACACTATACAGAAGAATTAGGGTTTCTACTAAGCCCTGTGTGACAGTGGATACTCCCTAACCTTGTGCCTGACACAACCGTCTGAAAGAAATACTGCACATTGACTCAGGGAGAGCACCAGCCAGCACCCTGGGATAGCTGGCAACACTGCTCTGGCCACCTTAGGAG
>JAOXNO010000001.1:12982135-13021652 GCA_028565335.1 Limnodromus scolopaceus | reverse complement strand
TAAATCACTGTTTCACCTTAATAAATATTTCACTACTTCACTCCAACTAGTGAAGTCAATCACTCCGTCCGTGACACATGGCACAGGGAAGAAGCTGGCATATTAGACGAGTACCTCTAACTTATGGTTTCTTCAATATTTTTAATGTGGATATATAAACTAGGATTACCAGAAGTTTATCAATCAGACAAAAATACAATTTACATAAAATGTGGAGGTAAGCCCTGCTTTGAGTAGAAAGTTGGACCAGGTGACCTATTAAGCTCCTTCTCAACCTAAATTTCCAATGATTCTATGATATTAAGTATTAATACACTGCAGTTTGTTTCTCTACTTTGGTGTCATTGTTTGGGCTGGGCTGGCGACTGCATGAATGACAGATGCTCTCTCTAGTGGATATCTCTAGATATCCTAGATATCTCTAGATATCCACTAGAAGCAGCCACTGTCTGAAAAATATGTTATTAATTTCAGAAGGTGCAGGTAGTTAAAGAGACTTAACTGAAAAGTAAAATTACTGAAAAAGAAATTGGTTGTTTTACCTCAAACCAGGACATTCAGTCACTGTCTTTGGTCAAGTTGCCTAGAAAGTGTAATAGACTAAATTTCAGAATCTCTCTCTTAAATTGGAAGCTAAAGATCAGACATTTCTGCCTTCATATGACTTAGTCTTGTTCTTTTGGATATGGTACATATATGAGAATGTTTGCGTATGCCTTGCATTATGAATTGAATATTCTGTCTAATCTGCTTTCCCTATTTCAAATTAAATACATGGTCCAATTACAGACTAATTCTGTATCCATAACACACAGCTTAATTCTAGCCTGTCTGTTCTCCAGTGAAATTGCTCATCACCTATCCCTACACGTAAGGTAGCCAGGAGATGCTCTGTATTTACAGCTGCAGATGTAATCACTGTCTTGTTCTATAACACTCCAAGACTTCAAATAGTTACTATTTCGCTTCAAGATGAAACTAATGGATTTTTGTGGCAAACCCAAAATACCCAGAAACCCACTTTAGAATTGCCAGTGTGCTACAGTACACAGCAGCTTCTTAATTTAGTCTCCGTGAATCCCAGTTTCCCACTGATTTTCTTAGGCGACTAAATAGCTACTGGTAATTCTACAGTATGCTTTTCTTTTTCCATTTCTCTTGCACCCCATCGTTTCACTAGATATCCCAGCATGGGGATGAGGAATCCTTTCTCATGAAAGTTGAACTGAAATGGGTAAATTACACAAATTAACATTTTTCAGGAAAAGCAGACTTTCTAGAAAATTTCTTGCCCATTCGACCTATACTTGCTATGTCTGTCCTACAATGCCTGGAGATAATACTGTCACTCAGATGGCAATGTGGAAGGCTCCATCCTCTTTTCTTACAATCTTTAGGGAGTCTGCTTCAAGAGTCCTGCATTGTATCATATACTGAGGGTAGTGCTCTTTTAAGATGTCAACTATTCACTTCCTTCAAAAAATGGAGAAAAGAGCAAACCATGATCACTAGTTGCATGTGTTCAGGGTGACCCTTACACCAGGCACAGCAGTTTCCATCCCCATCAGAACTTTATTGCTCTTCATAAGATCTTACTGAGTCCTATTTCCCTCCTGCATCTGTTCTCATTCCCTCAGCCCGGAGGACCTGAGATCTTGCAAATGGTTAAAGCAATTCCCAGGCTAATGGAATAATCAATAGTTATTGCCTCTTTTACTCCTTCACCCTGGAGGAGCTGAGTTGCTGCTATTAATACTTCTGCTGTCCTTTATACCTTTCTGTAAGCAGAATAGTGTTTGCAATGTGCAGGTTTACAGACTTGGAGGCAGTTACTGGAGAATCTTAAACACCAATTAAGGTCTGAACATTGATGTCTATATATAGGAATCCTATAGACTATAGGCAGCTTTTCTTTTTCCTTGCCTTTAATCTAATGTAGAGTTACTGCTCTTAATAAATTCTTTCACTAAATTCATATAGACAGATAAGCAGGCCTAAAAGCTATGGTGATTCAAGACTTAAAACAAAGGATCAATTCCAAGCCTTACAGAAACACAACACCTCTTGTTATACAGCATCAAGGCTTAATAGGGCACACTTGCTACTGCTTATAATATTTAGCTTTTTATTAATGTAAAATGAAAATAGGAACCCAGTTACCATTTTGTTACCATGGCAATGTATGAAAAAATAATCTTTGAATTCCATAATGAAAGAACATGATACTTTTAGATCTTGCAGGATCAAAACCAGCAAGAGATATTTCCACTATGCATATTTATGACAAATGCAATCTATTGTTGCTGTTGAAAAGAAGACGCAAAAGGAGTAGCTTGCAAGTGACCACGACCAGTCCATACAAATGAGTGCTGTCACACGTGTAGGTACCCTGGAAATTACAGGAGCTTGATCTACCAAGTCTGGACCAATACTGACTTTCTTTGCTTTTATGAGCACTGTTTGCATCTTTCATCAATTTGTTCTCAAAACTAATATTAAGGTCATTTACTCAGCAACTACTTTGGATTTATAACTTCAAGATGGATAGTTGATACAGTTTCACCATACGTCAGTGCGGGCTTTCCATGCTCAGTGTTACATTATATGATGGTGCTATGCTTCTGGAGAGGACTTAGATGATGTTTAAATATGCCTTTGAAAGAGCATTTTTCTTTTAACTGAGTATGAGGCACCTGAGGGTATAAACTTAGACACCTAAGAAATCTTTACAATTAATAAAAAAAAGGAGTGTTAATTTCATAGCAGTAAACTATTTTTGAAATACTGCTTATATGAGCTTGGGGAACAATAAATAACATGTAACATGGAAGTTTTATGTTGATTGTTAGTGCAGATTGCAAAAATGGTCAGTTCATGTAGTGTTCAGTCCAGATTTCCATTATTAGCACTTTCCAACTCTGGAAGAACTCCGGGATTGGAAAGCTCCACACCAGCTTGTACAGGTAGGATAACAGTTTGAAAACATTTCTACTTCTTAGAAACACTGAATCTTCACAGTCTCTGTCCAGCTCTGCTACTTTCAAAAGCAGAAAAGGTGCTCTCTCAATGTTTCTTTTATTGCTAATGTCATGTACTTATGCATGATAGGAAAAGAGGCAAATCTATCTATTTTTCAGCACTGGAATATGAATGTTAGTTAAAAATCCCAGAACTATGACAGGAAAGACTCAGAAATATGTTCTGTGCTCAGTACCATAGACACATTTTCAAGAACACCTCAGAGTAAATAATCTGTAATTTACAGTCTTTGGCAGCGTTACATGGATAATATCACAAGTGGTGCTCCTGTACAGTCTATATGACGGTCAGCAGAGTAGAATTAAAGGCCGTAGTCCCTGCATGGTCCAATACCTACTCACAGACTTTGTATGCTGGTTTCACTGCTCTGAGCTTATAGGCATATTATAAATATTTATATGATTACATTTTTAATTTCGAGTTAAGGGCAAACATGGCACACCACTATCCAAACACCTTTACGGTTATTTAGCTGATTTGCATTTGGATTCACAGATTGGTTTCTGTTGCATGAGGTAAATAGAAAAGCAAAGGGGTGTCTTTGCCACAAGGATTTATACTGTAGATGAAAGGCACAGTAATAACCTAACCCTTTTTGCATAATGATCTGCTCCTAGATTCATTTTGCAAAGGTATGGAACTGAATTGGGCCTTATTGTGTTTATTTGTTCCAAGTATAACAAAACATAAAGAGAAAAAAATCTTTACTATATAAAGCCCTTTTATTAGACATTCTACTGAAAATTTGTTCTGTAATTCTGCTCTGTACAACAGCTTGTTGTGGAAAGCTGTATGCCAGGCTGTCATACATTACAGTAGCTGGAGGGATCCCTCCTGCAGAAACAGACTGCTAATCTTTAATAAACTTCAGCTGAGCCCTTGGTACGACCTTGTATACATTTTGCTTTAGAAAAATTCAACAATGTTTAATTAGCTCTTTTGTTTATTTGCCAAATTACTCTGAGACACCACTACTGTGAGGAACTGAAATGTCTGCGAAATTATACCTATCTTGTCAAATTACTAACTGCATTAAGTAGAGAAACACTACATTTGTCTTGATCTACTGAATTCCCAGCTGAAGAGAATAATAAACATAATTTTCAAGTAAAGTGATTTTAGATGTGCTACAAAGCAGGAAGCTTCAAGTGTTTATGATACTTCTGACAATAACAACATAAAACACAATGGCATAAGCCCCTTCTTGCCAAGGGTCATGAAGAGGAAAAGTTTTTCGTCTTCCTAAGTGTGTCATACCAGCAATTTGTCTGATGTATCCCTATAAAAATAATTGCAGAAGTCAAGGAATGAATTTCAGATTCCTGAAAATATGTTTCAGGGATAATAGTTTCAAACTGCATCAATAAGCAGGTTGTTGGCAAATGTGGTCCTGAAGAAGATCTCTAAGTTAATCAGTTCAAACATCACTAGCAAAGGTGCTAAACGCCCTACAGTGAGGCAAAGCCAGGCATTTAGCAGGCGCTGAGTTGTGAGACCACAGCATTATTTGCAACATCACACAGAGAGAAAACTAAGACACTGTTTGGAAAAAAACCCCATCTTTTTAGAACATCCAGGATTTTCTGAGCAAGTTTTAGTAGAAAGGGAAAAGCACTTAGCCATACTTCATCACAGAAATAATAGTTTCATTTCTGGGTGTTTAATTCATGTTATAATAAAAGAACTTTTCCCAAGTGCCTGACCCATATTTTTAACAGTTTCTAGTATGCTTTGGGATTAATGACCTTGTTTGTTAGATTTTGATTTTTCCCGAAGAAGTAAAGTGTAAGATTGTGAAAAGCGGTCTTAAAGAACTGTGTACTACATTGTAATGCTCACATCCTATAATACCACATAACTATTGGGACAATATATTTTACAGTGTAAAACAGAGGCAGTGACTTACTGGATTTGAGATCTACAATGCACATAGTTTCAGATAACCATGTCCTTTATAGAAAGAATACGCATTCGAGCTGTGGTTCTTTAGATTTTCATTTTTTCTAAAGTTGAGACACATGCATTATGTAAGTTAGATAAGCTCATGCCTGGTGGTTACTCCGATTGCATATATCCTTCAAATACTTCCCTTTTTTTAGATTCGATATGCATTCAGTAGCTTCCAATTAAACACAGCCTGGGTTTTCTATTTGTTATTTTGGTTGCATGCAATATGACAGACACTGTACAGAGTGCATAAAACCAGCTAAACAGATAATTTATGCATTTTAAGAATTAACTCATACTGGACCTGAATAGCAAAGTAAAATTTGAAGATGGGAATGACAGTAGTTCTAGCTGAGGATTGCTGGTAGAAAGGCTATTTATTTGTTTATTTATTTGGTTAGTTATGAGAGGACCACTGGAACCAGCAAGACACCCAAAGAAATGCCCCACAAGAGCTGTAGGCTGAGACAGACACTTGAAGACTTTTCTTTAAAGTAAGCTGTGACATATCCGGAGCTACCCATTACACCATGCAAGGATACGATGATTGCACTTTCATGTTGTTATCCTGTGACAGGCACTGATATACTGGGTGTTCCCTCTACAAAGGTACGTGACTCATTGCCTGGTAATCGCAGCATGAATTAGGTCACTTTCCTGCTGTTGGCGAATTCCCCATTAAGTCTGCAGAGTATTTTCTTTTAAGAACAACTCTGACCCAGCATTAAGCCCAACTACGTAAGCTCCATTGCCAGCACAGCATTTGAGCAAATAAAACATCTTTTTTTCATTCTTTTTACCGAGAATATCTTTTATGATGCTAACAAAAGATGTCAGAGATAAAAGCTAATAACAGAGCAGTGTGAATACTTTGTGTCAAGTTAGGCATGGAATATTACAGAAGAGACTTGTAAAAAGTGTCAGAAAAGCTGTTGCTAATGCAGATATCATAAACACCTAAAATACATTCTGTGTAACTCCTAGAAAATAACAAATTGGGAAATTATGGGTATTATGGCATTTGAAAGTGCAGACCATACAGAGGTTAGCAATGGGCCTTAAGGAATGAGCCTTTTCAGTGCTCAAAAAGTGAAAAGATGAAAAACCAGTTATGAACTGTTCTGGATTCCACATTATTGCCTCAAAAGTTGTTTTTTTGTTAAGGCAAGAATTAGTACCAACAATGAAGCTCTAGAAGACACTGGTATTCTCTTCATAAAACATTTTAATGTCTTAGCAGACACTCCTGCAATATATCCCAGTATCTTTCACACTTACTACACAACTAAAAATGATATCAGCTTTCTAAACAGATAGCAAAGAAGTGAACTGATCTGAAGAAATATTTGAGAATGGAAATTGGAAAACCTGATGACAAATGGATTGTAGGTTGTGCTGGTAGGAAGTTGAGGGGGGATGTTATTTTGGTTAATTAGGAACTTGTAGAGCTAATAAATAATTAATAAAATCCAAGATTATTTTTTGTACGTGCTTTAAACATTCAGTGTTGCTTTTTCAGAGATTTCCACTCCTTCAGGTAAAGATACAAACTGAAACATGATGATAAATCTTTATCCCTTCTGGAAGTTTAGGCTTTGATTCTCATCGCACAAAGTTGTTTACAACCCCATAAACCTTTATTCCAACTATAAACCACAGGTTTTTATATGAAAGGGAATATATGTTCACAAGACAACTACCTGAAGAATCAAGATATTCATTAGTGCATTTTGACGAGAGAATCATGTATGTGTGAGCATTCATGTTTCCATATATTCCTTCAGATTTATAAAAGTGTTCTGCTAATGAGATCTAGACAGACATTTGATGTTACTAATAAAATAATGGTACACCTAATTAAATGCAAAATGCTTTCTACTACTAGAAAAGATTAATTAGAACATAGTTTCTTAAGGTCTTTGGAAGAACAAAGCCTTTTCTGAGAAATGTCTGACTTTTTGCAGCCCTTCAAGTGGATAGATGATGTAGGTAACGAACTACTTGCATAGTAGTCTGTTGGCATGTGCAGGTCTGCTGAACAGTCAAGTATTACAGCTGAATTTTTCCCCAGCATTATCATTTCTATTATTCCTACTGACAGTCCAACTGACTAGAGCATCAATAAAAATATTATTAAGTGGGATTTGGGTTAGTTTGTTCAACTGTGGTGTAAAACATCTATTATACTGCACTTTAATATACTTTCAGAAATCCTGTAAGCACATCACATCTGGAATAAGGGACAACACTTTTGCTATCAACAACTATGGTGGCGTGCGTACACACACACGGCTTTTATACCAATTGATTTTATTAACATTATGAATAAACTGTTCTGGATGACTTTCGTTAGGGAGCTTGTACGTGTTACTACAGAGAACTGAAGAACCTGCTTAAATCATATAGCGTACCTTGACAGATTCTGCAATGCTTGCAACAATAACGTTAAAACTGAAAAAAATACTATTATTCTTATCTACATATTTTACTCAAACTTAGGGAGCCAGCCACCCTGTAGAACGTCTATTTAATAGTATATTTAAAAAGGATTTGTGAAGCTGTTAGCTGTTGCTACTCAGTCCCTGAAAATATTGATAAATGGATTTTCTAAATATACAGTCTTACTTTGAGAGGCATTAAAAGAGGGACTGTGGAATAGGCTACCATAGAAACCATCCACAGATATATTTCTTAGGCAAACTCACTTCAGCTGTTTTTGAAGTTTATGTCAATAATACAGAACAGTTAATTAATGAATCAATAGTATGAAATACTAACAGGATTTTAAGAGTTATTTACTGATTAGGGCAGATGACATACAGAAAAATTAGGGGAGTTTATGCTTAAAATTGGGAAGCTAAATAATATATGTGAATGAAAATATCTGTACTTAAAACTGGGCAGCCTTTAGACACAAGTCTAAAATTCTCCCTCTGTAGTCTTCATACTTGTGTTCTGCTGTACCTCTGAACAATATCTATCCAAAAAGGCATGGGAGTAAAAGCCAATCCAGAGTACATCTCCTCTTCTGAATCAAAAAGTACTTTGGAAAACTACAGTGGATGGTGTCTGAATAGTAGAAGACAGTTACAAGGTACTTGGTTTTCTTCCAGTCCATACTTTTGATGATTTAATTCCTTGGCTTTCACCCCCCAAAAATGATATATTGGGCTTTTCACCCCAAAAGTTGATATATACAGCCAAATCTCTGCACCATTCACCAGACAGCTGGACTTGACTTTGGTTTGGTGACAAAAAAAGCTCATATATAATAGCAGATACTGTTGTACTCATTTTTAATGAACAGAGTTCTAAGAAATGGATGAGTGGCTGTGTAACACCTCCATAAGATTTACAGCTGAAATCTGTGGTGGCCAACTGCTATCCAGACAGCAGAGCAAACACTGAACTGGCACACAGGGAGTCGTATTCCCTCAGTAGGGATCCCATCAGCGCTAGACACGAATTCTTACTGTGGGATGGCACCGCATGCTGCAGGAAGGCTTTGAGCAGAAGGAGAAGTCATGCTGGGAGACTCCTTCCCACGGCAGCGCTGCTCTGTCCTTGTAGAAGCACATTTCTCATGTGAAGGTTACAGGCTATCAAACACTGTACCTCGCGGGCACATTGGCATAGCAAGCACACGTTTTCTTGTCTGCTTCTAGAGTAAGAGGAAGCATCTTGTTCCATCATTCCTCCTCTTTCTTTCCACTACGAACAGCAGAAGTAGGATATACACATTAATGATGTTGACTCCATGGTAAAAACTTTTCTGTTGCTCTTCTTCATCCACTGTTTCTCATAGCCAATAAAGCTTTGATTGAACTAAGAACTTAGGCAGTGAATTCCAAGTTAACAGAATGTTTGATTTTTCTGTTCTAAACAGTCCAGTTTAAAACAGTGCGATAGAAAACGTATTCTCCTTCCTTTAGGTAAATGAATGCATCGTGGAACAGTTCTACTATGTTATTCAGAAAAAAAAAATGTATTATTTTTAAACCATCTTAGTTTTTATATTGGATTATTTTCCGTAAAAACATGACTCCCCATAAAAGTCCAAGGATTTGAAACAGATTTCTTCCCATCTGTTTTTAGGAAAAAAAAAACCTGGCTTTAGCTTAATGCACATTAATAAAAAAAATATCATTCTTCAGTAACAAGTGGAATAAGTTATTTATACAGGAGTCATTATTTTATGACATACTCACAAGCTTAAAAGTGCTTGCTGCAGATTTAGATATTGTGACTATCTTCAAGTTTCTAAAAGAAATTTTAAAAAGCTTTTTTCATTCTTCTTCTGAAGACAGAAAAAAAAAAGCTTAGATTTAACTTCAAAGGAGTCAAATACAGTTAAGGTGAGGAAATAAATGTCATGTAATTTTGAATGGGGGGAAGCCCACTGCTATTCTTAATCTCCTACAGGAATTATTTCTGAGGTGTACCTACAGCACTCGCGAAGGTCATTTCATGAAGACTATATGCTCCAACTGACGGACAATTTCTTTATTCAAGAGGAACATAAGTGTTATCTGGAAGGTTATATCTGAATAAAGAAGGGCTTGGAACAACCTGAAAGATTTCAGGCCCAGGTGTGACCTTGATATTCTTCTTGCATTCAGCAGCGCTGAAAGAAAAGTTGCTGGTGAGTGGCAAGTGTTACTGTGGTTGGCTAATTAAAATTGCTGCTTTTAAAGTACAGTGAGGTTTCATTTTCTGATATGATGAGTTGTAATAATCAACCTTGCAATGTTCAATTCAGTAGTCACTAGAGATGAGTTAATTCCACTTATTTTAGCTCCAAATGGATAGCAAGAACTGGCATCTGTTGCTACTGATGATAACAGAGCAAATTAAAAGTACCTATATCAAACTGAAAAATATCTAATTATACTACTTTTTTTTAAAATAGATATTATTAATTACTATTTAAGAATTCGTAGCTCTAATAATTAGTAGCAGAAATCTGAATTCTCTGAAGAGGATGGTTCAATGATTCTAGCTCCCCAGCTCTCAGAGAATGTGAATATTCCGTGGTTTATAATTATGCCCTTTATTTCCTTTTAGGCATCTTAGCATTCTTCAAAGTTCTGTTCATGAGCTTTGTATAGCTATGTAGAGTATTGCTTTTGCTTTTTCACACTAATCATCTCTCTGATCCAAATCCTAATGTGACTTTTTTGTTTGTTTGGTTGGTTTTTTTTCTGGCACCACATGCCATTAATACAGTGATTCCTTCATCCCAATATGTAGAAGTGCCACTGCATTCAATAGAATTAAGATTTGAGAAGAATTATAACTTGACAATTTACTGAAAGTGGTGTACATGACATACACACATTACCTAATATCTCATTCTTTTAACTTCAATATGTGCTTGTCATGAAGTAGGTCTCATGTTCAGACTCTAGATTTCTAGAAATCTTCATGGCAGCCTAGCTCCTCCTTATTTCAGCAGTGGTCATTCTCTAGCTGAGAGTTTCAAATTTTCAAGAGTTTCAAGTTCCTCTTGAAAATAAAATATCCTTATGAAACAAATACAGCACAATATTTGTATTTTTACTGTGTATTCTTACATCCCATTATATCTAGTAGCCCTAAAAGATCTAAATCACTCTGTTCAGGGTATTATCTTTTTAGTCTCAATCTTTTTTTTGTGATCTCTTGAGACAGTTGTTAGTTGCTCGGTTTCTCAGGGTAGGGGAATAACAAACAATTATTATAACTAGTTGTAGGTGTTTAAATTCACCTTTGGTGAAACAGTTTCTGACAACTGTTAAAAGTAGTCCTCAGTGCCTTGATTAACAAAACCATATGTTCTTACCCCCACACATGAGAGAATTTAAATTCTGGTTATATGATAGAATTGTGGTGTTACTGTCTAACCCAGTGTCATGTACTTTTAGTGGATATTGTTATCTACACTTTGGGGAAAAAATCAAATATATATATGTTAAATCAACATATATATGTATGTAAGACTCTACACAATTAATTCAAATGATGCTAAACCAAACACCCTGATTTTTCTCCATGAATTGTCTAGAGGGAAAAAAAAAAAAAACACGGTCTAATCTTCAGTGGTAATTTTCAGAAGTGCATATAGATTCCACATGTTAGTGTGAAAATCCATATTTAGAAGCACAAAGAGGCTAGCAGTCAACCTGGCTGAAGTGCTTATTTCTACATCCTTGTAAATGGATTCCATAGCTCCCACTTAAGCTCACCTGCTTATTTCATTATGTGTACTTTCATCAAAATGCTGACAGTAATATTAAGAAAACTTTCCTTTGTTACTTGTCCTTGACTTTCTCTAACCTTTCTCCTAGCCGTCTTGGACAACGTCCCTTTATATATATATCTATATTTATATATATATTTTTTTATCCAAAAAAGGAGAGGGGAAACAAAAACGAGAAAAAAAGAAAAAGAAAAAAATATTTGTGCTTTTCTTTACTAATATAATACTGTTCTGCTCCACCCTAATTTTAAGCTCCTAAAAGGAATGGCTAATACCCATTGATGGTTTCACAATTATGCTCATACAATTCAGTGCAGGCCTGAGCTGTACGACCAAACCTCCAAGGCTTCTTGTGTATTCAGCAGAGAGTGATTTCAGTCAGACTGACAATTCCAGCTTCTCCATTGACTTCAGAAGACATTTAGGATCAGTGGCCTCCCGCTTCTAAGGCTCCAGTATGTGCTTAAAGTTAGATAAGGTGTACCTAAGATACAGCATTTTTGCACTAGGCCCCAGCTAAGGGGCTTTCACTAGATAAATCCAGCAAAGGCCTTTCAGGTGTTTTCTCCCAAGCGATAATCAATAAACCCACCAAGAGACTTCTCAAATTATTCAACCACTTTTCTGGAAAGCACTTATCTGAAATATGGCCCCAGCCACTCAGAGGGGACAATTCATACATTATTGTGGCAACTAGTCCACTGGCTTAGGAATGACAGCTTCAATCAATCGTGATTGTTTCAAGTGATCTCTGGAGTTACAAAAAGTAATAAAGCTTCCTTACTCTTGTCTGAAAACCATACTACTGACAAACCTGGCAAATTTCCAGCCAATGTCCAATCCAACAAGTAAAGCTTGTAATTAATACACTCAGATGGTAATAGCTCACTAGAAGTTTAGTCTATTGATAGACTGTGAATCTGAATCAAAGCATACAAAGGCCGGTAACCAACAGTAAGCCACAAGAACATAAATCAGCTTCTAAAATATGAAAGTAAATTCTAACCAGGATAAAAATTGACATAATAAATAAAAATGTCCTCATCAGACATCTCTTTTTCAGTTTACCCACAAGAAAGGATGCACACTGTGTGTTTGGTCTTTTTCTTGATAATACCCATTGCTTACCTCAATAACTTTACATTGATACATGGTCAATGTTATGGAGTGGCTGCTAAATTGGCAACAAGCATGTAAGAAGTGTTAAAGACCAAGAGAACACCAGCTGCATCTGACATGTAAATGATCCCACTCTTTTACCAGAAAGGTAAAAATTCAGTTTAAACCAATTCTGAAGAATAAATTAGATTAACTGCATTACAAACTGCACTCAAAATGTGGTGAGAAGTGATTTCAGAAGCTGTTCCCTACTGCCTCTCCTCTGTTGCTTGATTTTCATCCACCAAACTATGTTTTTGCTTCTAGATAACCCAAGAGGCATTAGAGACAATATTTTGCAATTGGAAGTGACTTCCGTAAAGTTGACAAGTGAAATAATAACAGGCCTCTCCTTTCTACTCCTGAGGTTAGTAGCAAAACTGCAATTCACTGAAATGAGAGCACAATTTGGCCCAAACATTAATAAATGAGAACTACATCATAAGCATCAATACAGAGTGCTGTATCTACCAAATCATGAGCTCTCTGTGACATGAGGAACATCACATATATGAGGGCTATTTACATAACAACTGAGCATTTCCTCTCATCAGTGAAACAGAAGCCTCATTTCATTGTTATTAATGAAAGTAAGACAGTATACCTTAAAGATACGTCTCCAACAAAACCCAAGGAACACTGTCCCATTACTTAGAAATAATTTACAAGGTTTAATTTTGGCTTATTTTTTACTTACATGAGTGAAGATCTAAATTTACTTCAGAAATTAAATACATCTCAGATCACTTTTAAGTCCAAAGATCAATAATGTACAGATATATAACATGAATCTAGTAGAAACATATGCACTCTAAAAAAATAACGATGAAAGTAATTCAGCACAACAAAACATAAAAAAGAAATTAAGTGTTTTTATCTTGAAGAGTGTGTAGAGGAGAGTTGTCTCCTTTCGGAGACCTTTTCAGCATCATGATCCTTTCTAGGAAAAGGCGGTGTCCCTGCAGTTACACTGCAGGGTTGACTTGCTACCACTGGTATTGTTGTGATGGAGAACAGGAAGACAGGCAGTTTATTTTGGCTCAGGCTCCTTCCTTGTGTTTTTGCAGCACATGAGATTTGTCACTAAGCTGTTTAAACATGAATACTGCTGTGCTCACTCAGTACTAGTCAGGATATACTACTGAATGCAAACTTGCCAAACCTCAGCTAATGCTGCTGCTACAATTATTTCTCCAGGGGAGAACAACAAGAGGCACTGCTGCTGTCTTTACTGGAACAGCAACACATCAACACTACACGCATCAGCTCTTGGGCTGCCATGCTCGGCAGAAGGTAGGAGTCATCTACACCTTGGAAAGTGTCTTCTCAGTTACAAACAAGCCTCAAGTTTGCCACGCATAGGATTTCTTTCATACAGCTTTTGAGCCAGCTCACATAGATTAACATTCAAATCATGTACCTTCTCTGCCAGGTTATCAGATTGAATTTTAACCTTAACTCCCACTTTGTAGTACTAGTTTACCGGAGACAGGAAGGGAACTCAAGAATCCTCCAGAAAAAAACCACAACTATCAACCCATGGGCTACATAGGTGTACCACTGTTGGAGCATCTTTGTCATTTGATTGACAAAATGGCATATCTTTAATGACTAAGTAACTAGATCTCACATCAAGCTGTGACTTTAATGACTAATCTGCATAGTTTAACACTAAGTTCATTGATTTATAACTGTTTCTTATTTTAAAGAAATTTGCCTGTTTGTCTGTTTAAAAAAATGTAGTTAAAATAATTTAAATTCCAGTATAAAAAGCTTATTGAATCAAGAAACATCACATCTAATAACACTTCTTTAGGTTTTGAAAATCTAGTCAAGAACGCTACTGAATCAGTTAATCTTGAGGAAAAGAAATTACTAGAAACAAGGCCTTTTTCGTTCGAGCTACAGTAAATGGTTTCCTGGAAGTCAAATAAAACAACGGCAGCAACGGCAAAGCTTTGTGCTGGCTGAACTCCACAAGAGGAAAGCACAGAGAAATAGACTTAAGGAATGAAGCTGTCAAGGGCAGCAGGTATATTTTTACTGAAGTAGTAGATGCACGTGTGTATCTAAATTATACTGGTTGGCTGAATTACATCTAATAAAGATAATAATTATAAATGAAGTAATGCTATAATTACTGCATAAACCCACCTCTTACATAGCCATTGAATCTAATTTTTGCAATATATATTGCTTGCGCATCATTCTGTATAAGGAACATTGAATTTTAATGACACTTTAGGATAATTCAAGGATGTAAGAATTATGAGTGCAAATTGGCCTATTTATTATCTAGCTCACAGTTGTTCTTTTTGTGAATGTATTTTCATCTGAGAAAATTAATTCACCACCGATACGTTCTGTGACTCATAAAATCTTCAGACAAAACAGAACGAAGGATGGTGACATATGTCCAGAAATCTTGCATTTAAGTACATATAATGAAACATTTCAACTTCTTGTTGAGATACTATTAAAAATATGTATGCAATAAAACATATTGCACATGATGTACCACTGGAACATAAAAGGTTGCTTTCAAGTTTTACTAGTCAACAACATTTTGAATAAGTCATTTTATAATCTCATGAAAATTTTGGAAAGAACCTCTTCATCACTAGAGGGAGTATGTTCTATTCCTATTTAAAATGATCTATTAACAATCTAAATGCTGTATCAATTTCATATTTTTTCTGTGATTTATCCAAATTTTTAAATAAGTATATACCCATCTCTTCTCTCTTCAAAGGAGTCCAAATTGCCACTATCTAAGAAGGTAAAGGCACTATATAGCCTGTTAGATTTCTGATCAGCTACAAGCGAAAAATGACCAAGTTAAATGGGCTCAGTTGGTGCAAATCTCCCACAGGAATCAGTTCTACAGTTCTTGACATTCTGAACTGTGGCTGTGGGGCTTTGCTTCTGAAATACCTGAAGGAAAGAATACAGTTATGAAGAAACTAAAAATATGTAATCATATCTGCAACTAGCATAAATTAAAGCAATTTTTTTGATTTATACCCACCAAGAAGTCAACCTGTGGCTTAAAAAAATTTCAAGTAATTGAAATCAAGATCATAAATCACACAGTAAAATTTCCTCATACTTTAATATTTAATATTAATTTCAGTCTAAAATTATACAATAAATAATGCTGTCTATCTTAATGCTACTTTATCTATTTTATAATCCAATAAAGTCAAGGAATTCACTGCAGGTGAATTAGTTCACTAATATCACAAAACACCATTATATCACCTGTTAAACCTTCATGGATTCTTGTGTAGAGTTTTTTTTTGGAGGTAGGTGTTGTCTTTCCGTTTTAAAAAAAAAAATCTGTGAACAGTAAGATCCATAAATGTGCTCTCTAAAGTGTAGATGAGTACAAATGTTTGGCAGAAGCAACAGACTTCACAGAGAAAACATTAGGAATATACAGCAATTAGCATTGCAAAAGTCATTGTTTTTGCATGATAGCCATCTCAAGAAGAAATACATTTTGCTGAATGAAATAAAACATGTTTGTCCCCAAAGAGAAAAAGCTAAAAGAAAATATACTAAGGTAAAACATAATGGGTCTTAAACTCTTTCAAAAGTATCCTCAGTAGGAAGAAACAAGAATAGAGAACTGTACAAGACAACACCAAATCATTTGCTATCACCCCAAGCACCACTACCCCAGGAAGCCTTGTTTAATAGCATTGTGGATGGATCTTCATTCTTTGGCTCTCTCACCTTGGGTGGTGCTGAGTATGTAGATGTGTTAATTTTTGGTGACAGTATCACCTGAGTTTATAATGTTAGACATTTTAATAGTAAATATTACTGTCCTTCTAACAAAGAGAAACCAAAGAGTGCCACAAATGTTCTCTCATTGTTGCTCTTTCTTGAAAAAGTTGTAAGTCAAAATGTTACAAAGGCTGTAGCATACATCAGTCTTACTTATATGCACTAACTCTCTTCATAATGGTAATGACAACACAGATACAGGAACACCTGGTGCATAGAGTTGTATAATAGAAAGAAATGTACTTGCGATTAAAAAAGAGAAGGAAAATTACAGAAGTCATAGATACATTCTTTATACAAATGATCACAGAGTCCCTAAAGATTTTATGCTATTATAGAAACACATTTAAACACACCTAAAGTAAATAAACTCAAAATATGCTGACCCTGCTCCAGCAAGTAGTGTATAAAGAGATAACAGAAAGATAGAAGACAGAAGAGTAAAGATGACTATGTGTGAAATCAGATGCAGGTCCAGGGTACTAGGATCTCACAAGGGAGTGATTTAGTTAATATCTCAAATTTTACATTATGGAAAAGTGATTGATGTCTCCCATTATAAAATATTTTTAAAGCAAACATTCAGTTTAATGAATAATTATGTGCCTCATAAAATGTCTGGTACCATGATCTATCCAGTAGCTAGAAGCTGAGCATTCACGCAATGAGACCAGAGAAAGGTGCACATTTTTAATATAGGGGCTAATTAATTATTTGAATTATTATCATGTAATAGATTGTCTGTATCTTTAAGGTTTTTTTTTTTCATAGGAACTGGTCTTAATTGTTAAAAACGGTTGAAGAAATCTAACCTTTATGTAACACAGGAGGTCAGACAAGGTGAACATAATGATTCCCTCTGGCTGTAGAACTTCTGATGCTATGAATTCAGCATGTAGCTAGTGCTGTATTTAGCTACTGAAATATTAGCATGCTCATTTTTGGGTAATGTGCCCCTACTCTTCCTCAAGCTGCTTCTCAGCAAAGGCAGGTAAATGGATGAGACACACAGAAGCAGCAGCTTCCAATCATACGAATAGCTTATTCCATCCTATACGAATAACACCTCCACCCATCCAGGGATAACTTATAGTCTACAGAAGATATATGACACTTATCTTGTGTACTTATAGTTCAGGGATTTCAAGTTCCCGAGATTAAAACCATCTCAGTGCTACCCAAGAATTCATGGCCAATCTCAAACATTTTATGCAAGCAGACTGCTAACTGCCACTCTCTGGTCAGTATTTTTCTTCACCTAAAAAAACATCTACTGCTTCCAACTGAAACTGGATCTGCCAATACAGTGGTTTTGCCAGAGACGTCCAAGAATGCCAGGGGAGCTAATTTTCCCAGCTTAAACCCTCCCCTAATCATGCCACATATACAGAAAGAAACAGTAGCAAATGCTATCAATAAAGATACTAAGAGGAGAAAAAAAAATTACATTACAGATAATGAAACAGTGGAACAGGTTACCCAGAGAGACTGTATCCTCATAGATGTTTGAACTCAGCTTGACAAAGTCTTGAGCAAAATGATCTACCAACCAAGATAGATATAATTTTGAAGTTGGTCCTGCTGCAAGTGGAATGGTCAACCAAATGATCTCCAGAGGTCCTTTCTAGATTAATTATTTGATGCACCTGTGACAATGAAGTTTATTAATACAAGAAGTGGCTGTTGTTGGTTAATTACAAATGCCTGATAGGGTGCCACCTTTCTGCAAGTGAAGTTTAAATGCATCGGCAGCACCAGGCGTTGCTTGAGATTTGTTTTATGCTTTTGAATCTAGAATCAAAAACTGCATTTAGGAGGGGCCGTTCCTATTCACTTCCAGTTAGATACTCAAGAGTGTCTAACACAAGTCCCAAAACATGTAGCAGACTTTTCACTGACTGCTCCATGTGCACTTAAGCCTGTCCTGAATGCTTATTTACACCGATGTTTTCTTCTCCCAAACTGGCTAGCAAACAGGAAGACATTAAAGAAAATGTTATCTGACTTAAAATGGAGCCAAAGAATATATTATAATTTGGCTACAGTAAGCCAATCACTGGGAATGAAAATTAGGAAATGAAATATATTGTATTTTAAAGAATGATCCATTACTTTATGAAAAACAATGTCTGTTTTCCTTCTGCTGACAGATACAGTGCTGTAATAAAAAATGAAATATATTACATAAAAGTAACCATAGTAATGTTCATTGAACAAAGAAACCTAAGATCTTTAGCGCTTCACTTTTCTAAAGTCCCACAGGAGCCCTGCAGGAACTCATCCTTGTTAATTGGTATTAACAGAAGAGATATTACAAATAGAACTGATTGTACACAAATGTATAGATATATGTTTTCCGAGGCAGAGACATGTTACCTGATACTCATAATTGGGAACAAGACACAGATGAACCGGAAGTAGCATCCTGTTAAAGCCATCTCCCTTGTGCTGGGACATAATGATTCAGTTTTGTTGATCGGGGAATACAGAACTAACATAAACAGGTTTATTGGAATATTATTTCCTTTTTTTGTAAAAAATACTTTTATACTGTCAAAGAAAACTAATGACTGGCTTCACACTTACCTCATACAGCTCTACAACACATTAGCATGAAAAGGCCCTAGAGGGGACATATAATTTCTCCATTTTCTTTAAGCTGCCTGTTGTAAAGCCATGATGGTACAGATGTGAAGGGGACATACATTTTCCCACTGGCAACACACTTTTTTACTTGTCTTTAATTAACAGGTTTGAAATTAACTTTTCATTCTCCATGGACTTCTTGATTCTCCAGCATAAGCTTGATACTTTGATGATGAACTTAAGAAGATTTGTAAAAGATCATTACTGAGAATTCTACAGAAACCTACATTCTAGGTTTTGAATGAGCTACCCATTATTATACTGGTTGTAACAAATTTCTAAAGAGCAGAGGTTTTGGTGTAAAAATATATCCAATATATGAAGAGATATGTTTCAGGTGCACAACTTACTTTGATTTTTTATGAAATGCTTATAGATAGCTATTTTATTTTTGGAAGATATAATACTTTTGCTGACATTTTGCACTGAGGTAAAATAAATATAATGTGGCTGATCCTGTAAAACTTACTATCATGCCATATTAATTTACGGAATGATTTCTACAGATTGGCTACTAGGAAAGTTACTATTTCGCTCCTGCTTGGAAATTAGGTCCAACTTGGAAAAAGGAGAATCTGCCTGTAATTTAATCCTTCTTTCCATTTCACTTACTACAGTTTTAAGATGCATTCCCCAAGGGGCTCTAGACTGATTTTACCACATTGTTTTATCCCATCAAATATAAACAGCAGGAAAAAGTGTAATTAATCATAAAATAATAATCAGAGAAATGAAACAATGCAAACTAGATGGCATAAACAACGAGCAAAACATACTGCAAAAAAAGACACAAAGTAGAAAATGACATGAAGTTGATAACAGAAGTCCCAGTGAAGACAATAGTTCATATAAAATATGAACAATATAACTAATATAACTGTGTTCTCAGCAATGCAGTATTTAATGTAAGAATGAAGTGATTATTTCAAATGTTACCTAAAACATTTAAACTCTAGCTCTCAGGGGAAGTTAGTTGAAGTATAAGAAGTTATTTTAGCCTTGAAAGGTGAACAAGAAAATATCACCTTATGCCTGAAGTACAAACATTTCCTGTACTTTGTTTAGAGGTAGAACTGATTACCCAGTGTCCTTCCTTGACACACTAAGCTTTTTCCTATCAATCAAGAGTATTTTTTTCCTCTAACATCCATTCCTTCAGAAACACAACCACTATTCATTGTCTAAATTTTCTACACCAGTTGCAATATAATCTTCTATATTTGGCTCACAGCATGAAGGGAAATAATTTCACCTTCATGCAAGAACATGTGCTATTACACCATTTTATGTCACACCATCAGGAATATTCCAGACTTCAGACTGGCTGGCAATGTACGAAAGAGTTAAAAAGGAAAAACAGCTTGTTAATCTAGTTTATTTTCAGAAAATTAATGGGAAAATTAAAATTGAAATTTCACTTCATATAATTTATAAATTTTTTGAAATTTTTATCTTTACAATACTACAATACAAAAATACTGGGTTAGCACAAATGCCTTCAGTTAAGTGTCATAAAATTGTTCATGAGAAGTCATCCTACAGTGCAGTCTGGCATACAAAATTTGGCCTGAAGTGAATGCAGGGTGGGGAGAGATGCACATACCATGTTATAAAATCACTGTCCATTTTCTACCTATTTTCTTATAAAACTCCCTTCTTGTTTAATACCTGTGGATAGGTCTTCTCTGAAAGCTTCAAAGTCAATGCCTTTTTACATGTAAAAGAACAACAAAGCTAAGGTTCCAGAAGAAAAATCTCTTGTGTTTTCTGCTCCCACCTGCTATTGAAAAGAATCTTCACATATTAAGAACATTCAGTATCTGTCCTCCTTAATTTATTGGTCTGTTCCTCCAAATGTGACATTCTGTGTCCATCCAACATACACTGGAATGACCTCAGCCATGTATAGCCACTATATGTTCACTATGTCTCTTTCACTCATTAATCCATACTGCTGGCCTGTAGGTGACATCCTGTTAAGCCATTTGCATTAGTAAATTAAATTACAATTGACCCTGCCAGTGTTTCCTTTTTATTCATACCACCATTATGGAAAATGACAGCAAAGAAATCTTTCTGCTCCCTTGCCAGACCTGGTTTGGAGCCCCTTTAGTGGGTAAAAGTATAATTCGGTCCCTATTTCCATGCAGACTTGGGATGCTTCAATGAATGTGCCACCTAGAGCCCACCACTGCAGATTTCAGCTGTGTTTGAGGAATAGGATAAAAAGTCTGAAACACAATTCTCAGAAATTCTGATTTTTGTATTTTAAAGTTGTATTTTGAAAATAAATTATTCCATACCACGAGTCCGTAACAGTCACTGATTCAGGGACCTTATATGTAAATATTGCATAAATATAGCAAAACTTTAAATTTCCTTGGGATCTTGCCCTACATTCTGAATACACCAAACTCAGAGTTATGCTTTTAGTTAGGTTTTGGGATATAACCACCCTCATATCTGAAAAAATCCTTCCATTCCATTCCATTCCATTCCATTCCATTCCATTCCATTCCATTCCATTCCATTCCATTCTATTCTATTCCATTCCATTCCATTCCATTCTATTCTATTCTATTCTATTCTATTCTATTCTATTCTATTCTATTCTATTCTATTCTATTCTATTCTAGTTTTTTCCTCATTATACTAGGTTGGTAACAGTAACAAAATTATTAACCCAGTACTTATTTCCACAGAATGAAATTGCTAACACGCATAGAAGAAATATTGAGGCTAAAATTTAATAATAGAAAAACACAGTCCATTCCTGATATATTCCTGTTATCCTGCAGTGTTAGAGACATAATGGGTGAGAGGTACTGAATATAGCAGCTGGTGTTTCATTATAAGGAAGATCACTTAAAACACCAGTTCAACCCTAGAAGCATTTGTCATATGATTATATACACTGTGATGTCCAGTCTGCAGCCAACATTCAAGAAATGCATCTTTTAATGTGCCTATAGTGACTCTATTCCTGTTATGTGTGACAGATCAAGCAAGTACCACCTACTGTCTAACTGGGCAAATAAATTGCAGCTGACAGTGCTCAACTCACTTTTTTTTCAGATTATTTTCACCAAGAATATCTGTTGGGAGAGAAAATGAGCTCAGAATCTAGTTAACTATGAGGTTTGAGAGCAGAAAAAAATCTGTATACTGAAGACATGCAATGTCCACAAGAGAGGCTAACAATTTCCTAAATAAAGTGCCGGAAGGTGGAAAGGGTGCAACTACTCTTGTTGGGTTGACCTTTGCAGAACAACCAGAAGAAAGCTCCAGGTCATTTCTAGTAAATCCCAACACTTGGACTATACATCTCATCCCCAAGATATCTCAGCACTGTCTGCTCACCCCACAGTTGCATATTAATTCATTATGGATAATTTAAAGTGAAAGTCTGGAAGAACATTGCCACTTTTATCATCCTTTGCAAAGATCTATACAGATTTTTTTCATCCATTATCCTCTGGCTGAACACTACAAGGTGTCTTGAAATAGTCTACAATATAGATGTGCATGTAGACACACACACACGAATATATAACATCCATGTTATAAAAATATGCCAGTAACACACAATAACCTTTCCCTATTCTTGATTTGGTTGAAAACATACATCCTGCTGTCCTTTTCTGAACATTTTCCACTGTGTACATAATTGTCTGCTTTCATCAGGTTGGATTTTAAATATGGAATCAATTGGAACATACGTGAATCCCCCTTAAGGCAATTCCATTTAAGGACTCTGCATTGGCCATGTAGAAATATTTCTCCTGAGACTCTAAAAGACTTTGACTGCTCTGAAAATAATTTTTGAAAATAATTTCACCTACTCAGGAAGAGAAGGAGGACTAATTTCAGATTCCACATCTATGGCCAGCTTGAGCTATAAATACACCTTTTGGTGTGGTCCAATTTACAGGCATGAATAACCCACACCCTTAAGGATGGAGGTCTCAAGCAGGGTGTAAGGAGGAAAAAGTTCTCTCTCCTGCAGAGCAATTCTGCAGACATTTACTGTCGTTGCTGTAATTTTTAAGGCGGTGCTGCTCCACCTCCTGTCAGCGACCCCCATCTTCTGAATGGATCGTGTATCTACGTGCTCGTACATTCTCTAGCCCATAGAAATGCGAAATTTAAAATGTTGACATTTTCTACTTCTGCTCAAAATGTGCTGAGTCCAAAATCAGAAACATTTCAAGATGGAGATGGTAGATGAGCATGGGATAGTAAAAATAACAATAGCAAGACTGACTAAGTGTCTTTACAGGGTTCTCATTTCCTATTATCACTCACATTATTGATGGACTTCTACCTAGGGAATTGCTCCAGAGGTGCAACTTTGACAAAAGTCTGATGATACTACTGTCATTGTCTTGGTTTGCATAAAATAACATTTACGAGTTTGAGAAGTCTACAGGTATCCATAAACTATTACAATTGACTTGCTTCTAAATATTCATGTTGCATGTCTAATTTACATATGCAAACCTCACTAAAGAAATGGCAAAGTACAAGTCCCTGCAGATCAATTCTGGGCCCCACACTACAGAAGGGACATTGAGGTGCTGGAGCAGGTCCAGAGAAGGGCAACAAAGCTGGTGAAGGGTCTGGAGCACAAGTCTTATGAGGAGCAGCTGAGGAAACTGGAGTTGTTTAGTCTGGAGAAAAGGAGGCTGAGGGGAGACCTCCTCACTTTCTACAACTACATGAAAGGAGGTTGTAGCGAGGTGGGGGTCAGTCTTTTGTCACAAGTAACAAGCAACAGGACAAGAGGAAATGGCCTCAAGTTGCACCAGTAGAGGTTCAGATTGGATATTAGGAATATTTTCTTCACTGAAAGTGTTGTCAAGCATTGGAACAGTCTGGCCAGGGAAGCGGTTGAGTCTCCTTCCCTGGAGGTATTTAACAGATGGGTAGATGTAGTGCTGAGGGACGTGATTTAGTGGTGACTTGGCAGTGCTAGGTTAACAGCTAGACTTGATGATCTGAAAGGTCTCTTCCAACCAAAATGATTCTATGATTCTATGATCACGTTGTCTGGATTAAACTCCTGTTACGTCTCTTGCTTCAGCAGCTCTGTCTCATTTAAAACCACAACTGAAAATACTCTTCATCCATATTTACCTTTGTACTCAATTGCCCCTTCTCCCTCTTCTTTATCATTTAATTCTTATGGCTTTTTTATTTTAATATGTAAAGCATCTCAAGAAATAGTGTGCAAGGAAGATTATCAACAACATTGTTTTGGTTTACACCTATATGAGTGCAGTTCTTTTTACAAATATTGCACACTCATTTTGAAACCCCCATTCTGTAATTATAGCTGTACACAAACACTTCATACACAGTCCTCAGGGGATGAATAATTACAAAACATTGACAGATTACTGTAGAATAACCAGGCAGTAAAGACTAATATGATACTGCTAAGAGAAATACTTAGAAGCTTTTACAACATAAAAATTAAGTGAGCAAGCACATTTTCAGCTGCATCATTTCCATCATTGTCTCTTCTCCCTTGACTCTAAGAGGTACAAATATCGCTCACACTGGTTCATATTTCCTGGTAAACCTCAGTTACACTGGCAGTCTTAGTGTCTTTTTAGAGACTTGCAGAAGCTCAGGTGTTTATCTCTTTTCCTGTCTTCTGATGCTATTTCCATTTATTTACTATTGACTCCGAGGAATTTACAAATCTATTTAATCTATTTGCTAAAAAGAAGAAAATAATGATAATGCTAGTCACCCACCAGAAACAAATAGTAAGTCATTTTTCTAGATGTACTGAAGTGCTGCCTCATGCTTTTTTATGTTGGCATTATCCTATATACCAGGCATCAGGTTTTTATTTCCTGGAGAGGCAGGAAATCAAATTTAGCGTCTGGCATGGAAGAGATTACATGGTTTATGGGGACCTATTGCTTTGTAAGAACAATCCGAGGGCTGTGACAGCTTCTAAATGATAACATATATAGGGCCAAATCCACTCCTAATATAAATCCATGGGTTCAAACCAATAAAAACTATTTATTCCATGAATACTGCTTTTCTTAAATATAAATTACATTTCATATTTCAAACAATTACAGAAAACTCTCCTGTGGGTTCTGCTCAGCATTTTTGAAAGCATTTGCCTTTTACTGAGACTCAGGGTGGGCTTGATTTTCACAGATGGAAATGTATGGTTGCAAACACCTGACAAAATTAGATTACATTAATTACAATTACAATTACATAGACAGCCAGGGAGACAAGACAACGAAAACCTCTTCTTCCCAAAAAGTTGCATGTGCACCTTTAGGTTTTATTTACAAGAAAGTTTAGAGTTCAGTACACGTATAAACCATTGCAGAACAGGGAGAAACCACTACCATAGATCTGGCCATGTACACAGTGCAAGTTGGATGTTAAAGAAAGGCAGAAGCCTCTAGGGAAGGCCTGACTTCTCCTCCCTCTCCCATGCACAGCTGCTGTCCCAGCCACTTTGGTGACCTGATCTAGGCTCTGTGATTATACGGTCTCAAAAAGTTTGAAGAACCAATTTCCACAAGCACTTTGTTGATGTGTAGGTTTGTGAAACTATCTTGGAAAAGGTTTCTGGGAGAGTAAGTACTTTAGTTTGAGCTGTGGGGTGACAGTCACGGTTAGTATCACTGTGACTTCCTCAGTCGGTACTTTCACCTTCTCCACTGTCTTCATGAGAAGACTTGTTCATTGTGGATCAGACCCTGAAGTGTGGAGCAGTGAGCATACGAAACAGAAAGCAAGAGGGGGGACTCTTCCAGCGTTTAACAAATGTCCCTATTGGACCTCAACTTAGAGAGTTGTGCCTCAAATGCTGGGACTTGCTTACATGTTTGCTTCCATGCAGGAGAAGTTAAGACCACAGCGGTTAAGGAAATGAAGGTAGCTGCAAACACCTCCCCCAAACACAGACACACCTTTCTTCCCTGTCCTTCTATACTACTTCTCTTTCTTCTACATGCTTAAGTCACCTTGGAGTCTCTATGTGCAACAGCTGGAATGCAGGCAGGAGGGAAATATCATCATCTTTCTTGTGCAAAAGGAGAAGATCACCCAGTAGCTCTGTTTGCACTGTGAACAAGGACTACAGAGTCCGGGACTCTTGGCCCAGCCACTATCAGGGTTTATGGGCTCTTTTGTGGCTGTTACCTCTGGCTAGATTTGTGTTCCTATACTTGTGATTTTCAGAGCTGGCTATATCTGGTCACAATGAAGCTTTGTTTACATATGTATTACAAATCTCAGCTCTAAATACCTTCTGAACCAGTAATTCTGCAATTTCTATTGGCAGAATATTTTATTGAGCAATTGTATTCTATAAAGTTTATTTCTACTGTTTAACCATAAGTTTCTATAAGGAAGACTAAGCCCATTGCTCCTAGTTGTGTATTCACTATTAAGAAAAATAATTGGTCAGTCTTCTCTTTCTTGTCTTTTTTTACACATTCGTAGATAATTTTCATGCTTCTCCTTTGTATTTTCCTCAAG
The DNA here is from genome assembly GCA_028565335.1 of Limnodromus scolopaceus. Taxonomy (NCBI): domain Eukaryota; kingdom Metazoa; phylum Chordata; class Aves; order Charadriiformes; family Scolopacidae; genus Limnodromus; species Limnodromus scolopaceus. Next base: position 12,995,308 of record JAOXNO010000001.1, on the reverse strand, counting down.
TGAACAAGGCTATATCTATAACCATCCCTGTTAGCTTCACTTTTCAAATTTATTTTCTTTTATCTAATTGTTTTCTAACTTACTCTCTACTTCTGCACCCTTTTCTTTCTCCTTTATCGCATATAGACTGAAGTCAGTGATAAAATTGCTGTGACTTCAGCAGTTCAGGATCCAGACATAGTTCCCAATACTCAGCAGAGCAATTTAAAATAAAATTTGCCATTGCTGGTTGCGTCATAGGTAACTTGTTTTTAATACACAATGTCTAACACGTCCTTGACATCAGAGGGCTCAACAATGCGAATGTGCAGCTTGTGCACACATTTCTCTTTAATTTAAAACATAATTTACCTTTTGTTAAAAGACATGTAATTGCAATTCAACTTTTAGACATGATCGACTCTCTTTCTAAAGCAAACAGTAGGACATTTCTATAACTAGATTTTATATTTTTGGAAGCAAACAATGTCATACTATAGCACCTGCAGAGCAGACAAAGGAAAATTACAAACCATCAGGCACCAAAGACTATTATTTTGGTTATAATTAAAAAAACAAACAAACAAATACTATTAGACAGACAAAATAATACTGAAAACAGTTCTACACAAAATATTCTATTATTTTAAGCAGGTTATGCTCACTATTGCATTTAATTTCAATGCTTAATATATGGACATTTTATATGCAGCCTACAGAATAAATGCGTCTTCATGTTATTTCATAGGCTTATTTAAATCATTTATTAGGATAGCATTTTCAAAGCTATCTGCTCCACACACATGTATAACCTTTATAAATCCTGCAACAAACTGCACAGCCAGAGCTATGTCCAGAGCTCATCAACACCAAAACCGAACTCCCTGCCTAAAATAAGCAAGAAGAAATCTGTTGCACAATCATAAAGTAACACGACAAAACCAGACTTAACTTTTGTTTGTTTTTTAAAGTCCCCAACATAATGGTTGTCCTAAGGGAGCAGACAGCACTTTACTACCCATGCAAGTCTACTGATTTCAAACAAAAGGGAAATTCGAACTCAGGATGCACAAAGACAACTCAAATTATCCCATCTGTCCAGACAGGATGTTGGACCATGGGTCAGTCTAGATTACGCACAGATTCAGAGAAATGCTTGAATGTTGTTCATTGGTTTGTTTGTTTGTTTAATATTGTTGCATGATTGAAATACAGGTTCATTCCCTACTCCTAAGGTACCAAGACAACAAAATCCATCTACTGTATTAATTAATGCTGTAATTGGAGAATTACCATCAATTCTCTCCCCAAAGAGTATGGGTGTGTTTGGCAAAAATTTGTTTGCCACTAATAATTTAAACAGATTAAATATATGAATATAAACTTGCACTTCTATGATTTACTCTTCACTAACCACTTGTGGGGAAATTTGCACAGATTATGTAACATAAATAGAAGAAGTTTGTAAAAAGTCTTTACGGACATGCAGAAAGCACCTGGTATTAACAATAACAGATTTCTCAAATACAATCATATCAGCTGGTTTCAGTCTCTGTAAGATCTTGCACTTGGTCTGAACATTTTCTTAGGATCAGATTTAAACTAATTTCCCCGTTTTTACCTTTTTATGTTTAAATCCCATTTAGACTTGATCATTATTTATAGTAATGTTAAAATAGGCCTCATGATTGTTTTTATAAATAGATGGAAAAGAGAAAAAAATTCAGACCATTCAGCTGTAGATTCAAATTCCCTAGCCATAATCCACCTTGATATGGTTGGTGTAATGTACACGCAGAAACACCTATAATATGGGCAAATGTATTATTACATTACTATATATGATTCCTTCTGAGCATCCATAACATTCATTACAACTTAGGCTCATACTGCATACCTCATTCAGAAATCTCTGAGATGGGTTAAGAACTATTCCTTCTATTCACAGAACTGCTATATAAAGACACAGACAGATGAAATGAGCTGCCCCAGTGTTATTCATTATCTGAGTAGCTAGAAATAGTCTGAAGCCTGTGGCAGAAATAAAAAGAGAATTTTTGCTTCTTGATGAGCAGGTTTTGCACCAGACCTGAAAGGACAGACTTCAACAGAAATTTCCCAGACATGATGAGAAGGAGGGGAAAGGAAGGCGGTAAAAGTTACTTTGTTGATGGGTTAAGTCTCCAATCTAATTTAGAAAACATTGCCATTTATTGCAGTGGAATATTTCTGAAAGATTGCAGTGGACTGGCTGAATTTTTTTACAGGGAACATGTCCTACAGCACCAGGACAAGGCAGGCTCTAACGCATTGGGGAACTCAGCATGACACATAAGCCAATTAAAATCACATCACATATTCCACTTACTCAAACCGTGAGCACACAGCTGTAATAAATCTAATTACAGTGTAATGATGTAACAGGCAAAAGCTATTGTTTATATAGAAGACCAGAGTCTCAGAGTCTCTTTTTTCTTTCTTTTTTTTTTTTTTTTTAATTTTCTCAATTTCACTTAGGCAACTGTCATTTTGATAGCTTTGTTAATAAAACAGAATCTGAGTATTTCACACTGCAGTCTCTTCTCACACAATATTTTTTTTTTTGTGAAAGCAAAAATATTACAGGAATAAAAGAATCTTTTAATTGGCAAGAGAGCTCATGCATCTCTCTGATATGCTCTTCTACAAACAGGTTAGTCTTTTAAAAGCCAAATGATGGTCCTTCAAATTAAACTTCCAACGATGTACATCAAATTTCCCACAAAGGACAAAGTTAGCACTGGGACACAGCTCTCAATGTTAATATTCAGAGAAAACAGTATTTTAATCTCCTAAACAGTATTTTAATCTCCTTTGTGACTTTTTTTCAAGAACACTAGAAACTGAATAAAATTTTAGTATTGTCTCTTGAAGTTTCATTCAGGGTACAAAGAGTACAAAATGAGTTAAAACAGTGAAGTAACAAGATTTGGTTTCTCCACTTTAAAAGCTGGTACCGAGTTTCATCTATTCTCAATATTTCTATTTCTCTGCTATCTAAGGAAATATTATTAGATAAATAACACAGAGAAACTGCAAGTTAGGATTCTACAATTCAGAAATGTGTGAATGGCAATTTGCTTTACCACCAGACAACTGAATAAAATATAAATGGGATTTAAGCTGCTGTTTAAAGAGTTCTTTAAAAATACCACAAACAACCACAAAACCAAACTGTCACCAGTCTCACCCTTCTTACATGCTTCCATAATATCTATGGAAAAATGTTGATAAGGTAAGAATAGTTTGTTTTGTTGTGTTGTGGTTGCTTTTTTTGGCTAAGAGACATTAAGAAGTAGTCCTGATTTCATCAAAGAGTTACCCAAGTTAGATTTAACTAAAGAGACAAACCTTTTAGAAAGAACTGATTTTTTTTTTCTTTGAAAAGAAAAAAAAAGAATCAATTCTCTAGAGTATTTTAACAGGAAAACTAAGAGAATCTTAATTACTACAGTGGAAGATTCTTCAACTGGAAAGACAGCTTCATTAAAATCAAAGTGCATTGTCAGAACATGTCAATTTAAAAAGTTGTAACAAATGTGCGGAAATGAGGCATTAGGATTTTACTGTTTCATCCTTATTATTCACTTTGATTTATGCATTATAATATTATTTTTTATATTTAATACTGTATATTCACTATTGAAATATTCCTAAAGAAAACCCAGAAAAACATCAACTTTGACTTTTCAGTCCATCTGATATGAAGGAAAATCTCAAAAACCTTAGGTTTATATGTGAAAACTTCTGTGACTTTCTGTAAAAGTTAGCACTAGCAAACAATTAGCTTTCATTTTAAGTTTTCATCTCCAAATGATACATGATTATGTAAAATCATGATCCATTGATTTGTTTAATTTATTTAACTGAACACCGAATCACCTGCAGATTGCTACCACCAGATGGGATGCTGCTTTCTGCATGTTTGATGTTTGCACAAATTTTGTTTCGGACCACTGCTTTGAGACCAGCTGGACTTTGAGGGCTGCTCACCCTTCCTAAAGCATTTTCAGTGCATTGCTGGAGAACCTCAGAGAGGCCAGCAACAAAACATATGAAAACATAGACTAAATGTGTCCTAGAAGTCCTAGAAGGAAGCTTTCTGTTGTCTGAATATATTAACTGCTGCCTCTTTCTTTAAAAGTTAATAAGGTGCTGAGCATTGCTTTGGGAGAACTTTGGCATATCTTAGGCCAGATATCTGAAGCAAATCTCACAATTTACATACCTGACTTTACTCAGGAGAACATCTTCCTTATTCTTCAAAACATTGTTCTTCATGCATAATGTTGCTTTGTGCCCTTCTATCACTTAGTCTATAGAGCGCATAACACTTGCTTTATGATAATAAACACCGTCTAATCTTTCTGTGTCTTCCTCTCCAGGGCTATTTTTCTGCATTGTCATCCATCATTGGATACTTGCTTTGATATGTCTAAGATTAATGAGGCATTTATATTCAGTTTAGATGCTGTGGAAGTTAACACTGTTTCTTCTGTTACGGAACACAAATAAGCTAATTATTGACCTTCAGATTTTGGATTAAAAATCATATTTTTCCTTTTGTAATTGAAAATATAACAGAGCACACAGAGCCACCAACAAAAATGTTTACAGATAAATTGACATATAACAAACCTGTAGCACATTTCTGTGGGACGAAGGAAAGAAAGGATGGGAAGCAGAGAAAGGAAGCACAGAGGGTCGGAATTATGACTACAACTGTTCAAAAAATTGACTTTTTATGGATGAATTGGAAAAATATATGTAAAAAAAACATTTTTACATTGTGTGGATCAAACACTTACTGTTAATCAAAGTGAAATATGTCATTTTGCTTTCCAGCCTTATAATGGGTTTTTAAAAAATCCCTGATTAAAATCTGGTATTTTTTTCCAAATATAAGCATAATTTTGAAACAGAATCCCCCCAGTATTTCAGTGGATATTTTTGTATTTTTCTGCTTTCTAGGCTAAAAGCATGCCATATGATTGCATAAATGGTTACAGTTTCAAAGTAAAATGAATGTTTCTATCCATAACTAAGCCACAGTGAAAGGCTGAAGGACTTGAGTCTTTTTAGTCTAGAGAAGAGAAGACTGAGGGGGGATCTGATCAACACCTATAAATACTTAAGGGTAGGTGTCAAGAGGATGGGGCCAGTCTTTTTTCAGTGGTGCCCAGTGACAGGACAAGAGGAAATGGGCACAAACTTGATTGTAAGAAGTTCCATCTAAACATGAGGAAGAACTTCTTTACTTTGAGGGTGGCAGAGCACTGGAATAGGCTGCCCAGGGAGGTGGTGAAGTCTCCTTCTCTGGAGACATTCAAAACCGGCCTGGATATGTTCCTGTGCAAGCTGCTCTAGGGGGACCTCCTTTGGCAGGGGGGTTGGCCTAGGTGATCTCCAGAGGTCCCTTCCAAGCCCATGTGATTCTGTGATTCATGGGACAGTTTAAAACAAATAAACAACAACAACAAAAAAAAAACAAAGAGAAAGAGAAAGAGAAAGCGAAAGAAAGAGAGAGAGAGAAAGAAAGAGAAAGAGAAAGAGAAAGAAAAAAGGAAAGAAAGAAGGAAAGAAAAAGAAGGAATGAAAGCAAAAGAATAAGAAGAGGAAAAGGGAAGAAAGGAAGTCAGGAAAGCAGGAAGAAAGAAAAAAGGGAAAAAGAAAGAAAAAGCTATTCTAACCTCTTTTCCAGTGTTCACTGTACCTTTGTTCTCTGTGCTTGCTAGCATTTGTGAGAACTGCCAAAGACCTGCAAAGTCCAAAGTAGCTTCAGAAGAGACACTAAAGAATGTGTTTGTTTCTTTTATATGCAGAATTGTCTAAGAGTAAATTTAGTAAAGAGCTGCGGATTTAAAAAAGCCAATTATTGTATGGTATTCCATATTCCTATGATTACGCTAACTGCATTTCCAAGGACAGCATTCTCTTAGTTTTAATGTTCTATTGCTTTCTTAGCATGTTTAAAAATTCATTTTCTTTTCTTTTGCTATTTGTTTCTAACCAGTTATTTAAAAAAAAAACCCAAAATGTTATGTTTTCTAAAGTCCCATTTGAAAGAAGCTTTGAATACAAGTTGATTGTAAGTTACACAGCACCTATGTGCGCTGCAGGGATGAATAATTTCATAATCAACAAGCCAATGCATAAATCATCATTGACTGTTACTGAGACTAAGTGTTTTAGCTGAGGAATCTATCTTAGCTGTAGTACTACCTTAGCCTGACTCAGCCAGGCTGAAAAACAGGAATCATAGACTAAAATCTTCAAACCACAAGAATCATAGGCTGAAAACAGTGAAACTGTTTGCAAAAGGAAAATTACAGAAGACTGGGAGAGCTTCTGCTAGACCTGTTCCCTTCTTACAGTTTATTGTTTCACTTTATTTTGTGGGATGTTGGTTCTTTCATTAGTTTGCTCTGGGTGAGGTTGAGGGGCAGCAGGGCTGAAGTAGGGAAGTAGCCACATTTTTGGGGGAAAGTCTTTTGCTCAACCTGCAGGTCTGAGTAAATATGTGGTCAGGTCTTACTGCCATCTGAAACAGTGTCATTCCAGCACTCCCTTCTGTGGTGAGTGAGTAGCCTTGGGGACCAGACCACAAGCCAGGCAAGGATGCAGTTCTACTGCGGGAGAGTGAAAGCTCAACCAAGTGGTCCCAGACAGGACCAGTCCAGCCTGTCCAGAACCAGGGTACACAGCCCTCAAATTCTGCAAGCTTATGAGGTCTTGCTTCAAGGTTTCATCTAATAATCCAGAACTTCACCTAGATTTATCACCTTTATAAAGATTTATCACCTTTACATTAATTTCAGTACACTTGAATGTAAATTTAAATAGGCTGGTATTACAGGAGACAGCTGGCATCACCTACCTAATTTCTATCTTGTCAAGAGGCTTTTAACAGACTTTTTCCTGCAAGGAACAACATTGCTTCACTAATGGCATTTAAGTGACAAATTTGCTTAGTATATTTGTTATAATTAAAACGGGCAAAAAACAGTACACGTGCAGCATAGGTTTAAAGGTACTTCAAGAGGGAATAGTCAAGAATCCAGGGCAGAGAGAGCAACTTTTCTGTTGGTGGTTTTCCCTCATATGAAGCCTTTAAAATGAAAGTAGGATGTAATACTTACAGAAGCTATAAGGTTCAAGCGAGAACCATTTTTGAAAGTCTGGGGTTTGTGTAATGTGGTCAGTCACAACAGATGATTGAAATGACCACTTCTAGCTTGCGAATCAATGGAGTGTGGGTCTGTCAACATTTGTAGCAAATGGACTTGATCACACGAGAAGATCCAACAGAGGATCCAACAAGTATGCATGACAAGCCGTACCATTGCCTGTCTGAAATTTCTTAAATATCAGATATAGATATGCCAAATATTTCAACTATTATAAAACAAACAAACAAGCAAACAAACACCCACTCTTGCCATTTTCCTATTGTTTCAAATTATTTTTTCCTTTACCATGGCAATGTTAAGCACTTCTGTTATTTCTGTCCATGTTGAGGAAAAAGCGGGAGACAGATCCATTACAAGTTTCAGCAACTGATTGAGCTACTCAGTTTTAAAATTTAGTTGATGTTACATGCTCGCTTCTCTTACTTATTTCTGATATACAATCATTTCTCCTTGAGTAACAAGGTTATAAACACTCCTGTGCAATTTATCAGACAGGTTATGCGTTCATTATCTCAAGCAAAGGAGCTAGCTCATCTTAGAAATTAACAGCTTTCAGCTGAAAACTGCCAGTTCTTGAATGACACGCAGTAGCTGAACACGTGTATGTTCCCATCCTGTTGCGATGCAAAGAAAATGGGTTATCTTAAGCCACCGTTGTTCTCGGTACTGATGAGCGACATCTATTTCTTCCTCACAGATCAGACTAGAATTCTCAATCATACTCTTGCATCGTGATTAAATTCTAATATTAATGCATTTCATTCCCATGAATATGCTTTAAACTAACTTTAATATCCCTGTTCTCTTAATTATCACAGCAAAGTACAATCTCCTCTCTAGCTAGGACTGAGAATCATTTTCTGCTTAAAGGTCAAACATTCTAAGTAGTCTAAAATCTGCACAACTGTTAGATTCACTGTGGTTTGGAGAAGGGAGGAAGAGACAGAATTACTGATCCAGATGTGGTATAATTTCAGAAAGTCAGACTGAATGAATACATTCTAAGAACCATTGTTCTTATGCCTTCAGTCTGACTTAGACAATAAAGAGTGAGTTTATAAAGGGAAGAAATATCAAAAGCTTTATTAAAAGAAGAGAGAGTTTTTCAGAACTGCCGCAGGAAATGCCCTCCTCACACCCCAAAAAATGCATATATGTATTCCAGAAAAGCTGATTTCATGTAACTGTTAGGAAACTAGGACCTTAAACCTCTGCTACATCCAGTCACACACAAAGTTTGAATGTCAGTCCTGGCAGATGTCAGAGAAAGCCCTGTGCATGTTGTTACTGTTCACTTCAGTCAGGGGAGAGAGAAGATAATCATGCTGGGAGGTGTAGAAAGAAAAGAGACCTACTCTATAGACCTTAACTGAGTTGGTCATTTTGGATGTCAGAATAGCCAAATAAAACTGGGAAACTGGATACAGGAGAGTAAAATTAGATATATATTTCAGTATCTTTACTTCGTTTAGATGTATCTTTCCATATAATCAATCATTAAAGAGCACTATGTGACTAAGTAAGTAAAGTAGAAAGTATGAATCCTAATATAATATTCAGATGAATCTCTTCTCTCTCAAGAGCTATTACAAACAACCTGAACAATTATTTCAATTATCCCAGCTTGCTTTATTTTTTAAAGAGAGAAAATAATAGTTTTGCCTACATGAGCTGTAAATGGAATCTGAAGGTAAACAGAGAAATAAATAATGACTAAAGAAACTGATTAAGACCAGAATTTAAAACTCCATTGTAAGGCTAATCTTCTGTTCTGAACTGCTCACCAGTGTCTCTGAGGGAAGTTTAACTCTGCAAATGTATGACATGTGGTCTGAAATATTCAGTTGCATCCTTGATGGCAAATATGAATCCATACTCCCATGTTTTCCACACTGAAAGACTCACAAAGGTACAAAGGCAAAATTTCCCACTTTACGAGCTTTCAAAATGCAGTTAGGAGTTCTGCAGAGCGACTAACTCTCACTACTTACTCTCAGGCACGGTTCTCTCTCTGAGAACAATCAATACCCAAATGAGTCTGTACGGTGAGGAGTTGCACAGAGAGGCAAAAAATTTTATTTACCTGGGGACATCACACCATAACGCACTACTCTGCCTCTTCTCAGCCTCCGCCAATATCAGCTAACAAAATAGCTGGAGTTCATAAATAATGAAAATAATTTAAAAAAAAAAAGAGATTTAAAAATAAATTCACAGCCTTTCTACTTGCCCTTTGGACTTTGAAATTAACAAAATATTAATTTTGTTATTTGAATAGAATCATTACTCATAATGTATAATTATGAATAGTCATGTCCAACAGGATTCTTCATGTTACCCTGACTCACAGAACCTATGAATATGGGGAAAAAAGTGTTATTTGGCATATTCTTTGACTTTAAATTTGGAGGAAATACATATCTGAGCATGGGTTTAGTGTGAAAAGATCCATGTAAAATAACAGAGTAAAATCTGTTATTCACCGCAGTTCATGACAGGCTTTTTAAAATTATCAATGTGTATAGATTAGTGGGTTTGTTCAGCCCATTCTTTCAGATGAACCGAACTCTAAACTCCTTTTAATTTTTTTGTTGCTGACTCTACACAGTTCCCCATTTTCAAATTATCCATTTCTGTGTTTAGATCCTGGAACAGGAACCAAAATCACTTGGGGTTTAACGGAAGAATCCAGGATGCGAAACTTGAAAATGGAAAAAAGTGTTATTACTATTTAATGTTCCATTTTTATTGGATAACAACTTTTTGTTGAAATAAAGTTAGGGTAGTCTTCTAACCCCCATAATCAGAAGAACATCAACTTCAGAGAGCAGCTAGAATAAAAGCATTGCTTCAGGAGGTGCTACCCGGGCATGGGCCAGCCCCCAAATTAATCTCTGGTGTAAATTTCAAGTAGCCCCATTGACTTCTGCTAACTCCACTGGAGTTCCTGCTGGAGTGAAACCAGGGTGAGGTCAGAATCTGGCAGCTCATTGTTGAAAGCTGTCCACGTCACACGCTGACTGCTTTCTAAAAGTAATCCTACTGTAACAAGGTTAGCTGTCTTTAGTCCAAAATACACACTGTCTGCCTGATGTGATGGAGGTGGTTTGTAACTTCATACTTAAAATTTGAAGTGTGGCTTAAAGGTGCTTTTGAACATTTGTCTCCCAGAACAGTAATCCCAAATATGCACTGCAACCTTCATTTCACTCTCCAGTCCCCAAACAACTAGGTGTATGTTGCCAAACCTTTTTTTTTTTTTTTTTCCACACACTATATGTGATGTCTCATTATTTTTTACTGTGAAACGGCTTTCCACCTTCACCTGACTGTTGCTTGAACAAGATCAGATTACAGCGATAGGGCAAGCTGGTTCCAAAACATCTATTTGCTATCATGATTTACGGACTGTCTGAAAACCAAATTGACCTTAGTGTAAAACAATGTAGCTTAAAGAATGACTTAAGATTTATTAATTTGAAAGGACTACAGGGATTGTTCTGCTGGTTAGGGACTGCCAGCTGCTCGATTTTGCCTTGTGCCAAAGCCCTACAGGAGTCTTCTTTAAAATTGGTAACTAAGGGAAAGAAGTAGCAGAAGGGAAGGAAGCACAAAAAGATTTACACCTGACATTTCTATCCTACATCATAGATTCTTTTTTGCTGAAAAATTGCTACTGAGGTCAATCTCCAGGCCAGGGCTAGCCAGTGTGCCTAGGAAACAAAGTCAGAGCAAGTGTTAACACATCGCAAGAACTTGAGCCATTGTTAAATGCTCCATTTTTAGTAGTACTATTAACTGAAAATGAGTGTTAAATACTGTCTCTGCACTCTTAGAAGTCATTATTTTTTCTTGAAAAAAAAACACAACAGAAACATTGTCTGGTTTCTCCCCTGGAACACTCCACAGAATGACACCATACAGACTACCCAGTGTGTGAATAACACTTTATAGTGTTTATTTCCTATTTCATCTAGTTCTCTGCCTTTAAGAGTGGAGATGCATGCATATACACTTTTATCCTTTTGATATAAAGGGTTAAATTGAAACAAACAATTATTGTGCCTTACTGTTAGATATGGTCTGTATTTGATAGAAACTGGTTCAGAGGCAACACTTGTTCCCACAGCAGACATCCTAATCCGCTTATTCTGCTTATTCTGTTTTCCTGTAGGCTTTTATCAGTCTCCACTGTTTTCCAAGCATGTTTTCCACAGAAAAGACAAATAAAAACCCACCAAGTCTGAATGGACTGCTGGAGAGGGAGTGTGAACTAAGCTGTAGGCCACAAGTCTGAAATCTTACATAAAAGACACAACCAGGCTTTGTGGGGAGATATGCAGGACTTTCTCCAACACTGAAACATTCTGATAGTTATCCTAAGATATTAATTAAGCAAGACCCATGACAGTGACAAAGGGATCTTCAAAGTAGCCAGTTTTTCTAGTACTACAATATTATCTGCATAAGGATAACAGATGGATCTCTAAAGCCAGTATGATGGCTCTTTCTGCACTTCACTGCACAGATTCTGCCCAGATCACATTCAAATCCCTCTGGCATGGTTCCTACCACCATAGGTGGATAGAAGCTGATAGAGGGAGAATACTGGATACTGACTAAACAAGAAGTCTCCTATTATTCTGTAATTACCCATAAGTTCTTTTAATATTCTATAGGTGGACTGTTCAGTGAATATACTTTCACATGTATATATGTACACAGGTATAAAGCCTCCAAAAAGCTGCAGACATGTTAAATGGAAAATTTTGATTCCACACGTCATACAAGGTTTGACGTTTTCCACTGTATCTTTGCATGAAAGGTAACAATTCCACACATATTCATTAATTTGGAAGCATCCAAAGTACATCTATTTAGAAATTGTGATTTCAATACAAATACTTTAACAGATTGTATTTTATGTATATATCCTTTTATGACATAAGGAACTACATTCAAATGTGGAAAAACTCTGCTCTGGGTAATTTGCATCCTTATGTCCTATTATAGATTTTCCTATTTGGATTTCCATCTGGTCTTCAATATCCTTCTGAGTTTATTACTTTAATGAGATCATCTTGGGTTTACATACCTATAATTTTATTACTATTTGGAATTAGCATTACCTGCTTACCTATCCATAAACTCTTTAGTCTTACCTTCTCAGCATAACAATGAACAATGCTTGAGCAATGCTGCTACAGAATGAACAAAAAGACTAGAGGTGAAATAATCTTGTTCTGAAGAACTTCTGATTAGGTAAACAGAATTCATGTCAACTTTTTTCTTAAGTATTTGTACCCTGTTCCTGAAAACAAAATTTGTAGTTTAGGGCTTACAACCAAAGATCCATGTCTGATGCACCTGCAATTTAATCTTTGTCCCCCGCTTGTAATAGAACCTTGAGCAAGCTAATGTGCTTGTGTCTTCAGGAAACTGGGAAACTAGGAAACCCCTGTAGGGTTGTCAGAATGCCAGATGTGTTAACAGAATAGTTTAAACACTTAAGCATTATTATGTAGCTACAATGCATAAACATTGGTAGGAATAATTTAATGGTTCTATTTTGTGAACTTGTAGAAGTTTGGGATAAAAACCTTGGCAAGGCATACAACAAAGACACACAATGTCTATCCACATAACACAAGAGAGATGACTAAAAGAGTTACCAAATCCAGTCCATTCTTCCTGTAGAGACATGTTCTAATTTTCACAGAATCACAGAATCATCATGGTTGGAAGGGACCTCTGGGATCATCGAGTCAAACCACAAAAAAACCAAACCAAAACAAAAACAACAACACCCCCCCCCCCCCCCCCCAAAATACCCCACCACATCACACTCACCCACAAACCAACAATCTCACGCACTAGAGCATGCCCTAAAGAGTCATGTCTACATGTTTCTTAAATACCTCCAGGGATGGTGACTCCACCACCTCCCTGGGCAGGCTGTTCCAGT
>JAOXNO010000001.1:12967785-12982035 GCA_028565335.1 Limnodromus scolopaceus | reverse complement strand
CAGCCTGCTCCTGGGCCTTTAGGATTTCCTTCTTGAAGAGCATCCAGCCTTCCTGGACCCCTTTGCCCCACAGGATTATCTCCCAAAGGACTCTCCCAACCAGGGTTCTGAACAGGCTAAAGTCCGCCCTCTGGAAGTCCAAGGTGGAAGTTTTGCTAACCCCCTTCCTTACCTCACTAAGACTTGAAAACTTAACCATTTCATGATCGCTAAGCCCAAGATGGCCTCCGACCTCCACATCTCCCACTAGCCCCTCTTTGTTTGTGAAAAGTAGGTCTAGCAAGGCACCTCCCCTGGTAGGCTCACCTACCGGTTGTGTCAGGAAGTTATCTTACATACACTCAAGGATCCTCTTAGCCTGCCTGCTCTCTGCTGATATTTCCAGCAGATATTCGGTAGGTTGAAGTTCCCAATCAGAACAAGGGCTGGCGATTGCGAGACTGCAGCCAGCCACATAGAGAATACTTCATCGACCTGCTCATTCTGGTTGGGTGGTCTGTAGCAGACTCCCAGCACAAAATCACCCTTGTTAGCCTTCCCTTTCACCCTTACGCATAAACACTCAACTTCATTGTCGCTGGAGTCTAGCTCTATACAGTCAAAACGCTCCCTAATGTACAGAGACACACACACACACTCCTCCTTCCTTGCCTAATCCTTCTGAAGAGCTTATAGCCATTCATCGCAGCATTCCAGTAGTGACCATCATCCCACCACGTTTCTGTGATGGCGACTACATCATAGCTGTCCTGCCGCACAATGGCTTCTAGCTCATCCTGTTTGTTGCCCATGCTACGTGCATTAGCGTAGATGCACTTGACCTGGGCTACTGATTTCACCCCCATCTTTGGCCCTTTAACCTCAGGCTCATTACCAGCGGGCCTGGTTTTATCCCCTTCCCCCTTAACTTCTAGTTTAAAGCTCTGTCCATGAGCTTTGTTAACTCCTGGCCTAGTACCCTTTTCCCCTTCTGGGACAGGGTTTTCCCATTGTTCACAAGCAGAAATTTCTTTTACTTTCATAAGGCTATCAGCTTCATTTAAAACTAAGGTTTTACCCTTAAACTTTTTTTTTTTCTGAAAAACTGGTCTAGCACCTTTGAGTAATAAGGCACATCTTCCAATTTCCAGCCAACATCTGTTCATGGTCAATTTATTCCCATTTACTCTTGTGCTAAGATTACTCTTCCAGTAAAGTATCTGTTTTACCACCTTTGTGTTTGCACCTTGGAACGAAGTGATCATTTATCAACACACATTTTTCTTTGTATAAAAATCTTTCTCTTTCGTGTCATAAAATAGTCTCTTAATACAACTGGAAGAACAATATAATTCTCTGTTCCTAGCACAACTCCAATTAGTCTTCTTAAATATTCATTTCCACCACTGTGCATAAAATTCCAGACATGGTCACACCAGTTTAATTAGTCCATGCTTTTTTATCTCCATCAACATTTCATGTTGATGAGTGTCCAAATTATAGCAGAAATATTTAGTGCAAATCTATGTGATCTTATTATCATATAATCTTAGGTTTCATCTTATTTGTACTCTTTTATGATATTCCATTCATCCTTTGTACTGAAAATTCATCTATCTTCTGTATTTTACACTAACACCATTAAAGAAATCATAAAATACAATTTATCCTAATAACGAGCCTTGTTAGTTCTATTAATAAAATCCCTTTCAGACCAATAGTGCCCTTTTAGCGAAGCCTGCTATTGTTAGCTAGATTCCTTTATGGTCCACTACCCCATAATTCTTTTATTAATCCTCATTTTCTAAGGTTCAGCTAATAATTTCCTATGTGACACCATATGAAATGCTTTTCTGAAATCCTAACAGATTAAATCTAGCTTTGTTTGCAGAAAGTTATTTCCTTGGTTTTTTTTAGAAAATTTGTTATCTTATAAAGAGAGAGACAACCTTAGCATGATCAACCTTAGTAAACCCATGATGCATTTCTCATTTAACCACTACATCCCTAATTATTCTTCCTTTCAAAATGTGTTCATAGGCTTTGCATGCACTCTAGGTCAGCCTCCTCTACGTTCCAAGTCTTGTCTATATTAAAATCCTCTAGCTCTTCATTCCAGTTGACTTCACTAATTAGTTTTCTTAATCTCTCAGTTTTCCCTTTTCAAAATCAAAGTCTTTAACTAGAGAACTACTTTTGTTTATGCTTCCATTTAATTTAAACTGAACAAATTCATGAACATTCAGCCTGTTTTCTATAACTTCTATAATATTTTGCTGAAACTAAGTTCAAAAGACAATCACTTCTTCTTGGTCTGTTGACTATCTGGTGATGAAAGGAGTATAGTTGGAACTTACTCCTATTAGTAAGTACAGGCTACAGACAGTTGCTTACAATATACCACTGTGATCAAACTTACTGCAGATTTCATATCCCCCCCTCCTCCCCCAATTATATCATAGAATCATAGAATGGCTGAGGTTGGAAGAGACCTTAAAGGTCATTGAGTTCCAACCCCCCTGCCATGGGCAGGCACACCTCCCACTAGACCAGGTTGCTCAAAGTCCCACCCAACCTGGCCTTGAACACTTCCACGGATGGAGCATCCACAACTCCTCTAGGCAACCTGTTCCAGTGTCTCACCAGCCTCACAGTAAAGAATTTCTTCCTGATATCAAATCTAAATCTACCCTCTTCCATTTTGAAGCCATTACCCCTCATCCTGTCACTACATACCCTTGTAATAAGGCCCTCTCCACGTTTCTTGTAGGTGAAAGATCAGTTACTGGAAGGCCACTATAAGCTTTCCCCAGAGTCTTCTCTTCTCCAAGCTAAACAACCCCAACTCTTTCAGCCTGTCCTCATAGGAGAGGTGCTCCAGCCCTCTGATCATTTTCATGGCCCTCCCGCTCACTTCAACAGGTCCATGTCTTTCTTGTACTGAGGGCTCCAGAGCTGGATGCAGTACTCCAGGTGGGGTCTCATGAGAGCAGAGCAGAATGGCAGAATCACCTCTTTTGACCTGCTGGCCATGCTTCTTGTGACACAGCCCAGGATACAGTTGGCTTTCTGGGCTGCCAGCACACATTGCTGACTCATGTTGAGCTCACTGCTGGCTCATGTCATCAATCAACACTCTCAATCCATTCTCTGCCCAGCCAGTATATGTCTTTGGGATTGTCCTGACCCATGTGCAGGACCTTGCACTTGGCCTTATTGAACTTCATGAGGTTTGCACAGGCCCACCTCTCAAGCCTGTCCAGGTCCCTCTTGCAGTGTGTCAACCGCACCACACAGCCTGGTGGTGTTAAACTTGCTGAGGTTGCGCTCACTCCCACTGTCCATATCCCTGACAAAAATGTTGAAGAGAACCGGCATATGGCAGAATTTCTGCTCTATGTCACAGTCTGACCAGAAAAGCCTACAGAAGAGTCATAGTATAATCCAAATAGGACCTCTTATCATACTTCCAGCAACAGTTTTTAACAGAATCATATTCTCTGTCCTGGTTTCTATTATTTCTCTGATGTGTCATGCAAATGCTCAACCCTTGTCCTTTTATGTCTACTGATCTAATTCAGTGTTACTAATTTATTTCCACACCCTTTCCATCATCTTCTGGTATTTCTTTATCCATTAATGCCATGTCTTATATATTACATTAAAATCAATCCTGAAAATGACGTGATTTTTTTTCTTCAAACTTATTTCTGTATATTAAGCAACAAATTCTGAGTCCTCTGTTTATTTTCATGTATTTATAATGATTTCAACATTCTTGTCCAGGAACTAGAGGGATTTAACAGACTGGGGAAAAAAATGAGGTTTCTGTTGCTGTTTTTCTTACCCCAGCTTGGCAAAGTGTTAATTTCTGTAGTGCAATGGCTTTGTTACATCAGTTATATAGAGGTAAATGAGGCACCAAAGAAAATAGCATGGTAAAACTAAAGTGTATATTTGCTAGAGTCACAAATCACTTTCTTATCTAACAGTCATGGTGTTATCATCAATTTGTACCCTTTTGTATCAAAAGTATTCATTTCTTGCAGAATTACAGATGAGGTGTTCTTTAAAACAAGGCATGGTTAGTAGCAGGCACTGAAAAATGCCTAACTTAAAACTTACTCCCTCGGCACAAAGAATAATTTTAGTAAACAGGAATTATAGTTCATGTGCGCAACAGATCTTTTCCATCAATAATATAGACAAATACATGGCACAATATGTGGTGTTTACATCTTATATTATGTCTATTATTCTCTACATAAGACAGGGCTAACTTTGTTCTTTCTTGATATTTGTCTATCTGACTGTGCTCATTTTGTCTCCTAAAACAAGGCAGGAATTTTCTCTTCAAGTACATGTACTTTTCAGAGCAATTACTATCAATATAACAATATTCTGATATGCGTAGGCTTCTCTAAACAATACAGACATAGGAGGAAGCAGACAATTTGTGAAATAACTGTATTTTTCAAATAATGTTAGTAAGAAATAAATATGAAATTAATAGTACAGATTTTGACTACAAAGTACCATGGGCTTCACATGAAACCTGACTTTTTTCTTTCTTTTCTCAAAAAAACCCGATTTCCTATTAAACTATCATTGAAGTCAGTGAATGTTGCTGTTTGATAAGGATAACTTATCCTTGCTGATAACTTCATTTCAACTGCAGGAGTTTGTCTAGTGGTCAGCCCAGACTAAACCATGACAGTATTTGACAGTTAGACTTTGATCTTATTTTTACTGATAGTGTAGTGTCATTTCACTAGATTCTTCTCATACAAAATACATTAAACTGTGGTGTGTTATAAGTGGGCATACTACATTACTGCTTTGAATCACAGTCTTACTCAATGACTCCACTTTCAATGAACGTCTTTTTTAAGAAATAGATAGTCACTGCAAATAAGCTGTTTTTGTTATGCTCAGATAGCCTTCTGTGCCCTAAATTTTCAGCAGTCACACTGACCCACAATGCATCCCACAGTATATCAGCCTGAAAGGGAGTCATCTATTCAACATCATTCCAAGACGTCCTTGCTTTCAACAAAAAGTTAGCCTGATTCTCTGCAGATGTCTTTCAAAGATATTTTATAAGTTATTTCTTAAAAAAACCCCAACTTTTCTAAATTGGATAGGAGTTATTACAGAGTATGGTGAAAAACAAACATGAGATTGTTCTTGTAGCGCTGCTGAAATTCACAACTATACAGAATCTTAGTACTATATTGAATCTTTCGCAGGTAAATGAGCTGAGAAAGGAGCTTATGAAAATGCTTGTGTATGTACTTCCCTTCCAGCTGGGCTATTTACATAGTCTATCAGCAACAGCTAGTCTCCCCCAGAATAGCAATGAAATGTTATATTAAATCTCTGCTGTCTTGAAGGGCCCTTAACATTATCCCCATGATGATGGTCTTCTGTGAGGGCACTGGGGCGTGATGTTTCTCCCACAATGGAGTGCAAGCAGCAGCTCCAGGAAGGTACACTGCCAGCTGTGTCCTCCAGCTCTGACTGTGGAGGTTCAAGGAACACCTCCTGAAGAAAGGCAGTGGTGAACTGCAGCACCTCGGTGCCAGGAATCAAGATGTCTTTTTGAAAAACATTTCACCTGGGAAGAGGTTCATTTTCAGGCTTTCTCCTGGGGCAATCTGACAGGGGGCCTAGTGCCCTCAGTGCTGTAATCCCCAAGGACCTGTCCTCCTGCCTACCACTCCAGAGCTGTGGAGAATACTCTGTCCCAAAATCTACCCTTGAAAATCCTATGGCTGTACCAATCCACAATGTAGACAAATGAAGGGAAACATGAAAGGAAGGGAGGGGTCCTGGAAAATAATGTGCTTGACAATGTTTAGTCTATCACTTCTAAATTTTCTAGGAAGAAGTAACACTCCCACATAGGCTTTTCACTCCAGTATTCAACCCCATTAGAAAGATCATCACAGACGAAGCTTCCTGTTCCCATTTTTCCCACTTTCAAAAAAAAGGCCCTGCACAGACTGCTCCAGTGCCTATTACTGTATTTAGTATTTCAGCTTTTCCAGAGAGGCTTGGATACAGTTTCCCAGTTCACCATGCAGCAGTATAATTATTAAATCTAAATAAGGGAAGTACAGAATCTAAATTTTAAAGATGATAAGGAAGACTGAGCAGCAGCAGGTTTTCAGGAGTGTTTATTGGGGCAGCTAAGGTTCATTTTGGGGGATTGTCATATAGCAAATAAATTCATAATGTCTTGCATTGTTTCAGACAGTGCAAATGCAGGGGGATAAAAATGAATCTATGGGTTCACAACATTCAGTTTTGCAATGTGAATTGTAAATAGTATGTTATTTGTTACCAGGCACAGGACAGATTAACTGCGTGGACTTGGCAGGGATCCAAGTTTATAAAATAGGGATAATGTCTGCTTTAAACACACTTCAGAAAGCTTTACTGCAGAACATTTAAGAAACAAATCCAAAAATAGCTGAAAAGTACTGCATTAGGATCACCGATCTAAGTGTGCTAAAAAACTGGTAACGTATTCTTAGCATGAAGTATTAAAATATTTTTTTTTAAATTATGTTGCTGTTATTAAAAACACTAAAGAATTACAATATACCTTACAAATAAGTAATAAATTTCTTTTCGTCTGGATACGTAACATTATTACAGCTAGTTTAGTTAGTCTGTTTTTTGTTGGTTTGTGGTTTTTTTCCCAGCAAAATGAATAATAAATGGTGACTTAAAAAAAATTTATAAACTCTTACTTAGATAAATTAAAGTCATTTCTTTAGTGACCCATCATTCTCAGTAGAAGAAAAATAGGTCAGGTATACAGTAATCCTGCATTTGAAACCTGTTGCTAACATTACTTCTTTATAACAGGAAAAGAAATATTTTCTTTAAAAAAAACAACAAAAAATCAAACACCAACACCACCCCCTCAATCCCCTGAACTATTGTCCAGGTACATTACTGGGTACATGATTATATTCTAAATTATAACCTCCTCTACACTCCCCCATCCACCCATCCTTTTGCCCCCAAAACCCCCAAACTACAACCAAAACAAAAAATCCCCTAATTCAAAATTTCATCTGCTTAAAGAACGCAACCTCTTGCCCTGCAAGTTGATTATGTAAGAATAAGAGCCTCGGGGCAGATTTTGATCTTACTAACTCCGGTATAAGTGATGTGTCACTTTCTTGTCTTCAGCAGATTTTCAGTTAACTGAGATTAGAATAAGACCTAAACCACTTCTGATTTGGGCTGGGATGACCAGCCAGATGCTGCAGTTCTCCGTGCAGACAATGTTTGAGCACCAGCACATGTTGTCCACAGAGGTGGGGAGACTTAGGTAACATGGGTTGGACCTGATGACCTCCAGAGGTCCCTTCTGTAATGACTACTTATGGATTTTCTGTTCAGTCAGTGCTATACTGTCATTACAGACAGATCTAAGGAGTTTCCACTTCTTACCCCAAATATTTATGGAAATGCTGCAAAGGGAAAGCCTCATATTGGGAAAGTAAAGAGACCCCTACCTCTACAATCCCTGTCAAGTCTTTCTTGAGTCACTATTCTAGCTGTTCACCAGTGCTTTTCACTTCCAAAGGCAAAAAAACCAAAAAAAACCCACAGGGAAATATTCTGTTTCTGTGTCCTTCTGCTGTGGGACTGCCACTGTGAATTCAAAGTGTTTAGCCTGGTTTCCTAAGGAAGTGAGGCTTGTGCCATCTGCCTGCTTTCCCCTCCTCACCCAACAAATAGCTTACAAAGCCATTTCTAATTTTACCAGTGTTAAATGGAGATAGTTAGACGTCAAAAATAATGTTTGAACACTGGCAGCTGGGCATCCTGACCAAACAGGTAGGGCTAAAGTGAGAGCTCAACATTTGCCATCCCTTTGGCCTGCTTGCTGGTCCACTAGCTCCATTTACTGACTGGTGCACAGCTGTCCCCAGACAGCCCCAGCACCAGGCATTTTTCATCCATGTATCTGAGCACACTGGGAGTCATGTCCAGGGCCTGAAAAAACTAATGGCACTGGAAGAGTAAATATGAAAAAAGAGGACAGGGGTGTCTACATTGGCGGTCGACAGAGTGGGAATGCAGGACACATATCCAGAGCAAATCAGACTTTTTATACTCTATTGCTCTGAGGAAGAACTTGTTTACTTCTTATCTCCCAGACAGCACACATATATACTGATCCATGCTTATGCCTCATAAGGAGCCAATATTTTCTGAATGCTGCGCCTTAAAATGAAGGATAGCTCCTAACAACAGTCCCTGTTAGCCAATACTGCAGCACAGACTGCTGTGCTGAACCAGCTGAAGAAAAAGGGAGGCTTTGGATATCATTCATTTCCTTAGCACTTGCTTCCCCTTGCTTCCATCCTGCCATTTAGCCCAGAAGCCTTTTGCTGCAGATCATGTACATTTAATCATTATGATGAGTTGAGACATTTGAGGTGATGGGAAAAGGTCAAGCAAATCCAGTCCTCTTCTTTTCATGTGCAACTCAAATGTGGCTTTGATCACTATTGTCCTTGTTAGCATGAGGTATCATGGGAACATTACACAGGATGAAATGTCCAGCTTATTTTGGGGTAGAATGGCAGGAACTAAGGATCTAAACCCTAGGCAGGATTTTAGGCAGTTATGGTACAGGCATAGGTGGAAAAAGCAAGATAATGCTGATAAATGTAAATCCCAGAGAAAAAGACACATGCCAGAAAAGGCTTTTATAATGCTATGTCTTCCATATTAAAAGAATGGAAAAAGGAGCAATATCTAAATATTAAAGTTCCCAAGACGTATTTCACCCTGCCCTACCTCCCTTCCCTTGGTCCAATATAAACAGCTGTGTAGAAGAGAAAAGAAGAAAAAAAGAAGGGAGAGAATTAATCAACGAAACTCAGAAAAGTGAAAACATTCCCATCAGCTTCTGCTTTTATCCCTGGAGACACCCTCTCACCCATTCACCAATCCAAGTGTTAAAAGAATTTTCTCTAATACTTTGTTATCACAATCAATCAGCTTTTCAATCATAACCTGCTTTTTTTCTTGTTTGTTTTCTCAGCGCAAAGCCACAGCAAGGTTTATGCTTAGTTTACAACTGACCTACCCTCTTTGAACATGCCCAGACAAGAGGAAACTGGTTTCTCTGGAAACAGGAGCTACGTGAAATCTTTTAGTACTTGTATTCATTTAAAGCTGTTCACACATATGCAACAATAAGGCCCCAGACCTTCGGCACGTGATTCAAATTTACCAGGCAAGGTAATGACGGAGAACACTGCCAGTGACACGCCAGGCTGGGAAAATGAATTGGTAGAATTCGAATACGAACAAAAGAAAAATTCCAGCACATACACCACTCAATCTATCTATAAAATCTCTTAGTGGCCATAATAACAAAGCAAGCTGCAGGAACAACCTTGGAGACATTTATAATGTGCATCATGGAGACGTAACGTGGTATTTTTGATGGTATGGAGGCAGCATGGCCACATATACTGAAAGCCCCTTTATGGAGAACAGCACATTAGTCCCTGCTGGGACTAATAAAACTAGTTAAAAATATTCAAGCCAAGGTGAAGCCTCCCTAATTTCCCATTAACTCTGTTTTTCATTTCTAAAGAGTGCAGCTGGAGACTGACAGTCTATCTGGGCTACAGCAGACACAGGTGAAGGTGATACCGATACTTGCAGTCCTCTTTGTGCTTTCAAGGCAAAGTCAGAAGTAAAACATGTACCAGTTTCTCAGGCACTGCCATTCACAAGGTGGCATTAACACAAACCTCTGCTTAAGGTGCTTTAGGGCTGTGAATAGCAGTGGCTGAGGAATCAGAACAGGAATCTTGCTCTTGCTTCCATTGTTGTTGGGATAATCTTTAACAAAGCTGTGGGCAGAAAGCAAAGATGGTAAAATCTTAATTTGTGTCTGCTAAATTTAAAAAAAAACAAAACTGTCGGAGCTCAGTTTCCTCACTTCCTCAGCATTTTTCAGCAGATAGCAAGTTTCCTGACTTTGCTGACATTTCCCATAAAATTCCAACACATTTGGATGTGCTTAAATCTCATTGTTCCTAAATTGTCTGTGATCAAGAATGTTTACAGATCTTTGTGGTGCCTTCATACTTAAATTAGAACAGCAGGACAGTGCATGGCAGGTAAAAAAGAGTAATGAAGCTTTCCCCATGCTTTTCCATGGAAAGATTCAAGGAGGGAGGGAAGGCTACAGATTTTGAATAGACTGAGCAGAAATAATCGTATTTCAATCAGTGAAGAAAAAACCAAAGTATTAAGTGGTAAGATATTTTAATGATGATGACAGAACTGGATTTTATGTGTTTTGGAGTAAGCAAACATTAGTTAGGAATTAGGATATGAGGGTGGAGGGGGGTGATAACTCAGGAGAAAAGAGGAAAACAATTAGAAGTTATGTCCGTCGTCTGATACAGAGAAACAGAAAAAAATGCGTTTTTCAGACACACATGCATAATACACACAAACACATATGCACACTTTCATACAGATATTTATATATAAAATGATAAACAAGGATGGTTCCAAGGTCTCAGATGAACACTGCTTAAGAAGAAAGATCTTTCTCTAGTAGTAACGGCTTGCTTTGTATTTCAAGGGGGAAAACTATGATAAGAATTCCACAAAAACCACAAACAAAAAGGACTGACTGGAGGGACACTGAAATGAGAATGTCTGGTAAGAGGAAACAACCACTCATCCCAACCTCTGCAGAATCCATTTGAGAAGAGCAAATAGAATCAACTCAATTTAGCTTTGTTTGCCAGATTCTTTAAGCATATTGACATCTCTTGAAGAATTAGGTTGAATTCTGCTGATAGACCTAAAAGTGTGTATGTTTGTCCTTAGTTATTATAAGAGCATGCACTGGTCTAACTAAAACATATTCAAAAGGTTCTTGGGTTTGGGGGGTACAAGTACGGCAATCACCTTACTTAAGTAGAAAAGATTAGAACAAGGATAGCTGTTGGCAAGACTACTAGTTTAGAACGATATTTTCTTGAGCCAGGGCCAGATTATAGACTATTTTAGCATTGCTAGTAGATTGCCAACACTGAGGGAGGTGTTGACAATCACAGCTGATCAGAGTCACAGTTACTTTTCACCATTTTTTCACTAACCAAGGCAGGCATGTAATTACTGGCAGTTTCTCCACTGCTTTCAGGGAGTATGTTTGCAAAGTGGCCTCAATACTGTCAAAGCACAGGTACAAATCTGAAATGAGGCAGTGGCTTGAGGACTCAGAAAAGCCAGTGTCATTTGTCTTCCCCTCTGCGGGCAAGAAATCAGGTGGACTTACCAGGTATGTTCACCAAAAAAAAAATGCACTGCTCTGCAAAGATACCTGAGCTCTGAAATGAGCTGCTGTGGTAGTAGATAGCACAGAGCAGAGAGCTCTGCCACTCTCTGATCTTGGAGACAGTTTATTTGACCACGTGAAAGCCCTTTGTTACCACGAGAAAAATGCAGTGCATTTAATTCTAGAAAAAAAAATCTCTTCGCCTCATTTCCCCCACTGTAAAACAACAAAATTTTTGCTACTGCAAAAGAGTATGGTGAAACCCAGGAAAGATTTTGAGGTGTCCAAAATCAGCCATGGTACATGCTTGAGAGAGACATAAACCACAGTCATTAAGAGCCTTTGCTTAATTTGGTGACAGAAATATAACTGCAGGAGATAGGCAGGATTTTTATACTGAAACGTGCCTGTATCTTGAGGCTTTATGTTGCCAGTGTAACTGCATCTAGGGAGGCTTTCTTAGGCAGCCACAGGCAAAAGGATCCTGACAGCACTGTTTTACTGGACCTTCCCTGATGCAAGGGAGTTTGTTCAAGAGAAGAAGGCCTCCAGGCAGACCAACTCCCACCAGAAAGGAAGGAAGTCTTGAAGGAATTGCTTAGGTCCTCAAATCCAGTTGCCTTCTGCTGGAGTTCACCATGTCAAATAACCCTGAACATCAACTGATCACGCCTTTAGATAGAAGCTCGCAAGTTCTTGACTCTTCTATTGGAAGTTCATTTCGGATCCTCACTCTTGAATAATTACAAAAATCCTTCTAATCCTCTGACTAAATTTTATTCTTCATAAGTGTCTGGAGCATCTCCTGTTCAGTCCTTAGATGAGCCAAGAATTCAAGGAGCATGATGCCTTCCAACACAATTAACTGAAAAAAAAATCTTGATGAGCGCAAAGCTTAAGTATTTCCTCTGCTTTAAGGACATACTCATTAGTGTGGGATAGCCTTTCCACACGTGTTTACAAAATGTTCTATACTATGCATCTAACGCCTTGGTTCATTCTCTGCCACTTACAAGACCGGCTTTATTAATATACTACTGTCAATTAACTGGAAGTTTGACCTGCCTTTGAACAATGGTTACTTGACATTAATAACAATATTTACCTTTTTCGGGGTATTTTTTGTGTTTTTTCTTTTGTTGTTTTGTTTGATTGTTTTTTGTTGGGTTTTTTTTTCATATAGCACCATAGTTTACCAACATGGTCCAGGCAATTCCGAAGATTATTGCCTGCACAACTGCTATTAGCAAACTCTCACTTTTTGGAGAATTCAGGAGCTAAATCCAGGAAGGCATAAACCTGAGACAAAGCCAAAGTGGTGCAGGAGAAGAAAAGCCCAGAATTGCCTAGCTGTTTTCATGGAAGAAACATACAGCAAAGGTGACCAGGGTCTTGAATTATAGTGGACTGCAATGGCTAGAAGATCATTCTCATGTTTTGGACAAAAAATTATAAGATAGCAAAGGGAACTGAATATTCTGTACTATGCATCTTGATTAAAGTATATCTACAAAGAAATGTAATCTTTAAATTTTCAACTTCTGGGTGGCTTTATCAGCATTAAATCAAATAAAATATCATCAAAACTGATGAAGAAGAAGAAATAATTACTTTTTGATAACACATTCAGTAGTTAAATAGGATGTGATGGCAGTACCTCTTGTGAAAAGTTTACATCACAGCACACTGACATTCTGATCATCCAAGATGTTTTGTGAATAGAACTGAAAAACAAGATCACTGTTTAAATCTGAAGAAAGCAGTATATCAAATTTGCTTTATTGATTATTGTCTATATTTTCTGAACTCAAAATATTCATGCAT
Source organism: Limnodromus scolopaceus (assembly GCA_028565335.1). NCBI lineage: Eukaryota > Metazoa > Chordata > Aves > Charadriiformes > Scolopacidae > Limnodromus > Limnodromus scolopaceus. The sequence continues at coordinate 12,968,888 of JAOXNO010000001.1, read as the reverse complement.
ATCCAACTGGATTATTTAATTTCTCTTAAAGCAGCATCCTTGGAGATGGAGAAACAAGCAAGCTTCTTTTTGTTGCATTCTAAACTAACTGAAAAATCTTTAATTGATCTGGTACATATATCCTTCTAGGAGTATATTCGTCTATGTTATATGATAAATTTGCAGAGTACACAAAGTCTTTGAAATTCTTTAGTGGAATGGGCATCATTAAAAAAATGTGTCCTTGAAATGTGATCAGGAGGTCGAAATGGAAAATTTTAAAGAGTAATCAAAGATTCTATGTCCTTGTATCACATTGCTTCTCACTAAAATTAAGACAAATTAGTCCTGCAGTACAAACCATGCTTGATGTTTTCAGTCCTATTTGTTCAAAACTTACTGAGTTTGAGAGATTTTAATAAACCACAGGAGAAATGTTTTTACTGGACACCCCAAGAACTCCACATGCAAAACAAAAGAACTAAAAAATGAGATATTTTTTAAAATTAAAAAACAGAATGAGATTTGCCATACCCCAGTTTTCGTGATAGAATTTTGACAAGAAGTTTGTATTTGTTCTGAGAAAGGCAGCTCTGCTTCGGAACACAAGTTTTCCACTGATGCCTGGAGTGACCATGACAGATAAGAGACAAGCACTGTAGCTACCTTAGAAATAAGACTGAATCTTTTAATGGCCAAAGATAATATTTATGGCCCAACGCATTCATGCGTGCCATGAAGCTCATGTTAGAATCATAGAATCATTTGAGTTAGAAGGGACCTTAAAGACCATTGAGTTCCAACCCCCCTGCCATGGGCAGGGACACCTCCCACTAAAGCAGGTTGCTCAAAGCCCCATCCAGACTGGCCTTAAACACTTCCAGGGATGGGGCATCCACGACTTCCCTGGGCAACCTGTGCCAGTGCCTCACCACCCTCACTGTGAAGAATTTCTTTCTCGTATCTAATCTAAATCTCCCCTCTTCCAATTTAAAATCATTACCCCTTGTCCTGTCACTACACTTCCTCGTAAAGAGTCACTCTCCAGCTCTTCTGTAGGCTCCCTTCAGATATTGAAAGGCTGTTATAAGGTCTCCCTGGAGCCTTCTCTTCTCCAGGCTGAA
>JAOXNO010000001.1:12946405-12967685 GCA_028565335.1 Limnodromus scolopaceus | reverse complement strand
AGCAAACTTGCTGAGGGTGCACTCTATCCCACTGTCCATGTCACTGACAAAGATGTTAAATAGTACTGGTCCCAGTAGGAAGGGAGAAGGTGAGAAGTGATCAGTGAAGAAAACCATTATTCCTTTACTCGTATTCCAGTCCTGTCATAACACAGGCAGTATTTATGACACATCTCATCATTTGGCATCTCCCAGGCTTGCCGTGCAGTTGTATGGCCCCTCTCCTGTTAAGAGATCCCACCAGCCAGCTGGTGAGCTGTGCAGGGATGTGAGGCTGTGGAGGCAGACAAGGCTAGAGGATGGGCAGGGCATCCTCCACTGCTGATGGAGGATGCCCTGCAGCATGACCTGCTCTCCAAAGCAAGCCCTACTGAAAAGCATACCGTCACAAAGCACAGCATGTACTGCGTTTTCTCCTTCATGACGCAACTCAATTTATCCTGGTTTCTCAAGCAGTAAGGCCAAGAGAATGGTAGAGAGTGGCTAAATGTCAAAGGCTCTCACATATTCATTGCATTCTTCCATGCCTGATCCTGACAAAAATGCTTAATTCTGCAGCCCTTGCACAGCCTCAATACTTTAATGGTGTATGCAGAGTCAAACTCATGGATGAGTCCTTGTGGGATTGCAGATTTTTGCGCTATTGATATTTCATCTGAAACATGGGAGATGCTAATTGCCAGCTTTGCAGTTTTCCCCTGGTGGCCATACTAAAAATATGTTGCATATTGAAAGTCGCAATGTAGCTATGGCAAAAAATCTTAACAGCAAACAATCCCAGCAAGGCATCAAAATTCCAGTCCTGGGCAGCAAACATTTTTCCAACAGCTCTGAAAATCTTAGTCTACGCAACAGACAAATCTTATATTTATTAAATCTCTACAAAACAGTGAAACATACTCTCCTCTTCCCCATATTTGCCAGTATATAGCAGAACTCCCTGGAAAGCTTAAAAGCAAAAAATGTGACTTTCTTAATCAAGAGAAATGCTATAAAACAGCCATTCACAGATAGAAATATAAGTAGATATTAATCAGATTAAAAAAAAATTTGCTTTTACAACCATTCACAATAATAAAATTAGACATTTAAGATTCAGAATCAATTAAAATATATTGCAAATATGGCATTATAGAGAACAGATTCAAATTCTTTCAATTATTAATAATTCCTTCTTTTTATTTATCTGACCCCAGATGGTTTTTCCTCAGAAACCTGTGTTAGCACCTGGCCGGCAATTCTAGCAGAAGATTCATGAACCCTCCAGACGAGGTCTGAGCAGGTCACCAGGAGTCATTCATTTCGCCTTTAAAGGTTGAGGCATGTACAGCAAAACCATGCAAAGCTCAGAGGGTATCTGGAGGCCAAAAAGCTAAATACACGCGCTGCCAGGCTGATTTCAAGTGGAGAACCGAGCTGGTACCATTTTTGTAATTCTCTTGCCAACATCAGAGCGCTGACGCCATTGCACATCACTACCTCCCCAAAGTGAATGAACGCCATTCCTGGTAATTATGCAGCCCTTCAATCCACTTACTCTTAACTTTCCTTTCCACTGTGCTATATTTGACACAAAATGTTTAATCAGGTTCATTTATCATGACTGGAACAGCCTGACTCATCCCCCATTTATAATTAGAAAGGATTTCATCTAATAAATGCTGAGTGCTCTCAGCTACCAAAGTCAGTGAATGAAGAGTTTGCTCAGAACCATTCAAGGCCGAGGGTACATAAACCTGTTTCACATGGAATTAGAAGAATACCAGATTTATTCAGAAAATTTTCAAAGTTTATGGCAGTTAAATGTTACTTAGGTCTCCTGTATGAATTCACAGCCTGGGAATATGGAGGCAGCAGGAAATCATTCACCTTTCTGCCTTGGTCACCCCGTACATAAACCGATGGCAGTGAGGGTTTTTTTCTTTGTTAAGTACTTCCAGGGAAGCCTAATTACTCATTTTCTACCTGTAGAATATTAAATAACAAGTTATTTCCTAAGGAGCTAATATCTTGAACTTGTAAGAAGAAAACTGTAAATTTAATGAAAACTTAGCCTGCAAAGAACAAGTTAAAAAAAACCACAACAAAACCCTATGGTCCAATGGTCAAAATTAAACAATGAGAGATTTAAACACTTGAAGATATCAGAGTGGAGACAGAGAAAGCTGCCTTTCTTTATGTCTGCAGTCTAAAGCCATCCTGCATTTTTTTGTGTTTCCTCTTGCAATTATGATGCTGTGTTTGCCCTTTATAATGACACTGAGCAGTGCAGATTGCTTTAACCCAACTGAGACAAGGCAGATCATTAACAATTGACAATTAATTTAAACACTGCATGGTCAAGCCTGACAAAACTATGCCATGACTCCCTATAATGGAGAGTCCTCATCAGTTCCTATTATAAAATGAGAGAAAGAGAACTAGAGGGAAAAAGAAAAGCATAAAAGGATAACACAAGGAACAATGGGTGAATAATAATTAATGAAATGTCACCACTTCTGTATTCTCTCTCCCTGAAGGTCTTTACTGGGGAGGGAAAGAACTTGAATTGCATGTGCTAAATTTTGAAGTTGTGTAAATTGGAATTTGGCAGCTGATGATGGTTAAATTACCTGAATATCTTCCATGCTGGTAGACATTTAACATAGATGGAGCCATAGCCTTAGCAATAAATCTTATAAAAAAGGAAACACTCTGTAAGAATTCATATAATGAAAACATGAGTTTATACAATATGAATACATATGAAGACAATATAATGAAGCACATATGCTGGGAGGGCGAATTCTTCCTGCTAAGGCTTTCATTTCTTGAATACTTTTAATGCGTTTAGGCACTTCCTGGAGGATCACTGCTTTACTAAATACCAATTAATTCCTAAATTTGGTATTTGATCTAACTTAATGCATCAGTTAAATGCTTAAAGCTAGGTAGGGTGAATATGGGCCATACTATTTCATTTGTAGACTCCAAAGCAGGTTAAGTTAAAACCTAAATAACTTGTTATGAAGAGACCATTAATTTTAAGGTATTCTTTGTTAAGTCTACTGTTCAACCTTTTTTAATTTTTATTTTTATAAATTAAATGCAGTTTTATACAATCATTGTTAGAATATCACTGACTGATATTCTGACAATTCCATTATATCCTGCTCCTAAGTTGTTACAGTTATGTCTGTAACTGACTCTCTGACCATAATAACTTCTTCCCCACCTATGGCTTCTTACAAATTCCTGATCTTCACTTCAAAAGATCAGTGTTTCATTATTGCCTCCACCCAGGACAATTATCCATCCATTTCTGTCTTCATTTCTCCCACTTTATCTTCCCTTTGCTTTTTTTCCAACTATTATGCATTGAACGCGCTTCCTGCCCTCCCTCACTGCTGGCCCCTCGCCTCACCGAAGTCAGATAAATCTCTCTTTCCTAATTCTCAGTACAAATCTTTCATGCTTACTGCATTGAGTGCGGAAGGTAAAGAACAGAATCAAAACCCAGCAGCTAGGCAGGTTAAGGTGTCTGCCAACCATTGTGTTACTTCCCAGCTCAGTGCTGCCCTGTGTTTGAGCAGCGATTTCCATAAATGACACCACCCTGAAGGGCCAACTTCATCCAACCCATCCCATCCTAAGGCATTCAGTGCTCTTCACACACTCTGCAGTGCTCCCTGGCCTACCCCCCACATCCCAGGAGGGTCTGTAACATCGGGGACCCGTAAAGCTTCTTTCTGCAATCCCAAATCTTTCACCCAGGGTGAAATACAATGAAAACTTGCCTCTATACACTTCATACACTTTCTGTAAAGCAAATTATTCAAAAAAAGTATAGAATGGTTATTTGAATTTTTCATGTTAGTAGAGTAAAAAAACCCATGCAATTCATAATTAATATAACAAATATGAATTATATACGGTAGGTCATTCCAGTTGACAAAGAAGATTTTAAATAATTTAAGACAGCAAATCTATGTATAGCCATTAGAACACACAAATTAGTCCCTCATTTGAATGCACTGCTCAGCCTTATAAAGCTGTACAAAACATTTGCAAAGAAATGGAAATATAAAACGTTGCAGATTTTCCCTTGCAATGAGCACCAAACAAGCAGAGACTTCAATTATAAGTGAGAGTGGTGGCATATGCTAATGGATTTGTCATCAGGAGATAATGCAATGCCATTAACTCATCTCATTTCAGATTCTAACAACTGCATGTCATGGTCGGTAACACAAGCTGCCTCAAGATCCCAGAAAAAAAATCCAAAAGGAGAACAAGGATTTGCAAGACTCTGGCTCATGGGTATATCTCACCTATGGTCAGCAATGTCTATTTTAACTTTGTTGGATTTTGTGTTTAATGAGTATCATATTCAAGAATGAGTAACTTGACTCACTAAGTCCTCTTAACTCTATTAAGAATTAATATGATTAGCTGCAGCCCATTATTTTTGCATAATAAACACACATGGGGAGGAAAGAAGGGTAATTTCTGAACTCAAAATTGTCAAAATTACAAAATTTGAGATAAAAAATTGCTTTTCACACAGCCTACATAAGCTTTCCATTAGGTTCCATCTAAAACTCAGTTCTGACATACATTTAAGGAAAAGAGTAATTGAATTAATATATATTTTCACTAAAATCAATAGTATTAAGTACAGGTAAAAAGCTGCCCTTCACACAATAAAATTTAAGATAATTTCCTCTTTAGTACTTGCCTTAATAGCATTATTGTTCATTTAATGTAAATATTAGAACAGTCTAGACCATAAATACATGCATAATATTGATTAAAACTTATGCTACTAGAAATGTACTCCAAAGGAATGTGTAACAATTTACAGCAGCTAAAGATCTTCCTCAGTGATACCTCTACTGTATGTTTATCTCTCTCTCTTAAATATGTAATTATGTACTTATCCAATGGACTGGAATGATTTGCAACAATTCTAGTCTATTAGATAAATAGGAGTTCCATTTAATATATGATAAATAGAGCTTCTATACATTTCTTTACTTACTGTGTAAATATTTTTACATCAGCTATCAGAAAATAAAAGATGGTGGCATTGCAAGAAGCAAAAAAAACAGGTATCAGTGTCTTTCTCTGGGCTTTCAAACAGAAAATTTCCATGTGTATGAATCAGATGACTCCCAGATGAGGTTCACTGATAAAGTAAATCCAGCTTTAGGGTTCCTAGTACCAGATAAAAAATGTCAAAATCATAAGACACAAAGCGCTGATGCTGTATTAACACACATTGCCATTTCAAATATGCCAAAATGTTTTTGATGGGTTAAATTCTAATGGAAGACTTTTTTTTCCCCAGATCAGGCATTGGCTGCCCAGGTATCTTCCTGCAAGTCTAATCTTTCTTAAAATCAGCATAAACTCGGTAGTGCTTGCTCGTTACATCAGCACAAATGCAGTTGTGTATCAAACATCAGCTGCCGGATTACCAGGGAATGCACAAACCTGGCAAACAACCCTTCCTTGAAACCCCACTTGGAGAAGTTTAAACTGTGCACTTGAGCCATCCCGCTCATCTCAGCTGAGCTACTGCTGAAGTACCAGCAGGCTCAGGTCTCACTGCATACACAATGGCCAGTCTTAAAAGAAACCCATAAAGAAAAAGTATTTTCCAAGATTTACAAGAATTTCCAAGATTTACAGGATTCCAAGCCATCATTTTCAAAAATTTTTACCTATTCTACAAGATTGGCAAAACATGGGAGTTGCAAGCCTTATCAGTTTATAACAGATTCAGCAGTATTTAAACACAAACCTACATTTTCAAACACCTCAGCCTGTATGCAGGAATATTAAATTGGGCCCTGATTTCAGGTGTGTTTATCACCGCTCAAACTCAGTTTTTCCAATGTCTCAAAATTTTTGTAATACAAATTCAAAATAATTAAATGAAGTTCCTTAGGATAAAGAGGTCTTAGAGTTTCCGTTCCCATTTCAGATTTGACTCATTTGGTACCAACACATTAAGGAGAATATTGCTGAAAGTCAATATGAATAATCACATTCATTTTTAATTAATTAATACTTGGTTAAACACGATATCTGTAGGCACAAATATAGATCTGTATGTTTGCTGCTAATTATTGAAATCAGTCATTAGTGAAAGCAGATGTGCAGCAACCTTTTCCGCATATTTTCCTACTGCAATTTTCCTACTTTTATTCGCAGAAGCCTTTTTTAGATCCAGTATGAAGAAAAGCAACTTGATATCAATGTCCAGCTCCAATAATAGCATGATAATAGCTCTTTCCTGACTGTTCTTCACATTTAATGCCAATTTTCCAAGAACTTCTTTGGGCTACAGAACCTGTACTGATCTGTTCATCTGGAAGTGGTCTATCAGCGCTGACATACAGAACAATGCATTAAAACCCAGAATGGCCTAAAGCCAGGGTATATCTAAAATTCGGGTAAGGATATAATATTTCTTAACTGTGCACATCAAAACAGATGCAGGCAGCTTTGGAGGAATTTAGGTAGCTGGAATCTGTGTAACACAAGCTCTACAGGTCTATGTGCCACCAAGACACTACTCAGTGATCAGAGCCAGTTCAAGTGTCAAATCTTGGTCTAAACAACCCAAACAGCCACCCGGTTGTTTCCAGATGAAGATTCAAGGTTTGTAATGGATTTAGAGGCAGAGCAGGCTACTTTGGCTTCCTCAGTACACTGATATACTCTGCTCCAGCAATATCAGGTAACTGCTCTTTTCACGTGTGTCTTAGAACACACCATGGGAGGAAGGAGCCTGGAAAATTGGTGTGCCCAATCCAAGGAGAAATGGCGGTGAAGATGCTCCTACAGGTCATGATTAGAGCTGCTGAAGAGAAAGCAGCTGTGAGGTAAAAGGAACTAAAGGAGTTAAACTTCCTTTTCAGTCCAAAACAGGTAGCTAAGAAACATACAAGAAAGAAAACACCAAGTCTTACTTTACAGACACCTGAAAAAGGGGACAGTGGAGCTTGGAACATGCAATGGGGATGTGGGAAAGGGTTTCTGCTGGGAAGTTGAAAGGCAGTTGGTAAAAGGGTACAGGGAAGGTTTATGTCACTGGTTGATTTGAAGAGTCCTGTCTTTTGCACAAACTTGTATGAATCTTCCCTTAATTATAACCCATGCAACTGACAGGAAAATTGTCCGTGTCCTCCAAACCCTATCCACCTACTGTTTAATCAGATATTTTTAGATGGAAATAATATTGGTAGTAAGTGGAACCTCTTTCATACCCTTTGCCTGAGGCTTTTTAAAGTCACTTAATGTGTCATAACATGCTGTTTCAACTGAAGTAGCAAAAGGAAAAGGCTGTGTTTTTTTTAAATAGTTGAGGCTATATTACTTTCTCCAATATACAAGTCAGAATATCTTAAATATTAAGTTATGGTATCGGAGTTGAGGCCCTGGAGTGAGCTAGCCTATATTTTTTCATAATACCACATGGAATTCTCTGTGTACTCATAGCATTTGGTAGCCTGCTCACATTTTAGTTTCTTTCTCTAATAAAAGCCCAAGTTCCCCAAATAACCCCTGAGGACTGATGACTAGCTCCTTACATAGCAGTGATAAGGAAACATAAGTAGTAGGTCTCCAAATAGACCTTGTCTGGCAAACTTGGGCAGACAATAACCAACAAAACTGAGTCCTTTAATGGCATTATTGAGGTGCTTATATAGGTCATTAGAATACCCATATCTTACAAGTTACGGAGGAAATGCTTCTAGTGCCATAAGGACTCAACAACTGCTGCAGTATTGTTTCCCAATTCACCTTGAATCTATATTTTAACAGAGCTACAAACACAATATGTAAGTTAAAACTGGCTGCAAAAATGAAAAGTTGATCACGATTTGAAAGTCAGGCTGACAAGAGGTAATATTCTAGAAAAAAAGATCTTGCTAAAAAAAGGGAATGTAGATTAGATAATATACCAAAACGTTTAGAAATAAGAATTGTGTGCAGCAAAACAAAGGTGACCTCCTCCTTAGTGTCTTCAACTCTAAGTGCCACAAATGTACACAGTTTTAAAATTCTCAGTTTGTTAAGGTGAATACAATATTTTATAAAAGAAGGACCTCGTTCATATAAACCCTTGGTTTGTTCAACAAGGCCCTGGTTCTGCAGTTTCCCACAAACAAATGGGCTTCTGGACCTGTGAGAACTTCTTAAGTCTTTAAATAGTGATCTGATTAGGTGTAGGCATTCTTCAAAATATCCATCATTTGGAGGACTGGAACCCAAATGGGAACAAAACAGGCTCACTGAAAATAGTGTGAATGTCACAATGTTGTAACATTAGTCTATCAGAACTTGCATTGTTGTTACATAAAAATACACTTTAAAACACAAGATGTACTTTATCACAGAGCTCCTTCAACCACAGGCTTATTGAGATGACTACAGATGATTTCATGCTATAGGCACCTGAGCACTAACAGACTGATAGAACTCATATTAAATAAGTAGTAGATATACTGCATAGAAATAAGCACTGAAATCAATTGGGATTGATTAGACTTTAAGATTACACAGAGACTGTTCACTCGTCTCACATAAGATACTGAACATCTGTGTGGCACTATTAAATGTGTGATTGCATATTATAAATGTATAACCACTTCTCATCATTAGCTTCTACTGGCCTACTTGTGAAATGTTGACCTAAATGACAAATTATTTCTCAGTTTGTCTTCATAAAAGTTATCAGGTTCCTTCATTAAGGAGCATTTTCATTTAAATAACGCTGTATTGTAACAAATAAATTTCCCTTTAAGAAGCAAAGTTATTGAAAAATAAACTGGAAATTATGAGAATGGGTCAACACATCTCTGGGTACGTTTCGTGCTTCATAATATATTTTATTAATTGCACACTTTCTTCAAGGGACTTAATTATTCTATATAAAACATAGGACACCATAGGAATATAATAAGCAAAAATTGCATTAAAGGTATGAAACAATTCAGACTTGCTAATGATAGCCCCGTAGAAGACCCTAATGGATCAGACTTAATTATGAATGAGTTCAATAATGAAAGCAGACAATTTAAATAATTACATAGAAAATGAAAGAAAATCTAGTTTTAAAGCACACATCATGTACACTGGAGCAAAACAGAAACAATTCACTGAAGAAAAAGTTGAATGAAGTCAAAGAATTTTTAATGCAGCTTTTCCTTTTGCAGCTAAATTGAATGTCTCAACAAATCTTTCAAAAATCCGCCCAAATGTTTTTGTCACGAAAAGGAATGATACATCATTAATCTGTTAAACATATCCTTCAGAATGAGAAGAAACAAAAGTTTTATTTATGACAGCTATGGTGAACATTTTACTTGAGACCATTAGGAAGCTGTTACTGTTTCTGTGCTTTCAAAACCATTCTATTTAGAGACAACAAAGTCTGTGAGTCATTTTCTCTGTGCATCTTTGCTTCTTGCCTCACCTAGCACATTATTAGGGACATGTTTATCTTTAGGAATATTGAGTGAAAACAGGTTTAATTCTGGAAGAATCTCCTTCCCTCCCGTAACTTGCCTGTGGTTCAGTTGCCATCTGATAATATTAGCTTTCCGAAGGTAGTACCAAATCCTGTTCTACATAATGAGATGGTCTAAACATGAAGTTTGGTGAGGAGGAAGATTTATTCTCAGAAACATTATTATTAGACAGAAAAAGAGGTACTGAGAAAGGAAGATAATACCGGTGGGTTTTTTCCACTCCCCAAAAGATAAGGAACATATTTTGTATGTATTTACAGAGCTCTGGCCATAAATCTGGGGACCCAGCCCACAAAGAGATAGCCCACGTTAGCTATTATGATGAGACACATAATACATGCAGATACAGTCACTATCTTTCTGTCCACCTTTTTTTCTCAACACACTATTTGGCTGTTAATGGCCTCCTGTGACTCTCAGGCCTGTGGACCAGACAGTACAACTTTGTTGACAGGAGTTCTTTCAATCCAACCCAGCCCTCCCTGTTCCATGGTCTTTTGTGGCAGACGTGCCTTTAACCACAAGGAACAGCCCTTCCACCTTTAAAGGTCTGCAATCTCATGGAGTACCATTCCCTCTTCACGCTGTCCTATTAACAGTAGATGAATCAGAAAGAAAGCGTTGTAACAAGCTATCAAGTTGGGAACTATTTTTTAACAAGGCACTTTCCAAGTTTTCCACATGGTGTCAGTGGCTCCTCTCACTTTTTTCAAAACAAGAAGTTAGATTAATACATTTGCAAACTCATCTGTGCTGTCACATCTGAGTTGTACAATGAGAATGTAAACACTAGTACAGATAATACTTTTATCACTGCTGCCTTGCACTTAAAAAACCTGTTATGTTTGCACTTTAAATGAAGAAATTATTAGTCATCCTCTTTAAAAAAATGTAGTTGAGTAAACACTTCTCCTTAGTGCCTAGCTTCTCCCTCTTAACCAGATCTCCTTATTACTTAAGACAGGCAAACATGCAAAATAAAGAATGTCCTTCTTTAAAATAACCAGGCTATCACTGAAAAAACCCTACATCCAAAATACAATCCATTGACAAAATTGCTACCCTTTTCACACACTCAAGAAGTCCAAAATAGATGTTTTACTTTAATTGCACTAAATCAATAGACTGTCATGCAGAACATTCTTATTGATTTATGACTCATGACATACATTACAGCCACAGCTATTTTTAGTGCCTCACTAAAAAGGAAGTATGCCTGTGTTCAGAACACAGTACAATAATATGTGCATCACAGAGGTTAAGCTTGAATTTTAGATTTAGTGATTATTAAAAATAAATTGCAGTAGGTTTCTTTCTATTAAAAAAAAATTGCAAGTTGCCTTTTAAAGACAGAATTTAAAGTAGCATTCTTTAATACTTGGGCTTTCAAGAACTTGTATGAAGAGGAGAGGATTGTAGCATCATCTACTGCTCTGCCTGCATATGGCACTGCGCTCTGGCAGCACACTAAGACACCTAAAAAAATACCCTGATGCCACATTTTCCTCCTGGCAATGCCCAAGCACATTTTCTTCTAAGGACAGTCTGTACCTGCATCAAGGGCCTGCCTGGTTATCTGGATGGACAGCACAACCAGTCTTAACCACGGTCTTAAGATGCTCTTCAAAAAGCAGTTTAGATACACTGACTGGAACCCACATGCTAATAGCCTACATTTCCCTCCATAATTGTGTATAGTCCTTACTGCTATAAAAAAGTTGTAATATTACTATAATACTCTTTATTCCTGCCATAGACAGTAGTGACCTAAGAGCAATGGTCACCAGAGAGCAGAGGGGGGAGAACCTCCTTTCCACCAAATGAAATCTTACTTTTAACAGCCACTAGAGAAACCTGTGGAGAAACATTACAGATATGAATGCTAATGTAATGAATATGCATGCTGATGCTTTTATTTCTTGTCTCATTTTTTTCTGTTCTAAGCTAGCTTCCAGTGAAATCTCTGAAATCAAATAAGTATGGAGACACTTGTCTAGATCTACAAGACCTTTTCCTCATCCATAAAGCCCTTCAGTTTGGAATGCCTTGCCCAGTCAGTCATCACCATCAACGCAGATAAAATACATCTTAGGATTTCTTCTTTGAACACTGAAAAGCACAGAAAATCTGGACAATGTATGGTAGGGTGCAGGAGTCAGCTGGCACCCTGCCAGTTGCTTCTCCTAAGTCTTCATGTTGTGCTCCCAGGAGTAGTCCCACTGGCCATCAGGGCCGGGCACTTGTTCTTACATGCAATCCTTATATCAGACTTCTTCTGGTCCCTTCAGGTCACTGTTGTACACATATCAAAATCATGTGTACGTACTTCTGTCCTCTAGCACACCCAATGGTAGCACCTAACTCAAACAGACACGGTCAGCTCCAGCTACTCCAAAATACCAATAAACTACAGACTGACACTGGAGAAGCCGTCAGGAGAATCAAGGGTTTCAGAACTCTGTAGTACCACTAATTTTGATTTTTAAAAGGCTAATGCACTCTGATTAGAGTCTTCTTGTGTGCATAATTTGTTTAAAACAAAATGCACACCTTTGCAATTTCTGTAGCTGGAAATTATAACAGAGGAATCATTAGTACTACTTTTAGTGTACAGAAAGTGCTATTATGAAGTATAAATATAATCTACACCTTTGATTCTGTATGCAGTATATAACTATTTTTTTTAAATACACTATCAGTCGCTTTGCAAGAACTGGGAGACACAGATTTATGAATTGATAACAGATCACACACTATTTTTCTTCTAAGTTGGTGTTGGAACATCACTTCTATTCATAGCCTGCATGAAAGGAATTAGTGACCTCAATAAGTTACTGAAAAATCCATCCAGTGCTGAAAAGCTACTATTGCGTCTATTATTATAATTAGTCTTACCATTACAACTCTCTGTCAGGCTGCACACGAAGAGAAATGTAGGGCCTGATCTAAAGCCAGTAAAGGAAAGAGAGTGATAGTAGTACGTTTTCTGTACTGGATCTGTGACCAATATTTATGGTTCCTGGCCACATTTTTCAAAAGTAAGCACTTAAAGGGAGGCACCTTAGTGTCTTTCTACATTTTCTAAAACTCTGAGCATTTTTTAACTCCAGAATCTGAAGAAATTTAGTACATGTAAAAATCAGGGATTCATTCAGGAAGGACTACTGATATTCAATTTGAAATATCTATTATTGAATAGTCAGAATATTTTGCTATGTTTTAGTTTAGATTTTTTTTAAAGAAAGAAAATTTCTGAAAAGAAAAATGAGATACGTTATAAACTAACATCTGCAATAATCCAGAACCATGGAAGGTGAGTTGTACCCCAGTGCTGTATCCCATCACAGTCTTATCTACTTTGTGTATCAGTCTGAGGCTTAATTTTGCTCCGTCTCTCTGGGATATAGCTTGGCTTATATCTTCTAACAGAAAAGAATTACAAGGTAAAATCCAAAAGTTATAGATATTCCCAAAGGTTCCCGATGAAAGAAACAACTTTGTGAAAACTGAGTTGACATTGTAGCATTGCAATCTTTAAATCCATAACTCAGATCGATTGGTCAAAATACCACAACTATTAGTACAGCTTTCCAATCAAAACCCTACATGCAATGGCATGAAATTACCTTCAGAGACTGATTGCAAAATTAATGCGTAAGGATAAATTAACTGTATAAAGTCTATAGTTATTCTCTCATGAAATTTCTATACAACTCTATATATTTAACCATGTATATGACGATTATAACTCAGAAGAATGGTACCAAAGCATGGCTAAGACAAGCCAAGAAGTCACTGCCCTGGAGTACTGTCAGTTATGAACCCTGGGTGAGTACAGAGTGAGGAAAAGGACACTTTGTAAAGGAAGAAACTGTGAGGTTCCTGCTACTCATAGGAAATCACAGGCATTCAAGATACAAGGTGGAAACTCCTGGCACTGGAGTCTGCAAGGGGAAGCAGGGCCATGTCAACGGCAAGGAGTAAAAGCTGGAAAGGATACATTACACAGCTCAGACCTCCAGGAGAAAGAAAGCAAAAATCCGTGGCCAATAGAGTTTACCATTTGGTCTATGCAGCAAGAATGAAGCAACCTGAGAAATTCCTAATCCCAGGAATTGGAAATGGCTGTGCAGTTACTGTGTACAACATCCAGATCATCCTCCTTACCAGAAATTTCCAAGTGAAGAAAAATAGAATCTAAAGCTTTTCGTAGGCCACTTAGATGACGCTGGAGGATTTCTGTATTTTTCTATCTTTTCTGAGGGTGGATTTATGAAAACTCATTTGAATTAAAATAAAATAAAACATAATATCTTTTTTCAGCTCATTACTCAACCCAAAGTACACTAGCATAATAAAGAAGAAACCTAAATCATTGTAATATCTTTTTTTTTGGTGCAGCTTTGTACATGCACTGTGTACAGCAGTAAAAGCTTTATTCTTGAGTGCATCCTAAGACAGCATCAATTTAGAATAGCACATACCCAAGATATATAATTTTATATTCCTACCATGTTTGCAAATGGAAGCAAAAGAAACACACCAAGGGAGAAAATGTGATTCACTAAAACCAGATCCTGTCTTAAAGAGCTCACAACTTTTATAGTAGATCTTGCAGACAGCGAAGGCTGTAACCTGCCTCAGGACCTTGGGAAGGGAATAAAACCAAGGTCGCTGGAAACAGTGTCTTTCACATCTTTGGAATGTATTTTCCAATTTTAACAGGCACAGCTCAGATTGACTGCAGAAAATATACCAGGACAGCACAAGTTTTCATACAGAGTGAAAACATGAGCGAAATAGAAAAACTAGTATGCTAGATTATAGACATAGTTTGATCCGCTTTTAAAAAAAACTTTCTCTAAAGCTGAGGGGAAAAAAAAAAAAAGGTATGTTTCAGTTCATTTGTGCTATAAAACAGGCTACTCAGGAGCTAATAATACAACGTGCCACTGCAGATCTTACAGTCAGATTATGACTTCCCCTTACGCCTGGCTGAGCTGTTTCTCTCACAAGTAGTTCTCCACAAACAAAGACGGATGACTTGGAAAGACGCTGGGCTTTGTGTTTATCTCAGATGACTGTAAATCAGGAAAAACTACAGTGAAGTCAATGGCATTACTGTACTATAAAACGGATGGGAGAGCAGGACACAGCGTCCCGCATGCAGCGTACAAAGTGCTATTTTAAAGCCACACTTTTAATTTGCCAATTTCTGTTGCTAACCTGGAATCATTTAATCATTTTCTTTTCCTCCCCTCCCCCAAGCGTGACTGCGTGTCACCTTAATTCCTTACTTAAAATGCCCCAAAATCTCGTTTAGCGTTGCTGAAGCTTGGTTAGCTCATCATCTGCCCCTAAGCCAGCCTTGGCAAGCGAGGTGCCCCCAGCCCGGCCCCGGGGGCCGCACGCTGCCGCTGGCACTCCAGATGTGCCCTAACGCAGCATCAGCAGTGCAGAAAAATGCTCCTGTGTCCAGTCCCCTGCGGAGCGGCACGGCCGGAGAGCGGCAGAGGACCCTGCCACTACCTGAAGAGATTTCCCCTGTTGCCGTGGGTTTGCAGGGACTGCGGGAAGCCGCGCCGGAGGAATGACGGAGGGCTTTTAGTGAAGTGCATGGAGTGGCAAGAGGGCTATGATACAATGGGCACTTCAAGTGCAGCAAACAAAGAAAAAATGCATTTTCATATCAATGGCGCTTTAGCGAAAGGAAAGAGGCAAGAGAGACAAAGAAAAGAGGGCATGTTTCTGCCTGGTTTTGAGCTTCCAGAAGAGGCTCCTCCAGTCAAAGATGTGGCACCTAAGAGAAAGCACCGTTGCATTTTGTGCTAATTATCCCACCGAGTGCACTGCCCTGCCGCCTGCTCACCTGAAGCAGCATGATGGGCTGGCACCAGGGAAGCGAGCCTCATCTTTAAACCATCTTTAAATTGAGATGCAAAGCCTTTTATAAAAATATGCACAAATTCTACCAGAGGTTCTTAGGCCTAATAATGTTTGCTAATATAGTAAGGAAAAATAATTCCCTCTGCTTTAGGGATTATCAGGTGAAATTCTGTGCTTCCAGATATGCATAAAGTTGCACTACTTGATCAGAGTAGCCCTTCCTTGCTTTAAATATCAATGTAGCTATCTCTCACCATCTGTCTAGAGTACATCGACCAAATAATGTATTTTCCTTACTTGTTTCATTGATAAAACCTCACTAACACTGAGAGTCTTTGAAAAATAGTACATATATTGGAAAGCATCTGGTTTTAAATTCAGCAGAACAATTGAAGACTGTTTAAATTTTTCAAATAATAGAAAAAACTTAAAAATACACTGTCGCTATATAGAACATTATTTAGAATAAATTATTTAGCTGGCATTATAACCTATTTACATGTTAGGGTCATAGAAACATAGAATTGTCTAGGCTGGAAGGGACCTTTAAGATCGCATTTTAACATATATCAGTGTGTATTCTTCTTATTTTTCCTATAATATGAGACTTAATACACCCTGAGTTTTGCAGGGAGTTAGAGGTACTTCAAGGGAGTGATAGTCTGCCATCACATCCTGCCTTCATTTCCTCCTCCCCCTTTGCAACCAGAAGCATGTTTACATGGAAGGTGTGCAGCAAGCTTGAACTCGCATCCCAGGCTCTGGGCTGGGACAGCCAAATGTCTCCTTCACTGCAAAGCCCTTTTTGGCAGCCATGGTATAAGCTTCCCAAGGGGTTGATACCGTAAGTTTAAAAGCTACTGTACATTCCACAGCGCTAAAGACGATGTAATGCTTACTGATAGTGAACTGGCATTGACATATTCAGTCATCTGAAAAGGAAGGACAGCCTTGCATTTAGGATGGGGTAGGACTGGATAAGATATGATATGATAAAATATGATATGATGGGATAGGAACGGAACCAATATGGGATGCTCCAAATTTGTGCCCATTCCTGTAACATGGTTGCAGAGCACTGGCAGGTCATTCTGCAGTATCATCATCCAAATTTAAAAATTAAAAAGCTTAAGATTGGAACTTATTCCTGGTCAGGCAGAAAATCTGGGCAATGATGAAGACTGAGCCTAACCCTCCAAGTTCCGCACCTGCACCTTTATCATCAACTGGTTGAAATCTAGAAGTACATTGTAGTGGAACAATCTTGTAGCTAAATATAATTTTGAATTTTGCATGAGCTTCAGAAAGACCCCTGCTGAGGTCTTGTGGAAGCGTACAAACATGGGCTTTTTTGAAAGGTGTATGTATTGAGGAGCTTTGTGGATTCTTTCTGGCCTCATGGGAAAGTACATGTGTCTCTTTGCAAATGAATGAACAATAAAAATCTCAGCTGTACAAAGCAGTGGAGAGGAACAATACTGCATTTCTCCCTAGGGAAGGACTACAAGCTTTTTCTTTCTTTGTGTCTCTAATTTCTATAGGTTTGCAAATGTCTGTAAACCTCGTGAGTTCCCACTAAGGCCTTTCTCAGCAACTGGCTTACCACTGAAGGGATCTGCAGCAGGAAGTATAAGCTGAGTTCTAATGAATCCCCAAAGGCATAAATGACATATGCCACCATTTTCAGCATGTTTTTTTACACCGGGGAGAAAACAGTTGTCAGAAGCACTTCTGAAAAGTAACACTCCATCTGAGATTCCTGAGCTCTGGGTAACTGGTCAAAACAGTTTCCCAATATATTTTTTTTCCATGAGACATGGACTGTCTGCCTGTTTTCTGAGAACTGACCAGGGTTTACTGAACTCCCTGCACACAAAATATAAACAAAACTGTCATGATGTTTCTCTTATTAACTGGTGCTAGCAATATATGGTCACTAAAGCTCAGCGTATAGCAGAAAAGCCATGTTGACTTGTTGGGTTATTCCAGACTATAGGCCAGTTTGCCCTCCCCCTTAACTATCACCACAATTTTTTAATACTTCCCATGTGAACTGCATCCCAGAACCTCACGACGTATGGATGTGTGCAATGGTCACTGCCTTTGATGATCATACCTTCCTGCTTCCCCCTTCCTGAGCCACAGGCAATGGCTCACATGGCATCTTGCCCATGGAGCTTGACACGTGTGGAAGGTGCCATGCCTGCCAAGACTCAAAACAGCTTTGAAAGGAGAGCGGGAGAACCGGCCAGCATGGTGAGGTCTGCGAGCAGAGGTGGGCACAGCCAAAGGGGAAACAACCACCCGTGTGAGACTGGGCTGTCTTCCTGGGAAGGAGCACGTGATAGCACAGGAGCTGTGTTATAAAAAGAGGTTTCTGTTTGTGTTAAGAAGAGGACAACATATGGCTTGGTAATTGCCTTCAAATCAACTCTTGACTTGGCAGGGTTTAGCTAAACCAAATCAGTCTTTCGGAGGTTAGGCCAAGAGCTGCTTAAATTTCACAGGCCATGTTGCATTTCATATGATACCTATTTATAAAATCCTAGCTACGTTTTTAAAGTCAGCATAGAAACAAAACTTTTGGAGAAAAACCAACTTCACAGGAGCCATCTGTGTCTCTCCCCCCTTTAAACTCAGACCACAATTTCAGCAAGTTTCCCGGTTCAATATTCACACGAAATAAAACTCCAAAGTTGAAGGCCTCCAAAGTTTTGTTGGTGTTGCCTCACATCCAGGCTGACATTTGGAGTATTTTATCTAATGAGAGAAGCCAAATTCTGAAATTTTTACCAACGAGATGTAGGATTTCTGAAGCAATGCTATTTCATGTTGGACTACCGGGCTGCAGAGTTTGCTCTGTAATTATTCCATTCAAACTTATTCTTGTGTACCTGGTATAAAAGAAAGACACTCTCATTTATTCATCCAAACCCATTCTCATCTACAGGCCAGAAGTTGTGTGAATGCTGTTACCAGAGATACTGAGCTGAAGTCATTGCTCTCAAAGGATCTGACCGAGCAGTTATGTTTTAGACTGGGGTTTATGTACACATCATGGTTTTTCCAGCCATATTTGTCTGCTCTGTTTTCTTATTACAGCGGTGAGGTGAAACGTATAAGCATTCTGCCTTTGTGAGTACTTCACAGAACAAGACAGTAGTATTTTTGCATATCCCACTTTGCCGTCTGCCTGCAGTAACAAAAGCACAGGGCAGTGCGGGAGGAAAACTGCTTCTGTGCATGCACTTGCTGTCATGAAGAAAGTCGAGCAATGGTTTCCTGCAGTAACTAGAACTTGAAAAAACAAATAAACCATAAATCTGTTTAAAAATCAGCCCTGCAAGCTCACGCTCCTTCTGCAAACTGCATGTTAGATCCCTGATGAACCTGCTGAGCAGCTTTTGGATTTTCATACTGCAGCCTCTCTTCTAGGAAAAGGCAATTGAGGTGACTCTTTATAGCTTGTCAGATGGCTGCATGATTTTCTGTTAAATAGACACAATGGCCACCCCAGCTTCAGGATGTTACCTCTATGATGCCATCAGCATCTGCATCTGATCTTTTCGAAGTCTGGATGAGTTTTGTCACTGAAATTTTCTGCTGAAAGGATCAGCTCTCTCAAGAACAAGAGACTAGAAGGGGGAATAGATTGCCTTCCCAATTCGTCATCAAAAACAACAGGAAATGATTAGCTTCTGACAGCTTTGAACTGTTCAATAACTAGGCTGATGTTATTACTGCCACTATTCCTCCAAAAAGAGCACTTTGCCTCTTGCACCTTTTCCCTTTTCTTTTCTTTTCTTTTCTTTCTGTAGCTGAGTAAGTAAGCAAATGAGGAAAATAAGCCTTAAGTATGAATGCCTGATCTTCAGTGTCGATAGTACTGATAGCACGTGTTTATCTGCTGCATTGTGTTGGCATTTATCCATTAGAGAGCATTAAGGAAGAGAACCGTGCAAGCCCGGGGAACACTAACTCGGCAGGCAGCCGGACCTGCTCAGCCATGGGCCGGGCAATGGCAGTTACAGAGCTGCCTCAGGTGAGGAGCGCTCGTACCGCTGAGCTCCCTGTGCCCCATGTGCTGCTTCACATGGACCTCCAGACAGTTGGCGTCTCTTCATCACGCCCGTGCAGCTGGCAGCTGTTAAAACAGGGATGCAATGGCCTTTCTTTCTGTGACCTTTTAGACGTCTTGTCCCTCAGCTCCTCTTCCCGTTGATTATGTCTGAAACCCAAAGCCAAGCTGTCCATGATATCTCCAAAGCACCTCTTATGTTGTCAGCTGATGTTCAGTGGAAGGACTGCCTCAACACCTCCAGCAGAGAGGTAACAGATGTGTGCACGACAGAAAGAATATTAACCAATTTCTGAGGTTTTGCAGCCTCGCTAAATACAGTCATATTCTCAGCTGCAGAGCTTACATGAACCCTCAACCACACTGGCTAATGCCAATTTCCTCTAGCCCAGTGTCCTTCCTGCCCGATAGATCTCAATGGCTATGAATAGCTAATGTATTCCACAGGAGCAACCACAGGAAAATAAATTAATTTAAACGTTAGCAAGGACTCCAAAGAAAGAAATACAGCCAACAAAGCAGCAATTAAGACCTCATTCTTCTGTTCTGCAGCACTGCATGCTCACCTCTGAGTTTACGCCACCATCCCACGTGCACCTCATAAAGCTGGGAGGGACAGGACTTCTTCCAGCTCTCCTTACATTCTAACTTAGTATGAATTGTTTTCACTATTTATTTTTTTTTTCCCCTTGCTGGAACATTGCTCTAGCATAATTATGCCATACACCAATCTATATCTTGCTATTTAAAGTTTTCATTTAGGGAAGAGTGTGTGGAAATATTCACTGTTGCTCCACAATCACAATTTTTTAGTTAGTATTTTATTACAGGCTAGGAGAACGGGGCACCTTTAAAAATTATTTTGCATTTCCCAATCTTGCTGACTTGCTGAGTTTTCCAGCCTGAGATCTGATGAATCAATATTACATTATTATTACTAGCACCTACAAAAACATAATTAGAGTGCTAAATATTATTTCAATGCTTTGAAAATCTCATATCAGTTTCAATCATCTGCCAGCTCATGAGAAGGAGGTGGTGACTTATGGGGAGAGCAGAAAAAGCAGCGAATTTCTCAGAGTAGCTTGGAGCAATTAATGGGAGAGCAATAGTGGGAACAGCAGGGCTCACGAATGATGATCAATAGACAATCTTAGAGAGTGAAGTCTTCTGTGCAGCCACAAGATATCTACATCAGCTGTGTGAGGCCATGAAGCAGAGTGCGAAGACTGGATCATGGGCTGAAAATGGTGTGAAGCCCGTGGGACAGACCCTGTGGACAGACTGTACCAGGAAGCAGCAATGACGGGCAGTGTAGAGCTTTGCTGTGTTCAGAAACTAGCTCGGAGCTGCTAGATAGGTAGGTTAGATATAAGGCATATAAGGAAAGGGTGCTGATGGACCTGTGTGCTTTTACAGAAGCTGAACTCCCAAAGATTTTCACATAGAATCATAGAATTGTCTAGGTTGGAAGGGACCTTTAAGATCATCTAGCTCAACCATCAACCTAACTGGCAAAACCAGAAAACACATCACTAAACCATGTCACTAAGCACTATGTCAACCCGTCTTTTGAACACCTCCAGGGATGGTGCCTCAACCACCTCCCTGGGCAGGCCACTGCAATGCTTAATAACTCTTTCAGTTAAAAATTTTTCTTCATATCCAGTCTGAACCTCCCCTGGCGCAATTGAGGCCATTTCCTCTTGTCCCATCGCCTGTGACTTGGGAGAAGAGACCGACCCCCGCCTCTCTACAGCCTCCTTTCAGGTAGTTGTAGAGAGCGATAAGG
>JAOXNO010000001.1:12913932-12946305 GCA_028565335.1 Limnodromus scolopaceus | reverse complement strand
ATGCTGTTGGCCTTCTTGGCCACCTGGGCACACTGCTGGCTCATGTTCAGCCGACAGTCGACCAACACCCCCAGGTCTTTTTCTGCCAGGCAGCTCTCCAGCCACTCTGCCCCAAGCCTGTAGCGCTGCATGGGGTTGTTGTAACCCAAGTGCAGGACCTGGCACTTGGCCTTATTGAACGTCATCCCACTGGCCTTGGCATATATTGCTGAAAGATTTTGCAAGGGCTACAGACCTATTTCCTCAGCCATTGGTCCCTTTAGGATGTTTGAATACCTGTAAATATGCCATCAGTCGGTGCTGATCTGAGACTCACCGCAGTCTGTTGGAGCCACTGCAGCCAATGTGTTGGAGCCAGCGCTTGCTTTGGTTATTATAATCTCTGACTTGCACACATGAAACAGTGTGAGCTGTTTGTGAGTTTAATTTCCCCCACTGTTTCCACATGCCTGCAGATGAGTGGGATGGTGGCCTGCTTTCCACATTACTGGAAAGGAGATGCTAATCCTTCTTCCCTCGGCTGAATGTAAACTGACACTGCATGAAAAGCCTCCCCTCCAGCATGAAGCATCCCTCAGTGCATTAAATTAAGAGACTGGCCCTAAACAGGCAGGGTTGACCTTTCTATGCTCTCATACTGTCCTGCCTTTAAGAAACATGTCTTTTCCACTTTCTCTACCTTTTTTTTTTTTTTTTTACCCCTTAATCTTTGTTGTTTCTTTATCCCTAAGATTCTTTTTATAGGTGGGTTGAGGTGGTCAGTGCTACTGTCTACTCCAGATCCAGCTTCTCTGAGTCAGGCTTCAGGCAAAGGTTCAACTTCACATAAAAAACATATACTCTAGAAGTGCTGCATTAGGTATTGTGGATTTTCTCTTTTTCCAAAGTTGATGGCTAATACAGATTTTTTTGGGTTTTTTTTCCAGCTAACTTTGGAGAGAAAATGCCCGGCAAGTTTTGGGTTTGGCTATGGAGCCTGAGTCTTCCTAATCCTACACCACAAGTCCTCAAACGTTGTCAGGCTTAAATGTTAATTTCAGATAGCAGCAAACTGTGGCAGAGCCTCACGTGGATCCTTGAGTGTGGGACTATCTGACTTAGCAGACTTTACAGGGAAGAAAGAAGTACCCTAATCACCAAGACCAGACCGGCGGATTGGGGCTGCCTTGCAGACAGATGGCTGCAGGATGGAAATGTTTTCCAGAAGTAGCATATAAATGTTAGAAGAACAGAGCTGGGCCAAAAATTATTGGCTATGTATGAAAACTGAAGGAAATTTCCATACCAGAACGCAGGAATAAGCAACTAGAGACCCCAAAGTCAGCTGGGGAGGTTTTTGGAGTATCAAGGAGGGAAGGCTGAGCACCTGCTTGTCCCTGCTGAGCCCTACGTAGCGCAGGACGGTGATCAGCAAGAGTTAATCTCACCCCTGCAGCATTGCTCTGCCCATGAGCCAGCAAGGACAGGCTTCATGTGCCAGCACTCCCAAATTAGGGATTTTTGTGCATGTTTGATTAGTAGCAACACTGAAGTGAAACACTGCCTTACCTCAGCACTTCAGATGTACTCTAAATTACTACCAACTTGAAGTGGCATCCCTAGAAATGAAGGGATACTCTGGCTCATGAACCATGCTTTGAGTGATTCCCTGCTTCCTACAATTTTAAAATGCCTAGTCTTTGAAATGTTGGGTATCACTGTAGTATTTTTATATGGGAAAAAAGTGTAGGTTTGGCTTGTTTGTTTTTTAGGAAAGTTCAGATTTCTGGTCTGTCAGCCTTGCGAGAATCTCCTTAATAAACTCAAGACATCATTATCTGCACAAGTTTTTTGCGCAGGATGGGTAGAAGACAAACAAAACATTTCCAGGGTTCCTCCAGACCTGCTGTTTCCACAGGCTGTAATTGTTATTTTAATAGGCATCCTACCAAGTTATTCTCTTTTAAAACAGACCTTTTGCTTCTCTTAACAAATAGGCTCCTGTCAAACACTAATCCAGGCGCTTTTGAGAACTGAGATAGTGGCTGGTATTAATGACTAGACACTTCTGACTGCATCCTAGTGCTTTGTTCCTCATAGGATCTTTTCCCAAGCTGTAAACTGCAATGCCAGATTTAGTTTCTAAAGCCAGAAGAATAACAGTAATAGACGGTAAATGGGTGTGAGTTGTCACATACAGCAGCATTACAGAGTTAGTGTTATGTCTCAATTAGCAGCAGGCTTGAAAATCAGTGGGAAGAGACAGCATTTTTCCTGGTTCCTGTTGCAGTGCTTGAGCTGTGCAGAAACTAAAAAAAGAGTTTATGTTTACTGGCAAGGACAGAAACCTGGGACTGTAGTGCAGTCCCTGACCTGCCTGCTTGGAGTTTCTGGATATTTCTATGTCTCAGTTTATTCCCATGCATGTAGCTGAGCACTAACACCCAGGTACCTCACAGATGTGAAGCCATGCCTGGTTCCTGATGGGAAAAGCCAGTCAGATTCTCTGGACCACAGACACTGGGTATGTGCAAATCATGACTGCATCTGGGCACTGCTAAAGTTAACCATGGTCCAGCTTCTGCTGGTCCTGTTTTGCATGTGTAGGCGTATGTAAGTCCCGACAACACTGGACAATCAGCTGGAGTTTTACCACTGATTTCCAGGGGGACAGAACTGTATTTTCTCAGTTGTGATCTGTTTTCCAAAGTACACCACAATCTCATTCACCTGCTGTCTAAGACAATAAAATGGCTACTAGAGGTTACAGGGAAGTGAAACGAAGTCAACAGTTCATCAATTCACCCTCGTACAATGCATTGGCAAAGACCTTCAGAAGAGGAGGGATGCTCTAACTCATGTGGTGCTGTTCCTTTAAAGTACCCGAAACATGTTTTCATACAGTTTGCACGGACAAACTGCTACACATACATAAAGATGGCATAACCTCCTCTGTAACTGAATCATCTGGTGTCATTTCAAGTACACCTGGTACAAGACTTGAAGTCAGTGAAGTCATCAGGTACTAAGGAAATACATACCTCCTTTGAGAACAATACTTAAAAATGCTATTGAATCAGGGTTCATAGATATTTTTCATACATTTCAATATTTAGTTACCTTTAATCACAGCCATACTTCAAAATCTTTTACCAGCCATGTAGCATTTCCATTGACTAAATTCCAATTCTATCAGTTAGGGAATTAACAGTCACTCTCTAGAATGCATTTCACAATTTCTAGAGTTCCCTTTCATTCTCCGAAGTGTTGAGTAAGCCACAGACTAAAATGCGTTTCCTTTGAGAAGCACATGAATGTCACTGGCAAAGCTGGTGAAAGGGTCTCTAACATCTGAAAAGTTCACTTACATCATTTGAGAACAATAGCTAAATGGCTGAAGTTAATAGTGGTGCAAATAAAGCTAATCCCCAAGAATGTATTTAATTATGTCATATTTAGGTCTGCTTATGCTTGTTTATTTGACCATTATCTGAGATATCGAGGAAGTATTCATCAGAACATAAAACAATTAGATAAATAGGGAGCTGCTATCCATTGCCTATACACATATATCCTCTTTTATGCGCTTTTAAATGAATTAATAAACCCAAAGGTAAGCAAAGTAAGCACTAGCGTACATCCATCATATCTGACATCCTAGCAATATGACCCCAGGACCAAGAGAAGCAGTTATATTAATAAGGATCATGGACTAGTGATGTGAAGTGGAGCAGTCACTCCGAAATCTAACAGTCTAGATTTGTCCTCACTTAACCCAATTCTAATTAAGCACACTAGAAATAACTGTTCAAATTATTCTTAAGCTTATCCACTTTACAGCTTTGTGTAAAAACTGATACCAACACCAAGTCGAAAAATAGCATATTTTCAGTATTCAGTGCTAAAGTGAGAGCTGAACAGACCTCACATAAAAAAATTCTTTTAGCAGTGAAGGCTTCATCCACAACTCAGAACGTCAAAGGAAAGGCGCCTGGAGCCTTTGCTATATCCTTTGTACACTGCCTTTGAACTGCCTGTATTTACAAGACCACTGTAAATATATAGTGCACCGGTAGCATCAGTTGAGGCTGAGGAGTAACATGACATTTGTGCCTGGTGAATATATGTTGTACCTGAGGCTGGGAAGGAGGTGCAAACTATCCACACTAGCTTATAGAATCATAGAATGGTTTGAGTTGGAAGGTATCTTAAAGATCATCCAGTTCCAAGCCCCCTGCCATGGGCAGGGACACCTCCCAATAGACCAGGTTGCTCAAAGCCCCATCCAGCCTGGCCTTGAACACCCCCAGGGATAAAGCATCCACAGCTTCTTTAGGCAAGCCGTGCCAGTGCCTCACCACCCTCAGAGTAAATAATTTCTTCCTAATATCTAATCTAAATCTACCCTCTTCTGGTTTAAAACTGTTACCCCTCGTCCTATTGATACACCTCCCCATCTCTCCTGTAGGCCCCCTGTAGGTACTGGAAGGTCATTATAAGGTCTCCCTGGAGTCTTCTCCTTTCCAGGCTAAAAAACCCCCAGCTGTCTCAGCCTGTTCCTCCAGCATGTTGACTGCCCAACACAACTTGGTGTCGTTGGCAAACTTGCTGAGGGTGCACTGTCCATGTTGCCAGCAAAGTTGTTAAACAGCACTGATCTCAGTACTGGTCCCTGAGGAACACTACTTGTCCACCGGTCACCACCTGGACATGGAGCCATTGACCACAACTTTTTGAGCATGGCCATCCAGACAATTCCTTATCCACCAAGTGGTCCATCCATCAAGTCTATGTCCGTCCAGTTTAGAGACAAGGATGTCATGCGGGACAGCATCAAATGCTTTACACAAGTCCAGGCAGATGACATCAGTTGCTCTTCCCTTATCCACCAATGCTCTGATGCTGTTGTAGAAGGCCACCAAATCTGTCAGGCATGATTTGCCCTTAGTGAAGTCATGCTGGCTGTCACCAATCACTTCCTGGGTCCCTTCTTCTTTTCAGGGCTTTATGCCACAGTGCTCTACTAGGCAGATTCCTGAAGAGGCCAAAGTCTGCCCTCATGAAGTCCAGGGTAGAAAGCTTACTGTGCACTCTTCTCACCACCCTAAGGATCTTGAACTCCACCATGTCATGGTCACTGCACCCAAGGCTTCCCTTGAGCTTCACGTTCCCTGCCAGCCCCTCCTTGTTGGTGAGAACAAGGTCCAGCATTGTACCTCTCCTTATTGGCTCCTCTGTCACTTGGAGAAGGAAGCTGCATTCCAGGAATCTGCTGGATTGCTTGTGCTGTTGTCCTGATTGCTATGCTGTTGCAGCTGACTGCTGCTGTGCTGTCCATCCAACAGTAGCAGAGTGGTTCAAGACCCGCATGAGGACCAGGGTTTGTGAATGTGAACATGAGGCTGCTTCTATCTGTCTATAGAGGGCCTCATATACTTGTTCTTCTTGGTAGTGTGGCCTGCAGGAAACCACCCACTGTAACGTCACCAGTCCCTGTCCCCACTTTAATCCTGACTCATAAACTCTCCGTCAGCTCCTCCAGGCAGAGGACCCGTGCACTCCAGCTGGTCATTGACATAGAGGGCAACACCCCCTCCTTGTCTCCCCAGCCTGTCATTCCTGAAGAGCCTGTATCCTTCCATTCCAACACTCCAGTCATAGGATCCATCCCACCACATCTCCATGAGGCCAATATGATCATAGCTATGCAGGCATGAGCACATCTTTAACTCCTCCTATTTATTCCCCATGCTACATGTGTTTGCATAGAGGCATTTAAGTTGGGCCCCTGATGAAGCTGACTTACTGGCTGGAGTGGTGCTGCACTCCAGGTGCTCTCCTGTTGACCTGCAACCCCTCTCCAGGATCTGGGCATCTGTTACTGTCATTGACATGATACTGGTAGGAGTGGCATGGATTGAGGTTCCCCTCCCCTGGCAACTCTAGTTTGAAGTCCTCTTCATGAGCTTGACAAACCTCTGACCGAAGATGCTCTTCCCCTTATCTGTAAAATGGACCCCATTAGCCCCCAGTAGACCAGGTTTCTCAAAGTGAGTCCCATGGTCTAAGTAGCCAAACCCCTGGCTGTGGCACCTGTCCTATACATATTTTTTGATTTGCCAGATTTGACTGGCCCTATCAACCGCTTCCCTTTGACCAGGAGGACTGATGAAAAAACTGTTTGCACCCCAGTGTCCCTGACCGCTACTCCTAGGGCTTTATAAACCTTCTTGATATTCCTCAGGCTACTCACTGGTGATCACGTGAAACAACAGCAGTGGATAGTAGTTGGAGGACTGTATGAGGCTTGGTAGTCTCTTGGTGATATCCCTGATACAAGGCCATGGGAATCAGCACAGCTCCCTAGAGGGTGCATCAGGTCAACAACTGGGTGCCTCTGTACCTCTCAGAAGAGCGTCACCTACTACTAGCACCCATTGCCTTTTCTTAGTTGCGCTGGTTGTTATATGGGGAGCAGAGCTTTGCACAACTGCTTTCGTTTACCAGCTCAGGGACATGAATGCACCAGCCATCTCCCAGTGCAGCCCTGAGCCTGACCCAGCTGGGAACCAGGCATCCCCATACGTCCGCTTCAGTGCGTAAACTCTACAGGGTCCTGCTCTGATGCTGCACCTAGTCACGGGGGGTATCACTGCACAGAAATCACCTAACTCATCGTCACGACAAAGTGATGCAGATGCACTGGGGGGACCTACCTAGTTATCAGCCCAGTTTTAGCCTGCACTGTTCCAGCACTGGACTGGCCTTGGAAAGAGGTTTGCTGGATTCACGCTGCACTGTAGCTAAGCTAAATCTTGCCAGGCACGATTTGGCTCTATAAAGAACTACTTCAGTGTCTCTTTTGCTGTTGCACAGTTAATCCACAGGGCAGATAATTCAGCCCTGCCTGAAATTTGACCATAAGAACAAATTAAAAAAACTGGCAGGGAGTGTCATTTTCCAACTATTTTAGCACACAACATGTAATTGATCTTCGCTGAAGTTTTTCAACAGATACCAGTACCATTACAATGTCCCTCCAGTTGGTAAATATACAGTCCAGTTAAATGTCCAGCTGGGTCACAGACATACCTCCACTTACCATCCTAAAAAACTGTGCTTTATTGCTGTTTGGAAAAAACTAAACTACATTTTAGGGAAAAATAAAATGGTTACATTTCCCCCAATTTTCTCTGTAACTATCTCTCATTGTATTATTGCCTCTTTTTACAACCTATTCGTGTCAGCTTGCACAGCACGAAGAAAGCAAATGAGTACTGCCAATAAAATACTCCAGCTTATGTGTTGTAGTCTTAAATCTTCCTCAGCTTTGAGAGCAGTTCATCTTCCAGCTCATAAGGAAAAGGAAAAATAACTCTTTTCTCATTTGAGAGGCCCAAAGTAAGTCCTTCCCTTAAAGTGAAAAATTGCAAACTCATCATCATCTTACTGGCTTCTTACTGTTGGTGTCTGTGCTCTTAGACCACTGAAACATAAAATGATACCTTTGCCCTTAAAAAGGTGCAGCTACATTAACGACATCCCAATAATCACAGAGAAAACAGAGCATTCATCTGCAACATAAAAAGTTACATTAAGTCAGAGATTTTGGGTTTAAAGAGATTGGAAGGTTAGTAAGAGTAGTACTTCACATTTCTATCTATTTATGCTTATAGATATGCATTTTTGAAAAAAACCCCAACCCTAAATGAGCATTACTATCTACAATATTACTGATTATAGACAATATATAAAAATATATATAAATATATATATGCTTAATGACTTTCCCCAGAGTCACAAAACAAGTTAATTGGAGTCAAGGAAAAAGTGCTAGAGGATTCTGATCCACTAATCCAGCACATGGTTTGAACTTTTTAGACAGTTTGAAAAGCAATCAGTACATTTGAGATACTGAATTTGGTTATTTTGATTTAAATTTTTGAGGGCAATATCTTGAAAGAAGAAAGATGCTGCAAGGAAATTAACACCTTGGTACAATGCTTTACAAACATATGTTAGGTAATTCCTCTCTTTGAATGTGAATTCAGATACATCAATTAGATTTAAGTTCTCTTCTGGGTATTTTCAACACATTGAGTTTAGGCATAATTGGATTTTTACCCCTGAAACACTTAATCAAGGCTAAATCAAAGAAAAAAATCCCTTTCAGAAAAATCCTGTAAAATACAAAGAGAATACTTCTCTGTTTGAAAAAGATCTGCCAGCTTTATTAAGTTTCCTTCATTTAGAGACTTGTTTTTTCTTTTATCCAATTAATGCATTAAATCACTTTGATGTGTTGCTTTTTAAATACACGGTATCTGCAGTTATATAAAGTACTACACACATCAGCACCATTCATTCTCCCAAACTGAGATAACACTGTGCTCATCTCAACAAGAGAGATGATTTTAAGGTGAGTTGATTATTCTCCCAGTGTTTAAACAAACCTTCCATCAGTTTTAGAATTATACTGCTGAAGTTTTTCCTTCCCTATAGAGCAATGATTTCTGTCATCAAGTTACCACGAGTCAAAGAGACCCTGAGTAAAAATGAAGAGCAAGTCTTGTAAGGTGAGCATATTTGAGAAGTGTAATCCTTTTCTACCATCTTACACATCTTTTCTAATAATGCAGAACAAGTTAACATAAGTGAAATCTGAGTGCAATCTTGTTAAAAGTAAGCGCTCTTCTGCCTACCCTTGCACACCCAAAAGCGAATATTTATGGCACTTGCTATGCACCTGATAGAAGTGGCAGCATTCTCATGAAAACTATAGACAAAAATAAGATGTGACTAGAATATTCAGCAACCAGCCCTTGAAAATAAAATAATCAGTATTTCTGTAAGATAGCCAAAAAATCTTATCTATGAGAAGCCAAAATTCTTACTATGGCTAATAAAAATCAGGTCACTTTGGAAGAATTCATATTCATGTATTTCACCCTTAATTTTTAGCACGTTGCATAGAAGGACTGGCATCATTACCAATGTATGTATTTCATGGGCAAAAGATCAAAGGCATTAGAGACTTTGGTAGGATTACAGACTAGAGCACTATCAAAAAGAAACCCAGACAAACCCAGAATTTGTCTTAATCCCAGCCCAATCTCCAGTGCTGTCTTTGCCCCTAAAAAGCCAAGTCACAGCTTGCTCAGCCCAACAGAGCGCAGCCAGGTCACATCTCTGAGGGAAACAATACAAAGGACTTCTCTCAAACTAACCCATCTTTGCCACAAACATTAATCTCTCTGTCTGTATTGGTATATTTGGGATAAGTATAATTCCGATCTAGGTGGATGCACTAAGCATAGTGTAACTTATTTGTACGGAAAGCTGGTGAGTTTTACTGTGATACAGAGCCTGTGTAAATACTTTCTAACTCAGATTTTTACCGATCTAAGTACACAGG
The DNA here is from genome assembly GCA_028565335.1 of Limnodromus scolopaceus. Classification (NCBI taxonomy): domain Eukaryota; kingdom Metazoa; phylum Chordata; class Aves; order Charadriiformes; family Scolopacidae; genus Limnodromus; species Limnodromus scolopaceus. The sequence goes on along the minus strand of JAOXNO010000001.1, from coordinate 12,936,911 downwards.
GGACACACACACAGACTCCACAACCCATCCCTAGCAAACGTGGTTATGAAAACTCAAAAATTGGATGCGCTGCTCAACCTGTGCGTGTCACCTATTGGGAGCTGCTCTTCTGTCGAGGTGGCACAGCTCGGAGAAACTGTTGTATGTCATTGCCATGGCAACGTGGGATGCGGCTTCCAGGCATGACGCAATCTGATAGCCCCTCTGCTCCCTCAACTCCTGTTCTGCCTGGAACTAAAAGCCATGCTGAGAAGGATTAGTACTTTCATTTCTTCAACCGCATGGCTGAAGAAATGAAATGGGAAAAGCTGGGACAGCCTTAATACTTCATGAGAGGCTTTAGCCCTAAGTAAAACCTCTGGCTAAGGTTATATGAAAGGTTCGAGGAGGAATATTGGACGTTTCCCAATGAATCTGAAAAAGATGTATCTCTAGAGATATACAATTTCTGTCACAAGCTATGGGTAAGTCTTTAAGGAAAAAAAAAAGAAAAAGACTTATAAGAAAACTAGCATCTTTTTTAGGACAATAAAATGTGTTTTGAAATCTTTTTCTGTCTGTCTAAGATATGCTTCCTTCTTTTGTAAGCTCTTTTGTGTATTCTGTGCTTGATGTATTTGAAAAATAAACTTGCTTTATGAGTGGCTCAGCTTGTGTCAGCACTTTCACAGTGTAAACACAGAAAGCTTTACATTAATGTAGATTACAGTTAAAATAAAAGTGTCATTCTCAAACTCCCAAGTATGCCTTTTTTTCATTAACTATATGAATCTCAATGAGAGCAGAATCACTATGTAAAAAACAGTAAGAATGAGCTGAGCCATCTCAGTAATTCCCATTTCTTCCCACCCTCTTTTTTGGTTTGAGCCTTGTTGCAGATAACATGGTGTTAAAGTTGAGCAACCCAAATATACTGCACCATTGAGGGCTTGGTGACTACCCAAACTTAGCATAATGTAAAACCACTGTATTCCTCCCCTTGTAATTTCTAAATTACTGAGTTAATCTTTAGGGATTTTTGTGATTTCAGCTTGTTTAAAAATGCCTGTCAACAGCAGGAGCAGTTTCTACCTGTTCCTCCAGTTGCTTATTGACCTTTACAGATCGTGTTTTTACAATAACATTTTCTTTTCAGATTTGGTTTCTGTACTAACACCATCATCGGGTTAATGGGAAAAATAATAATATCCTTCCTTTAGCAATTACACAGTTTCCTACTATGTCAATCCCTTTGTTATTTTCTAAACAAATGCACAACATTTTTCTTCATTATTTCTCCATTTACCACAAGCTGTGTCACAGGTCCTAACACTTTGCTTGGAGTGATTTGCTACCTCTCTTGTATTTGTTAATTTTGAATCAGCACTTAGATATGTGGGTGTACAATATTTGAGTGCTTATCTTTTGGTTTCTTGTCATTTCGTCACATTTCTTTACTATGACTTGCTCTGAACCAAAATTAATAACTAATTCATTCCTGGGAGGTCAATGTTGTGAACATCAACACACACAGAGCCCCCTTAACACCCACCACTATAAGATAGTTCAGCTGAACTGGGGGTGGGGGGGTGTAATGGGCTACTGGGGGAACAACTGTGCAGGGCTGGGCACAACTTGTTTTACACGGTCAGGGCAGGGGTGTAAGTCTCTCTGAGGTGACAAAATGTGGGTCTGCTGGACAGTAAGCTACATGGGACGAAAAGCATGGTACATACTCCTCCTACATCATATTACATGTGTGAAGAGGATTTTAACTTTTTAAATTTACATCTCTAAGGCCAATTATAAAAATCTCCCAGAAACTTCTTCTGGATGTTTATCAAAATGGCAGTTTTTGCAGAGCATATCCAGATACACTCCATTTTGAAATTCTTATGTGAAAATATATTTCTCATCGAGAACTCTCATCACTGTGGTACTTCTGATATCCCTCAGTCATCTCTTCATAGGTCATGCAGGAGAAAAAAAAAAAAAAGGATTGTTTCAGGAAGCTAAATATATTCTCCAAACAAATTTGCAATAAATGAATTTTTACTTTGTTTGTCTTCAGTGCTGTGGCCATAAAAGCTTGGCAGTAGCAGTAGCTTTTATGTATACATTCTAAATCACTCACATCTTTCATCAAAGGCTAGAGCACCCAGTCATCCATATGTGGCCATTTCTTGCTTCTCTTGTACCTGATTTTAGCCCACTCTCCCTTCTGTCAGTCTCCCCTTGTCACTTCAAAAGCAGCATCTCAGAGCATTTGGGAATATGGCTTTTTCTCAAGTGGCATCTCAGAATTGAGAGACACTTGTGAATATAGCTAAAAGTTACCACTTCACTACTGAGTTCAGCCTCTAATTTCTCTGCAGGCAATGCTGGCTGTAAAGTGACAAGTGGTTTGAATTCTCCTTGACAGAAGGGTCTAGAGATGTAACAGCCAGAGTCACACCAGCTTTCAGTGGCCAAAGTAACATTATTTTATAGAACCTGATAAAACAAATACTAAAGAAACAAAAGCTACCTCACCTACATGGTGTAGGTTTTTTTTATGTTATACAATTTATGACACAAACTGCAATTTTAAGAACAGGAAATATTATTTTTTTTTGCCATGGGATTGTGTTCACACAGTACCTAAACTGCTGTTAGAAATCCAGCTTTTGTTTTCTGCCTGTCTGAATCTTTAAGTCCCACATTGATGTAAAACATGCTTTTGCAATTAATCTCTCTACCCATTTTTTTTAAAGAAAAAAACCCGGAAAATTACCAATTTGCTTTCTATCTTGTCAGCTCCAGGAGAAGATCAAAGGAAGATTGTTTATAAGAAGAGTTGGGTGCTCTACAAACAAAAATGATTTCTTCATTGCTGTTTTCCAACACTCAAGAGGCTATTCTAATAGTCTCATGAAACATTCATTTTAGTTGTTGACTATGGACTTTTTGAGAACCCTACAACAAAATGGTGTAGAAGGAATGGCCTGTCTTAATTTGATAAGAAAATCCTTTAATCAAAGTCTCAATCAACCAAAGTCACAGAAAGATTATTTTAAGATAATGTTGAAATGTGGAAGCACAAAAAAGAAAAAATGAAATATGATGAAAGGGTTGTGACATAAATCCTTTTAAGTTAAACTCATGTGAACCTTAATGAAGAACACAGCAAACATCACAGTTAAAGGTGCTAAACCTAAAGAAATGTCATATCCAGAAATGACAGCGCAGTAGATACAGCATGTTTATACGTGAGAGTTGTTTTACTGACCCATCAGCACCACAGATCCAACCAAGAGTTCAGAAGAATAGTTGGCATAATGGAATTATGGCACCAAAAATGCTCACCATCAAGCATTTTTAACAGCTTAATGATCTGCTCTCCTCTGTGGTACATGCCTTGATTCAAGAGCCAAGGATGCTGCTTGTTTGCATTACCAAATTAGATTTGTTTGATACAAACTGGGTGTGTACTTGGGCAATCAAACCAACATCTATTGTGAAGATTATTCCTAAATTAAATTTCCTTTTTAAATAGAAATTATTCTTCCTTCTATTGACTGACCCATCTAAAAGTTACCCGTTAGTTAATATATTATGACTATGACTTTAAAACAACAAATAAAAAGGAAAATAATTCAGCAGAGAGCAAATGTGATCACGATGCAGCTAGACAGGTGGAAGAGTATAAAGCAGCAAATCTGGCTGCTGGATGAGAGATTATTCTGCAAAGTGTTTGTATCCAGGTCAGTGAAGGTGATATGCCAGTTAATTGGTGAATAGAGCACGGCACTGATGAATCAATGAAAAACATTGATAACGGATGAGAATGTAGCTGGTGCTCCAAACATTTAGCGTAGCAAAATTGGTACGCTTATGCAAGAGATTCTATGATATAGTTGCCTGTGATTGTAGGGGACTGAATTCAATGGCCCAGGGATCTCTTCCAGTTCTACACTCCTGAGAAATGGTACAGGTATTTTAATTAACAAGAAGAGATGTAATCTGTGATACAGTGTTAGGACTCTGGTCATTTCGATGGGTGGTCACTATTTTGCTTCTCTTTAACAGGAAACTGTCAAATAATTTAATTTTTTGTATGCAGCAAGTCTTCAGGTTTGGCCTGCATTATGCAAAAATAAGCAGAAAATTATAATTTTGTATATGAGTATCTTAGAGTCTCTCCATTATGGATGGATATGTTCTTTTAAAAGCTTTAATACTGCATGGTTTACACTTCTTAAAAAACAACCCTTGAACAACCTGCTTTTATGTTAAGAATCCTGAATACCTGGAACAGTAGAAAGCATTTGTATGGCTACAGAATTTGTCAAATGCAGAACTGCATGTTCACAACCCTTTTAAGGTAGACAATGAATTTCTTTTTATAAATGTGTACAAACGATATTAATCAAGATCTGCTGGACCTACTAATTATAGATAATAAATAATAAGTTAATAGTTATCTTAATGAGGGGAAAAAGGAATTATCTGGGAAGGACTTGCAAAGAGGGAGCAACTTTCATTATAAATAGTGTATGATATTACTATTAAAAAAAAGGATGACGAGAGGATTAGGACTAATGGTCCTAGAAGTGAACGCCTGTGATTATTTCCTGGAATATCCTCTCAGTTTGACACCACCACCTGGGGTGCAGAAGGATAGTGTCTAAGCAAATAAAATTATTCACCTCTCTCATGCGTATTCACTATTAGTCTCTTGCGAGGCTGCCTGCATCAGCGAGCCGTGGTCAGGTCAGCACCTCTGCAAGGTGCTGGCTGAAAGGGTTTGTGAGAGCTGCACTATCAGCCTTCTGACACACAGGCTCCTTCTCACCCTTCTTGCCCTAAAGTCTTATCTCTTGCTGTCCTAAACATTCACTTTGATACAAACTCCGACACTAATTCTTAATTAACCACCATCTACACCTCTCCTCTGAAAAACCCAGAAATTTAGTCATTATTCTGAACTGACAAAAAACCTTTCACCACCCTTATAGTTATTGCATCTCTAACTGTGAAAACTGAGAAAAATCGGTAGCACCGTTACAGAGACAACTAGCTCTGAGTGGTTTTAACATGCATTTTCACGTTTGGGGAGCCATTCCTGAGCGCATAATTTTAAAGTAAAATAAAAGGGTGAGTTCTATCTAAAGTAAGTTTTCCACAGTGTAACAGAAGGTTGAAAACATAATGATTTAACTTAATCTAGTATAATTGCAAAAGGAAGGCAATGCTTAATTCTAATCATCCGGACGCAAGTAAGTGCCAGCACTATGTCAGGAGAAGTTTACAGTGCCAACAATGTGGAACAAATTCATCTCTCTGCTTGGGAGAAAGGGGTGAACCTGCTCTCTTCCACCACTAGGATAATACCACTGAGTTTAAGTGAGTAACAGCAGATTTACACCATTGTGCCTGAGATCAGAGTCTGGCTCGTAATAAAGCTTTAATGTGTTTCAAGAGCGAAGACACTTCTTCTTCAGGGACTTTAAGATAAAGCACGTGTTTTAGAGCTTTATTCAGGCAGGTTTCGTTCAGGCTGAGTTTCAAAGAACCTGAATGACAAAGTGCTAGAAGGTGACTTTCTATCAAAGAGCACGCTGTTATCTCCTACTCTCACATAATAATATGCCAGGAAGCAGCAGGGATTATCAACCATTTCTCTCACAGTTTCCTCTCTGTCTTTTCTTGCGAGGATGGGATGCCAGGTGGAGACCACAAAGATTGGGTCTTCCCATCTTCATCCGCTCACTCTTTCCCCCCTTGACAGCCCATGGTTCACCTGGATGCCGAAAACCTGAAGATGACCTTTTGGTACAGCAAGCACCCTAGCATCAACCCCTCCCAAAATAGCCCTGATGGAGAGGAACCCAGTACAATAAGCCAGTCCCAGGGTCTCTTCTGGAGAAGGAAAGTGATTGATGTTGGACATAGATGTTTGAGCATGAGAGGGGAATGGCATGAGCACCATGAGCAAGGAGCAGTTCCTGGGGGAGAAGGGAAGGGTCCAGCTGCCCTGAAAGCATCTTCCACCCAGGGAAGGAAACTTTAACACTGATTTAGCTCTCCATGGGCAGACCAAAGGGACACAATCCAGCACACAATTATTTTTCTTCTCCTTTTGCAAATATTTTTCTCCCTACCCCTCAGCTCCCATATGGCAAAACTATCCATTTCTGCTCAGGTAGCATGGTGGCATCTGGGTGTCAGCTTTCTGGCATTTGAGTTAAACAGTAACCATAAAGAAGAGCTTGTGAGAGACACTAACTGTTCTCGATGTCAAGTCTTCCCACAATAGGGAACTGCTTTTAAATCATTTATCTGAAGAATAAAATAGAATAGTTTCATGATAATTGTTTTATTTCCATGGAGAAGTGCAGGAAAAGCTGTAGGGCTTATATTCTTTACCATGACAGCTTGAGGATGCACAGGAGGATTCCAGTTTCTGCTTTCACTCATTTTAATTTTTCTTTCTCAATTCCCTTAATTTTGTTTTTTGTTGCCCTCTCTGCTTCTCTATAAATTCTTCAATTTCTTTTCCTTCTTGGAGCTTTACTCTCAGCTCCTCTCCGTGCTCCTTCTTCCTCCATGCCGCTCACTCACAGCTTGTTATACGCGCTCTCTCCCATTGACCTCTCTGGTGCAGCGACAGCTGGTCACAACCCTTTGTAGACAATGGCCAACTCTCTCTTTCAGTGTGAAAGGTTCAAGCCAAGACTCATGGATAGCCATTTTCAGAGAGGGTCAGCAATTCTAAGGAAAAACAGAAGCTGTCTCTAAAGAGACAACTGCATTGCACCCAAAGACAAGAAAGCATTTGTTCATCAGCTTCTATCTATTTTGATCCAATCTGAACTGGTATTTGAAAGGCGTGCCTGCAAAAATGAGAGAAAAATGTTCTCATAACAGAAGAGGTTATTGGTAGAAGCACTACTATGATCGCAGAAGAAGAGGTACATTCTATACCAAACACTTTAATAGATTTTTTTTATAATAACTTCTCAAAAAAGGGTTTCTTCTGAATCTTTTTTTTTTCCTTTTTTTTTTTTTTTTGGATTACAGTACTTTGCTTTTGCTGGGCATGACTCATATACATAAAAATGTGCTTATCACAAATGAAACACATTTTCAGATTTATATGGTAAGGTAGCCAAAACATAAAGCTTTTGACTTATAAAGTTTTAAAGTATTTCTAATGGTGACAGAAAGGTCTGATGTGCTTGAAGATATGAGGCTCATCACCAAGGCAGCAGTAAGCTCAGGTGAAAGCATAACAAACTGGTTTTCCTCCATGACTGAGTTACCCTGTACTGAGGTGCAAAGGTCTGGTTACATACATGCCAGTGAGCATGTATTCATAGGAATAATGCTGGAAAGGACATTTCTTCTGCATTGTGTGGCCATATAAACATCCATTCATACTTTAAAGGAAGAATGTCATATCACTTGGAAAACATCATAGTTTCTTGGCAACTTATACTGGAAACTGGAAGGTATAAAAGGAATTTTTTATCCTATGCTGCTCTGATGTATCTACTTTTCCCAGAGTATCCACTACTGGCCAGTGTGAAAAGGAGGTTGTTGGGCCAAATACCCTGCTGTTACTCCAGCTGGGGAAGCAAATTTCATCTCAAACATTTAAGGTATTTTGACAATAATTCTTGTATTTCCTGTTCAGGTGTAGTCTGGGCTGTCTGATCATGTATTCTAATCACAGTGGACAATTCAAATATATTAAGCTTTGTACACAGAAGTGATTATAAAACACACAGTACAATGAAAAATAATGTCTGGTAGAAGAGTAAGAAGTGTCTTCCACCTTCATGAGCTTCCACTCCTGAGCTGGTGTGTTTGGCGTACTAGCACTTCTAGCAATACTCATTCACAGCCTCACTCACTTGATGTGAGCAGAGGCAAACTGAGAACCTCGGTGCTCAAAAGCCATGGTCAGTACCATGAGAGAGCGTGGGGGCATGTGGGACTTTCATATTTAAATGAAAGTGGACAGAAGGACAGAAGAAATGAACAGGAGAAGAAAATGTTGAAGCGCACGTCACCCTGCACTGTGCCCCTGCCAAGGACGTTCTGCACATTATCTCCTGGAGGTACATAGCAACAAAAACTTTCTCTTTGCTTTTAGGGCAGCTTGAGGCAACACAGCATCTTACACTGTGGTCTGCTGTGGCTATCGCCAAGAGTCTTGGCAAAGGAAGCATGCTAGTATCAACTACTGCAATGCTGAACTAGCAGATTACACTTAAGCAGCTAAATTTTCTTGTGCTGTCTCTCTTTTTATTTCTTTCCTGCTTGTTATCATAACTATGCCATAGAGAGTTTTCTTTGGAACATTCTTCTAAACACCGTAAGACAGCATACATTCTTTATCCTAGCGGAATAGTGCACGAGGTACCCACCATATCTCACTTCCTCTGAATAACTTCAGGAGAGAACAGTGAGATAAAACCAGGCTGCATTTTTCTAGTGAGAAAGTGGTGAAACCTCACTGAAGACAATGTGGATGAGGCCACAAAAGTAGGAGCTGCAGGAGCTAGAAAACCCAACTTTTGTTTTCTCATGTGGTACTGAGTCATTGTGGGAACTGGGTCCAGGTACTTAAAGATCAAACCACATATAAATTCAAGAGCAATGTGCAATTAAAGCAACTTTTTAGGAAGGGCTGTGAGATCCTGACTTAATGTTACCTCTGTATAAAACTGGTCACGTACTTTCTCTGTCTCATCCTCCCAGCTTATTCTTACACTTATGAATGAATGTAAACCCCTATGACTTTTTAATAAAAGGAACTACACAAATGTAAAATATTATTATATACAATTATTATATATGATTCTATGATTCTGTGATTATTTGTGGAAGTGAACTGTCAGCATTTAGAATCTGAGTTCTTCATATATCAGCAACAAGGTATTTTTATACAGGTTCCACCATATAAAGGGAAGAGAGCACTCACTACTGGAAATTAACACTACTTAATTATTTTGCTGGTATGAAAGCAGCAGCAAACAAACTTCTTCAGTTTAGTTTTGAATCCCAAGCAGAGCACATATTTCAAACTGTAATAGGCAGTAACTTCCACAGACGGGGAACATAATTACAATGTCCTAGCTCCCAATGGCTGAAGGTTGTAAAGCATAAAATATAGCACCTGCTGAATCTGCAGAAGGAAAAAAAAAACACAGTAAAGAGCTCCCTATCAGCACACTCCTGCTTTTTCAGAAGGACTTTCCAATAGGTGTACAGGCAGGTATTTTAGGATGGTTTTGTCACTGCAGCTGGTTTGATGCTGGCATTTGATGGCTGCAATGTCAGAATAGGAGGTGACGGGAACAGACTATCCCCTCAATTATTCCAGGTTTCAAAATCCAGCAATGCAAAAGCTATGAAAATTTTGAGTTACCCCTTCCTGCTGTGCAGTGCAGTCCTCTTTCTGTTGTCTAAGGGATAGATACCACTCATCCCATAAAGATTTCTGGATTCCTGGGGTGCAGGGCTATAAAAGTAAATGATGCAAATACACCTGCGTTTCCACGAACTCCTCACTTCTTTTTCCCAGAACCTCTTCCTATTGCATTTTCTGAACAAGAAACACCAAGACAAGTGTGTCATCTTCTGTCATTCAGGAGCTGCAGAGCTCTGAAGACAGAGGTCCACACACTTCCAGTTGCTCTAGTCACAGACAGTGAACACTGATGAACTGACCAAGTTCCTTTTTTCAGCCTTCTGCAAATCTCCTCAGATATTTTAGATTTGCAGAGTACTCCAGAAAGCTGGTGACGTATTTAAGCTTTGCTTTTTGATGCCAGCTATGTGATGGGGAACCTTAATTAGCGAGAAAGGCACTGTTTCTCACTCCTCTTTAGGTTACGTGCTAGATTATGTCTGGCTCTGAATGTGAAAAACCCTTGGATGACAGGGAACTCTGCCCTGAAGGTCCTGTCCCTGCGGAGGGTCTGCTCACCAACTTTTCACTACAATCACTGCCACCTTCTGGACTCACCATGGCTTCTACCATCATGGTTCACAGAGATGGGTACAATCGCTCCAACAATTTTGGCCAACTTCAATAACATTCCTGAAGATTTAAGCCAGGACCTTGGGAGCAGAGTCAGAGAGGACAGGAGTGCCACGTCTCTGTGCTCCTGTTGGCACAGGTTTCTCAGCAGATAACCAAGTTGGGATGAAGCAATCCATATCCAATTAGTATGCTTGAATCAGACCCCAAGAGTTCCTAAATCTTTACTAACTTCCAGCAGTCTTTACTTTCTATTATCTAGGACAGGCTTTTATAACTTATGTCATCTCTGTCATCAAAAAGCACTCTAGCTGCAATAATTTTTCACACTGTACATCACTGCAATTTATTTATTTGACTGGAAAGGAAAGGATAACTGAGAAAAAGAGCTTTTATTGTGATGTGCTCTCCATTGCAATGCTTCCCACATCCATGCCCATTTGTATTCCATCACCTCTGGGTTATGAGCATTTCTGTCAATGGGGATTGTCATGGCTGTAAAGACTTAACTCCTAATACCTTCAGATTAAGGAATTTTTCCAGGCACTTTTCTTTTTGTTCATGTTTTTATAAGGCATAACAGTTAGGGGGTTTAGAGGTTCAGTGATCACCCACTGTCAATCCTATTTGCTTGTTTTCTTTGCCAGGAAGGCACCAAAATGTATTTAACCTGAGCCCATCTGCAAGGTCAGCTTTCTTTTCTCTACTAAATGTTCTTTCATCTCTACTCTAGAGTGATGCCAATTTCATCAGAGGCAAAGCTGATCCCGAAACCCTAACGATCACACTCTCCTTTAGGACTGTTCATATGACAATATAGGTATTCAAGATACAGATTCAGATGATCAAAGTGTCGTGAGAAAGATGCCAGCTGTAACTGCTTCCTTCGGCAGTGAGGGAATATTGCTTAAATTCTTTATGGCAGATTTGACTAATGTTGGGATAAAAAATAATTTCCTTTTTGTACTAGGCAGACTGATGAGATTGAGAGTATCTCATTCTGTAGGTATCTTGATATGCACTTCTGTACAACATCCTTCCCCAACATCAAATTCTGACTTCCCTTGGACCAAAGAAAGGCCAGGAGGCAGAAAGTGTACCTCACTGTCCCAGACAAAGGATCTGGGGCAGGAGGAGAAAGTCATAGATGGTTGACAAGGTCAAATCAAAGAAGATGTACATAAATAAAGTAGTTTCTGAAAGGTCAGGAGAAAAGTATGAGAGGAGAAAAACAAAGAAATTAGAAGGCTAACAGGGAAAAGATGGTAAGGTCAGGTTAGAAAAATCTTGCATCTCTTCAGATGAGAGTGATTTTCTTTCTTCGGGTGAAAAAGTAAACCTAACCTTCCATACTCAGAGAAAGAGCAAACCCAGCCAGTACAGTTTTCAGCTAAACCTACTGTTGATGTTTCATTTTCTACAAAATAATGGACAGTCACTTATAGTGAGGTATGCTCTGTATATAAACACCAAAGACCACCGCAAGAATCAGCTTCCTCTTTAACCTACAGTGTAGTGCAGCCAGGAGAAGACTGTTGCAACAGTGACAAGAGATAGATCCGTCTCTGAAATTTTTATCTGGTGCTAGCAATGAAGACACGTGGATATGGAATGTGCTATATAAATGTGGAAGCAATGAGAGAGGAACAGCTGGGATGTTCTTATATTAAAAAAAAAAAATAAAGAAAAGAAAATGTAAATTCTGCTGACCATACTCTTTTCATGACTCTGTGGGCTACAATCAGCTCTGTCATAGTGATATCATTTACAGCAAACTTGATTTAACCTGGTTGCATTAGGGCTACTGGGAATACTATATGGCCTTTAATGTTCTTAAGCTTATTTTGCAGTGAGAGCATGATGGTTTCTACACAGGCATTTGCTGCTGAAATGGGAAATAGGTGGGCAGTTTGCTGAGTCTGTCAGCTGGAACACTGACAATTGCTACTTGGACTGCTTCAATGTAAATATAATTTCCTCAGACTTCAATACTCTGGGTCTGATTCTTCTTTAATGTCAGTACACATTAATCTACCTCATTCTTCTTATATTTTATTTACATCACGACAAGAAAACAATCATGTCCTTTATGTTTAACCATAGGATAGATTTATGCAGCTTGTAGAAAGCGATGGTGAGAAATTTTCAAAGTGCCACCATTTTCTTTCTTTCTTTCTTTCCTTCTCCCCCTTTCAGAGGTCCAATGTGTCAGTGCTGCACCCTGGGAAAATGTGTATTTGCAAGCAAAGTCCCTGGGCAGTTTTCATTTTGTATTGAGAATAAATGTCAAAAGTCTTGCTTCATTTCTTAATTCAGGTTCTCACTGTTAAAGCCCACTTTAAACAATGTTGTATCTTAATAATCACATAATTGATAGACAATGTTATTAGTTGAATGTGTGTGTTTCATTTGGGTTAAGTTTGCTCATTTCATTTCTTCTCGAAACTTTTCTGCCTGTGAACCTTCAATACAGTTTCTCTAAATGTGCCCAGTTGAGTTCTGAAATCTAATTTGTTCCTGTTCAGTATTAGACTCCTATGCTTTCGATTATGTACATACACATCTGGAAATCAGCCTGATTTGGTTTAGTTTCTAAAACTGCAGCTGCATTCCCTTGTTTTGTAACTACGGTCAATGTAAATAGGCATCTGGAATCTTTCTGTGGCTCAAACCCTTTTAACTCTATTTATTTCAAATATTTCTCGTTGACATTTCTGCTTGTCTGATGGTTTGCAAGATGTTTGTTTTCTTTTTCACATTCCCACAGTGCAATCATGTCACTTTCCATGAAGCACACTGTTTACTATTGTCAAATTATCTACCTGTACAAAAGCAGTAATGGGATCTGCATGTGGTGTTAAAGTTCCATTTTTGCTCCTCTCCAGCAGTAGTGGAATTTTATACCGTAACTCCAAGCATTTAGGTCTATGAAAATTAATCTAAAAAGACTCTAACAAGTCTGGCAAATAACATTTGGGGTTTTTATAAGTAATCCACACAACATGCTTTCTAAGCACTGACTAAAATGTAATGCTTCTTGCAATGGGTAAATGGCATAATATTTATACCATTTGTTTTCTATGAGGGAAGCTTTTAAGGTATTCTTTTCTTGCTGAAAATCATATTTGTAATAACAGATAAACTATTACCTTAAATTGGAGAGAAAGTACAGGAGGTCAGTAAATACAGTGATTTTTTTAATCCATACACATTATTAAGCAGCCACAAATATAACACCGGCCACATTTTTTGGAGAGGATCCATACTATTCACAACTTCTCACAGCCATCCTTCTGCCTCCTAATTGCCCTACTTTTGAGCTATGGAGCCACCTTATCTCAGGGAACATTTAAAGAAGCGGTTTCCACCGGAGTGAACTTTCCTGCCGCCCCACGAATCCCCTGGCAGAGGTCACTATGGAGAACCACGGGTCCCTTCCTCGCTGCCCCACGCTCACCCCACACACGCACAGATGGAGGCTTCTCCCAGCCCTGAGCTGCAAGTTCTGCTGAGGAATGCTAAAGCAGGGCTGCGGTGTCAGACTGAATGGCCATTCCATGCGAGGCTCTTTCCAATAAGCACATTTGTAGTACAATTAAAGGAGTGCCTTCCTCCCTCCTCCTCCCCCCACTTCCCAGTCGTGTAGTATCTGAACGTGAACTTGTCCGTTGGGTAAGCAAACAATCACACTGATAGGTATATTTCTGGCCTTTAAGGAATTTATTCTCATGCTTTTTTTCAGGATTTTCAGTTTTACCTGTCAGTTGCACTCGCTACTGGTTGGCATTTCTTTTTCACCTGTATCGTGGGTGGAACATTATCTAAGACACATGTTTTTCAACCCACTTACCTAATTCCAGCAGTACAGGCAGAAGCTGCTTTATTAGCAGTATTTATACAACTCATTTGCCACAAACATATCTTTTTTTTTTTTTTTTTTTTTTTATTTGCGAGCAGTACTATTGGCATGAGGTTCTGATTTCAGGTAAAACAATCACTGCCCACTACAGCCCCTCAGCTACTCAGACAGTCAAAGGAAGCAAAGCAAAACAAGCCAGTCAGACATTATCAGAGAGAACGGTGATTAGAACAAACAACAATACAGAGGGAAAATGCATGGCTATTCAGAAACTGTCTTTTGGGGACTGAAGAAGAGATATGGAGCCATTTTTCACTAGGTTCACGAAAAAATGTCAGCACACAGATGCTACTGTACTGTCAGATTGCATCTTAATTTGGCCAAAGGGGACCCAGGCAGTCACCCCTTACAGACAAATTTTAAAGGCCCATTACAAATCTGATTTATTGGTTGCTAAGAATCTCCCTGCTATGGTCTGCAGATTTTGCATGACATGGAGCTGAAATCCAGCTACAGATAAGTGTATGCTTCTCTATATGATTTAAATCTATCTGATTTCAATGTTTCTTGGACATCGGTCAAGCCCCCCCCTCCCCGTTTGCCCACCTCCTTTCCTACTAATACCTTAAGGCAGTTTACTTCAGAATGAAGCAGAGCATTAACCTGTACAAAATTGCTAATTTGTATATAACTCTCCTGCTGCCATTAAAGAAAAAAGAAAAAAAGCAAATGCCTTTTGTTCTAAAAATGCAGGGAAAATTTTTCAGGAACAAAAGAAATGCATCTGCCCAGCAAGAGAAATGAGAAATTGCTGGGGTTTGTTTTAGATGTTTAGGCATGCTGGTGTTAACAGCCACCATTCAAATAAAAATGTTAATTTGCTTCTGTCTTTCACCTTTTTAAAAATTCTGTTGGTTTTTTTTCTCAAAAAAAAAAACCAACCAAAAAATCGTATTCCTTGCCATCAGTGAAAAGCCAAAGATTGTAAGAGTGAAATGCATTTGGAATTGCTGAAGAAACACGATTCAAACTTGCTCTACTCGAACTGCCCATTGTTACGATTCAGACAATGTACAACAACAATCACAGCCCAACTTCTAACCATGCCCGCATCACAAGAAATTCAAAGTCAACAGCCCTTTTTGTTTCCATAAACATCATAATCAAAGCCTTCATTTGCAGTTTCCCTGGCAAAATCCTAACAGCATCAGAACAGTCATCTGACAATTTGTGAAAGAAGCATGCAGTTTGTCTTAAAGCATGGTGTTTCATACAGGAACTATTCTAAACAAAGACAACATCAAAAGCAACACAAGAACCGCGCAAAGCAAGTCCGACTCAGCCCAAGTTTGGATTCAACATCTGGCTGAACACGGTAGTGCTTCTAATTTTGATTTTGTTTTGTGGGATTAAAAGCCATCTAATCTCTTTAACTGACCCCATCTCAGGTCCCAGCTATATTGCTTTACAAATCGAGAGAGAGAGAGAGGGGGGGAAAAAAAAAAAAGGCAAGAAAGAGAGGCAGAGTCTTATCCCACCTTTCCATGGCTCTCAGCCCGTCTGTCTTCGCATGATCTGCAAACCACCTGTACTGATCCAGCCCATTCTGGGGGGCAGAAAATATCTTCCCGGTAGATGTAGTCTCAGCCGTGCTTTGATTTTTTCGGCACGAATGTCTAGAATCTTCTGCTTAAACCAGACACAGCAAGACAAAACTGCAGCTGAGCTCTTTTGTTTTCCCTCCTCTCCGGGGCTGAAGCAGCGGCACTCCCGGCGCTCCCGCTCCCCTCCCACCCCCGGCGGCCGCCGGAGCGCTCGGCTCCGCCGCCCCCCCAGCCCCCGGCAGCCACCACCTTCCCCAGCCCCGGCCAGCGCCTTCCCGGATTTTTCAGTAAAAGGGGCAGCTTTAGGTGGCGGTCAGGTGATCTTCCTGTTAAAAACAGAAAGGATGCTCGGGGATGGAGCGCATGAATCCGTGGTGGTTTTCAAACTAGCCATTTACATTACAAAGCAGGGCGAAAAATATAGCTCTGAGGAGATCATTAGGCATTCTTCAGCTTTCCAGTTCTCCTCTAGCAAGCCACAAAAGCAGGCACAGTGGAAGGAGATGTAATTAAACTTTTCAGTGGTAATAATCACATATAGCTTGTATACCATGACTCTCCTAAATATTTAAAATAGGAGCTTATTCTTAAATAAACGTAATTATTTTTCACATTTTCATAGAGTCTATGCTGATTCTATAAGTCCCTTTACTGCTTCTTCCTAATTGTACTTTTTTTTTTACAATACAATCTTTAAATATTTATGGTGAAGCCATATTTAATATCTCAACAGCAAATGGACCATGCACAACTGAAAACAATTATTAGTTCTTTATTCACATTATTACATTGTAATTCAAATTATCTTTGACATAAGGGCCATTACGTGTAAACCTGACTTTCTGATTTGTAGTTTACCAATGGCCCCATTCCCTGGGATTACCCTGATTAAAGCTACCATACTGTGCAGGGCTTTGGAGCTTAGACTCTAAAAGACCAAAAGAATGAAACCGTAGTCCCAGATTCTGTGAGAGTCCTAGTTATTGCCAAGTTTTCAGAAATACCCAAATATTTTTTCAAAAGTTAGATTTGCTTGCAACAAGAAACAAAGGTGGTAAATCTTGATAAAATAATGCTTTTTTAACCCTAGTTGTCATTAAAAAATTTCTGTCAGGTTTAATGAGACCAGAATTTCACCAAACATACGTCCTTTGCATTCATTATAAAATGTTAGCAAAGAAGAAACATTTGCAAAACAAGACACAAAGGGTAAAGTACGTATTTGTATTTAATAAAACTCTCTGAGAAACTTTAAATGTGTAGCTGTAATATATCACCTATTCCAGAACAAATCTAAGCCCATCCTCCTATGACCATATTCTTAAAGACTCAAGTTAAAGCCAGAAATGCTACTCATCCATCCATCATCCAGCACAGGCACTTCTAATGCCTCCCAATGTTTCCAACAATATCATAAATAACCATTTCCCCATCTCATATTAACTGCAGATCTGTCCACAGAACACACTTCAGTCCCTCAGAACACAAATTTCCACGTTTTGCTTTCCATGCTATCACTCTTATGATGTAAGGTAGTTCTTTTGATAAGCACACAAAGGAGCAGCCCAGGAAAAAGAGCGACACAAGATATCATGGATTATCTGCAACATATTACTAGACAATCATGTATGAGATCCATACTACCAACTCTCTTTATCTTGCTCTGACTTTCAGATACTTAAAGTTTTTAACTCTGACACATCCTTGTTAGTGATGCTGCAGTAAGAGTGCTTAACATCATTCTTATTATAGCCAAAGTTTCTGCCACAGTCCATAAACTTTTGACAGAAGCCAATACTGACTCCAAGGGGCTGCTGAAACTACCATATCTATAAAATATGAAGTCCTTTCAAACCAATCTCCCTAGGGGAAAAAAAAAAAGGAAAAAAAAAATTGAAACAAAATCACTGGCGTTTTGCTGGTGCTAGATTTCAGTAAATTAATTATATGTTGAAAAAAATTCAGAAGTAGGACTCTTTTCATGCCAAGGTAACCATATCCTTTTAGAAAGATATTTAATGCCCTGTACACTTAACACTTGAACACCTTTATGATGATCCCAACAATGAAGGCCATAGGAGCCAACAGAAGCCAGAAGAACCAGACAGTTCCACCTTGATCATCTAAGTTTCTGGATGTAAGTGGAATTCTGCATTTTCGGGACTCTGTATATCTACATGCAGTTATTCTATTAGTAGTTTTTTCCCTTAATCCTCCTGAAGCAATAATAGTGAAAGAAGGGTAATGTCATATATATTGCCTAGAATGGGTCAAATAGAAGAGAATGAGCCATGTAAATCATCTGAAGAGGCTAGCAGGGACAGCCAGACCATTTTTCTTACTCTAATTACTTCAAAACTCATAACACAGAATTGCATACATATTGGTGTTTTCTAACTTGGATATCAGTAACAGCCTTTTATTGCTATAAAGTCAACATAAAACTTGGTTTTAGTAAAGAAATCATCATTGCTGAAAAGGCAAATAGACACCATTATCCTTCCAGTCACTTGTGGTAGTTATAATACTGTGTAAATCATGGGGCTACTTGACAACATTTCCAGCCTAAAGTCAACTACTGGCAAGCAGTTGTGTCACTCTGTGCACAGGACTCCCATTGAATGTGATGAGTTTCTTGATGAGCAAGAAGACCACATCTTAGGCATACTTGTTACAGCCACCAAAAATGTTCAGTTTAGCAAACAAATTTTCAACAATAAAATGCTGTGGTCAGCCATCTAGCGCTAAGTATGGTTTATGACGCTCAAAAGACAGTCATTTAATTTCTAAGAAATAAAGCAACGATTTTAGACTTCCCATAAAGTCTCTTAAAATGCCTGGGCTGCCACACAAATTGACAGGAACAAGAGATTCTGAATTTATGTGTTGATGCAGTAATAAGCACAGGCCTAATCCACTGGAAGAAACTGGATGACTATCTTCTATCTAAAGGGTATACATATACCTACACATAGATATATAGATATATATAGAAATGTGTACATAATTAACCCAAACCACATAACAAATATGGATCAAAACCTATCTCAACCATGCAGATAACAATTATGTTTTGGATTGTGTGCAGTAATTCTTATAAAAATAAAAATCTGCACAAACTGACACTTTACTCAAGAAATAAATACAGTATTTTTTATTCATTAAGTTTATCACCTATAATCCTTTGAGAGGAATTTGAAAATTTCCTGGCAGAATCACCATTTTGAAATTATACTCTTTTAAAAATTAGAGCTTTAAATGGAACAACAACACATACATAATCAAATTATTGAGGCATGACAAAAATAAATTAATGGTATACTTTGGTATAGAAATAGTCTCAATATTTGCAATGTTAATTTTAAAACAGTAAAAACATGCATACATCAACATTAAGTAACAATAAACCCCCCTATTTTATTTGTAAAACATAACAGCCTTAAGACTGGATTTATTCCTAAAAGAAGCCATAGAACTAGGTTGCATTTTTTTTACAATTCATTTCTATGCAAGTCAAAAAAGGTATATGCTTAAAAATGAAAATATGTCCAATCAGTAGGAAAAAGGATATGTCATGTATTTATGAATTTTTTAAAATTTATGTGGCAAACAGGCATGAATGCTTTCTTTTTCCATTACTCTGTAGATGTAGAATTTGAAAGTATGTGTTTCAAAAGTGATGCTAAAGGAGATAAAACAATATTAACTTTAGATCCTTTACATCAATATGATCAATGAGTGAAAATACCCAAGTGCATACAAGGTACATACGTAACTTATACAATGGAGAAAGCCACTACAAAATTAGCACTGACAGTATTTTTAGTATCCTTTTATCTTCAGAAATACTGGAAGTTATAATCACTAAGGTTAACAATTTTGGCTGGATTTGGTTTCAGTTTTGGATGTACCTACAGTCCTTCATGCTCACAGGAGAAAGATTGCCAGGAGGAAAGAAGTAAGGCTGAGGTTGAGATGTGGTCCTATTCCAGTGACATTATAAATAAGCCGTTTGACATGTGTGGGCTGTGACCCGTGCTAGAGACAGCATTTGATGGAGACCTCTTTGTGGAATGAATTAGTCATTATCTTTGACTATAAAACAGACATAAAGAACTGAGAGATCATGAGCAAGGTTAATACAAATAATCCTTTGGAGCCCCTGGAATTTTCTTGTCACATTATGGGAAGCCACAGGAAGAGATTACGGAAACTTTGCCTTCTTCAAAAACCAGATAAAAGATAAAACTAGAAGAAACAAAATTCCTCTGAGAGTAAGGAGGAAATTCACCATCTAGTCTGCTGGAATGTCCATGCTGTTTTTTCCTTGTGGGAGTGATACAGGAGTGACTTAAGCCCTTGGACACTACCAAAGAAACTGCTTGAGCAAAAGGGAAATTGAATGGATAGATCGCATTCAACACTGATGTCAGCAGTAGACCCTTATTTGCTGCTTCAGAAGACTGTGCTACAGGAAACCTCCTAACAATATAAAAAAGAGGGTTTAGACTGTGCATAGCCAGTGAAATATCTCATAGCTCTTTTTTTGTGAAGCAGGAATTCAATACCAATATCCTGGCTAGAATCTAGAGCCAGGATAAATGTTTTGCTGAACCAGGCTGAAGAGAGAAAAAATTTATTCTTTACTTTGCCATATAGACACATGGGTACACCTGTGTATATGCATGTGTGTGATCAGTGCTCTGGGTAATTCCTATCAGTCTCAAAAAAGGAAAATAGGGCATATTCCTCAGACTAACACAATACAGTTAAGAAAAGATACATAAATAACTGACTTCTGTGTCTAAACTGTCTTCAGTGCTGCTGTTAATCTTCACATAAACATTGCATTCCATCCATGAAATTGCAAAGTCATTCTCTTTTACAAAATTTGTAGATGGTTCAATTCAATCTAATACAATTCAATTTGTAGAGGGTTTAAGGGATGGAATGTGTAACTTTCAGCCAAACTTATATAAAAATTCTTGCCAGCTCATTTGCCAACCAATTCTGAGGTGTGTGTTTCAGAGAAGACCAAATGTCTTCATCTAACTGCTAAGCCCAGTAGTTTTAATAACTTTGGTAGAAACAGGTGGGTAGTGATGGAAAAAAAAAAACACATTAAAATGTCGGGTTATTTTTTAGAGGATATTAATCTAACTTTCTTGGGATAGTTCCACTGTTTGTCCCTAAGATTGTACTAATGCCTGTACGGACCCGTGATGAGGAGGAGAAGATAATTATAGTCCTCTCCAGACAGTGTGTTCATTAAGTGTGCTATCTTGGATAAGTAAGTTTTTAATTGGTTTCCAGTGCCTGTAAGGAGGACGGCCTATGGTAGTATGGCAGTGAGGATCCACACCCCTACCGCTTTCCCCTGTTGGAATTCAGTAAAGTTTAATTGGATTACAATGGGGGTAGCCACAGATGTCAATTACTGGTGTATTCACAGTGTGGACCTCTTCTTGATTGACTCACTCTGCACACTTCTCTTATTATAGAACCTCTTCTTCTTCCCAGAGAATAAGTATTGTTCAAAGATGCCATACTCTTTATTAAACAGCAGCATAATCACACAACTCTTGTGGCACTGCCTGCAAAAATTAAAGCTCTACCTGGTCTGAGCTTACAGCATGTGACCTACTTTATTTACAGCTAGTTCTGGAATGTCCTTCTGCATCTGTGACTTTGCCCATATGTTGATAGTCCCTCCCTAGAACTGGGAAAAGATACCATTTTATGAATTATGCAAAACCATCCTCTGTCCAAGGGGAAAAAAAAAAATACATATTTTTGTTTGTTCATATGAGAAAATAGATAGAATAGTATGGAAAGAATTTCCCCAGATTTCAACTCTTTAAAGCATGTGAAACAATTAAATAAAAATAATCCCTTACCCTATCTTTCTGACTGCTTCCTAGTCTTCTTTTATCCAATTTAAGATCTGAAACTGTAAAGATACCAAATGCTTTTGTTAAAAGCACTTAGTATGTTGCAAAACAAATTAACTAAATCCATGAAAACTGTCCAAGGAATTTGCCAAATGATATTTTAATGAAATATAATATTAAATAAATATTAATGGTTTTGTATGTTTTTTCTTTCCTCTGTTAAATAGTCAAACATAACAAGTTTTGACTTGCAGAACCTTTTCCTGGAGAATAATAATTTTCTGGCCTGTAAATTATGGTGTAAATTTGAAAAATCACTGTGGTTGTATCAACATTAATAATGACATGACTGTCTTTTTACCCCAGTATTATTTCACCCTGATTTAAGAAGAAATAAATTGCGTGTTAGCAAACATTCCTGAGCCCTGTGTGCAATCCTGATCCGGCCACTAGTGGGAATGAAACAGACAGAATGAGAGAACTGAAATTTGCAGGAGGGATAGATGCAACATTGTAAAATAACAAGCCTCTTGACTAGTATTACTGCACTGTGGTTTCAAGTAATTACGTATATGCTCATCTGCATGTTTGCTCAGCACTCGCTACTCCCTGTATCTGATGCAAACACCATTTAAAAGAGTTCTCAAAATTTTAACTTCAATTGTTGGGTTAATATCATGCTAATAACAAAATAAAAATGAAGTCTATTCATTTATTATGTTTCCAATCCTCATTATTGTAAAAATATATTTATGTATTTAATGTCATAATAAAATAAAGGAACTTACAAAAGAATGCAAAATGCATTTTGGTATTCTATTTGTACTTTATTAATGTACCTTGTTTAAAATATATTATGTTTATATGGGGATGCTATAGTGCATTTAGAAAAAAAAAAAAAAGGAAGTCCTATACTATTTGCATAAATAGTGCAACTCCATAGTTTGCTAGTTGCAGAATGGTAGCACATTCACTATTGTAACTCTTACAGTTACTTACCAAAGAGTATAATTTTTCACTGAAGCCAACAAACAATTGGAAATTATTACACATGCTTTCTTTTTTCTTTTCTCCCCGCCTTCCCCGCCCCATGTCATACAGGAAGAGGAGGTAAGCATTTTCCATACTATCACTCCACTCTAAAACTCTCAACATGGGGAACTCATTGGGACCTCTAGAGGACAGGATTTTAAATTGAAATTCTGGAATTTTTGTTTAGCTCCTGCTAACAAAAAGCCATAGTGAAATTACTTAAAATATATATAAAAAATATGTGTCTATCTGTAAGTATGGAGTATGATAGACACTTGATGGATCAGATATTATTTAAACTATTTTACTTCATCTTTCTTGTTGTATTTGCAGCATTTTACCTATGTGTGGTAACGTTTTCCAGTTAATAAAAATGTGCTGGTATTATTATTAATAGTATTTATCTTTGTTTTCATATGCAGTTTTAAAAGCAATCTCTTTGCATATTACGTATGTTTTAAAACAGTCTGAAGAATTAGATAACTTATTTCCTATATGCACACAGAATCACACAGAATCACAGAATCGTAGTGGTTGGAAGGGACCTCAGAGATCATCGAGTCCAACCAACAAAAAAAAAA
>JAOXNO010000001.1:12892240-12913832 GCA_028565335.1 Limnodromus scolopaceus | reverse complement strand
CCAATAATCGTGGGCACTAGAGCATGCCCTGAAGAACCATGTCTACACGTTTCTTAAATACCTCCAGGGATGGTGACACATAAAGCTATAATTTTAATTTTGCATTTAAAAACTGATAATTTTAATTTTGCATTTAAATTAATTATTGGATACTTGTGTAACAGACTTTCAGACTTTTCTGTGCCATTCTGATTTTTTCTTTTTAGAAAACTTTGCCTAAAAAAGAGCCTCCTATTAATAGTGTACATAGTAATATTCCATCTAGTCATTAATAGTCAAACACGCACACAATGGCACATCTGACATAGGCAGCTGAGTTGGGAATTGAAACCATAATAATTAACAATAGATTTCCTGATCTCACCATGACAAGTAAATGAAACACTCTGCGGTGTGCTTGCCCACTGGAAGAGGGAATTAACTCAGTATGAAAAGCAGAATGGAAGCATATCACTGATTAGATTTAATGCACAAGGAATGCAACAATGGGAAGCTTGTGTCAGCAGAACACATCAAACTCTTTTCTAAATATTGTGCATGAGCATGCAAAACCACACACATACACATTCCCTGTAAAAACCACAGCGAAACAGCACAAGGTGTACAAAACACAATCCCAACTCCAACAGCTAACTAACTAACTAACTAAACTTATTGTATGTTCTTGCTTCCTATGAACAATTTAAGCTAATATTTAAATTTATTCGGCAATTTGGGTCTCATTCACTGCAGGTTTCCTGTTCAAACGACTCCTCTATTTGTCACTCCTCTGTCTAAGCTCGCGGTTCCTCTCTGTTCAGGACCTCGGAGAGCACCAGCCCCGCCCGCGGCCCTCGGGCTGCGGGAATAAACATCGCTTCGCGCTTTGATTTTACATAAATTACCATCCTCTCTTCTTCTCTGTGTCTCTTATGAATTCTCCGTCTTTCTTTTCCTCGTCCCCAAATTACCTTTTTCCTTTAAGTAGCGTTTACTGTTGCAGCAGCTTTCCCATTTGTCCGAAACAAAATACTCTCCCTTATGTTCTTCAAACTCACCGCATTTTTTTAATAAGGTTGCCTTATATTTATTGCTGACAATATCATCATGGGCCATGCAATAGAAGTATCGTATCAAGCCTTTCAGTTTTGTTGTTTTAATATATATCTGGTCAGATATACTGCATTCTTTTACACTGTGTACTGTTGCAAAACTTACTTTATAACAACCCTGAATCAAAAAATTATTGTGATTGCAGTCATATAAATTAATTCACTACAGACATAACAATACAGTTGCAGTTACTAATGTTCTTTCATGTATTAAATACATTTGAATGATTAAGTTTCTCTTCAAAGCTTGAAAAATCAGTTAAAGTTTGAAATTATAACTAAACACCCAAAAACTTACAAGGGTGAATGATTCCAGTCAGTTCACTGGAACTGCTCACCTGTACAAAGCCACATGGTAAGGCTTTGCAGGGTCTGTACCTAAATTATCTCATTAAGGCTCAGAGTTTAATTAACGCTCAGATAGATATAAATCAAGAATGAATCCCAAATGTCAGTACAGATTCATTGGTGTAAATTAGTGAAATTTTCAATGTTGGTTTCTTAGGAAAAATTAGCTTTCTGTGATGGGATTATAAGAGGGAAGCAAGAAGGAAGGAGAGGAGGATGTGGGTATGATACATACACATATAAGCATTTGTCTGTGTGTCCTTCAGTCTCCCCTACTAAGCTTGAGTACAATGAGCAATTTCAAATTATTTTTATAGTGCAATTGACATCTTCAAGGTACCATGCTTTTACAAGTTTTGTGAAGATACAAAGGGGTAGGGGAAATAAGGAAAGGCTGAATAAAGAGCTCATTCTGGAGATCAACCACAAGAGTCATAAGAAGTTTTGTGGACTTGACACTATGGAAGCATTCTTTCTTTTTTCAAAGCTGAGAGAGTTCTGAAAATACATTTCACATCTCTCCTTTAATACCATGGCTTTTGTAGGTTTATTCTGCCACATGGAATTCAGAGTGCATCCTCAGCAATGGCCTCCCCATCAGAATAAGAGAGTAGCCTCTCTTTCTTCACAACAAACAAAACACCCATGCAATGTGCTTCAGAAGACTGAGACACAAAAAACCATCCTCAAATGAAAACAGTCAAACTGTAGAAATGTTATGAAAACTGCTTATATTGAAATGCTGTGAAGAATGGCTTATATCGATGCCAACGCACCTTCTACCAGAAATCCACTTCCAGACATTGCACTTCTCGATACATAGCAGGAAAATCAGGGATTATAAAATGGGAGATCTGAAGGGTAAAGCCCACATATTTTCCAAGAAAAAAAAAAAAGGGACACATATCCTCTAGACAAGAAGGAGGAACACAAAGTTGCATACAAATGCAATCACATTCAAACACCATCAACAAATTATAGCCTTAATCTGGATTACTCAGAACTCAGTTTGGGCTAATGCATAGGTCACTACATAACTTGGCAACTGCAGATGAAGAACAGTCCATCTGGCTCCAGTCAGTCCCTAAAGACAACCTTCATAGGTCTGCGGTGAATGTTAGTCTCTGCAAAGCACATTGGGCTGAAGAAGCAGCTCTTTCTTGGGGAGATCTCACAATGGCGCAAAATCGTAGGTCTTACTTCCATATGCAAGAAAGAGGAAGCAAGCCATGCCCATTACAAGGCCAGAAGCTGTTCATTGCGCCCCAATTATTACTGAGATTCCATGTCTTCAAATTGAAAAGCAGACCAAATAATGCCACTCATTCTGTAGGCACTGAGAGTGAATGTCACTTGGAAACTAAATATGACACAGTATGCTACTTATAAATAATATTTCATCTCTAATGGCTCTTGTTTTTTCCTAGCACAAATAAAAATGTTTTCTTTAAAGTGTTTCTGGTGGCTTGACTACAATGGTGATCAAAACTTATCAATAACCCACCATAAGTGTTATTTTCTATAAGAAATCTAGAATTAAGCAGCCCCACGTTTGGCAGAAGAAGCTTGACCAGTAAAGATTTTAAAGGAAATCTGTGAATTCAAACATGATCAGGTTTAGCTGCAGTACAAGATACAAAGATCTCCTGGAAGTAACACACACTACATTTTTTTTGTATGTTAAAAAAATGGTAATTATTTATCTGTTTTTCTGCTAATCTGAGCTAAGAGCTATGACTGGTAACGGGTAGCGGTTATCAGTAAGTAGACCCAGAGAGTTAAGATTTCCTAGGTCTTACATCCTATGCAATAGGAACATTTGAAACAGTTAAAATACAGATAAGCATTTGCAGTTGCTATATGTAAAACTCAGAAATAATACTAAAAGCTCAATCTTCAGTGATATCTTAGGTGAAAATTTTATCTGATTTACAATAATGTGTTGGCATCCCAAGCACACAGCTTACAGTCTCCTCAGAAGGTAGGTAGCTGCAGCGTTTTCCAGAGTGTCAGGCGTTTATCCAGTTGTCACACTCAACACCAAGAGCCTAATCTTGCTTTTCCTTCTACTGTATTTTTCTTTATTCTGTGGAACACCTTCGCACATGAAGAGAAACCCGTTTTTGACATACATGTCAAGATTTCTAATATTGCAGTTTACCTCACTGCACCTGTTCCCCACTGAAAAGAAAAATTCTTGTGAACAAAGGTTATGTATACCAAAATCCAGTGCATATTCATTTAACCCTTCCAGTACTGAATGCTAACTTACTTTCTGATATGAAATTTGATAAAATCATTTTTGAGCACTAACTTTTGAGCATTGTTACTAAAAACTCTTTGTAGCCTAGCAAGCACAAAACACAGAGTATTGTATTGCAAATCTTTCTAGCTTGCTACTCCATTAAAATATGATACTGGAGCACTTTTCATAGTAAAAAAGAGTAGGATGAGTAACTTATCTATGGCTACTCCTAAATGA
Organism: Limnodromus scolopaceus; assembly: GCA_028565335.1. Taxonomy (NCBI): domain Eukaryota; kingdom Metazoa; phylum Chordata; class Aves; order Charadriiformes; family Scolopacidae; genus Limnodromus; species Limnodromus scolopaceus. The sequence continues at coordinate 12,909,911 of JAOXNO010000001.1, read as the reverse complement.
GAGCTGAAATTGCTAGATTATAGGTCTAGGTTGAGGGGTAATAGCTTCAGACTGAAAGAAGGTAGATTTAAATTAGATTTCAGGAAGAAACTTTTCACTGTGAGGATGGTGAGACGCTGAACAGGTTGCCCAGAGAAGCTGTGGATGCTCCATCCCTGGAGATGTTCAAGACCAGGCTCGATGGGGCTTTGAGCAACCTGGTCTAGTGTGAAGTGTCCCTGACTGTGGTAGGATGGTTGGAACTGGATGATCTCTAAGGTCCCTTCCAACTCTAACCATTCTATGATTCTATGATCTTGGATGCTGGTCTCATGTTCCTGCTGGTTTCATGAATCTCTAAAGGATTCATAAAGAGAAGTTCTGGATTTTTGTTTTGCAAATAAATCTAATCTGATTCCAGTGGCAGTACAGGCAGCAGTTTTCAGATATACTATATTATGGGTATTTTTAACTGTGAATAAAGAACAATAGTTATTCATCCGTAAAAGGGTATACTGCAGATGTTACATTGAATTTTTGGCATTCTTCTTCTGCTAGTCAATTTTTTTATGTCATAGTGAAATATTCTGTTTTACAGATAGTCTTAGATAAGGAAGAGTTGCTTAATCAATATAATGATCTTATTGCCAGTAGAGTAACCTGTTGAATATTATTGGCATTTCACCACAAGAAAAAACAGATGATCGAAATGTAGAGAACTCATTTCTTTCAATCCAGGCTACAGTCAGATAAAATGTATTCTGAATTGAAAACTAGATAATGAATGGCTGGATTACTTCTGTCCTCTCTTTCAGAAGGTCAAGCAGGATATACTGGGAGGAAGTTTTTTCCTATTTAGGTCATGATTAAAACTGTCATCTATGTGGCTCATTTAATGAGATAAGTATCCCAGAGGGAAGGAAGAGAACCGCCAGAAGTGAGTGATGAGCTGGACCATCACTTTGAGGAGCAGTGACTGAAAGCAGTGCAATGACTCCACTTTGAAAACTACGGATATGTGTATACAAGATAGGTACCTGTCTCATGATTCTGTGGGTACAGTTTTCAAAGAATACCTATATCTCACTGAATTGCAATGGAAAGTCCATGAGACAAATCATAAGAAAAAAGCTCTTCATATAAAATCATATTATATAATTCTTGTTTATATTCTGGATGGGTTCTTTTCACTTCCTTTCTTCAGAATCCTATTTTCATTCAAACCTGGTCACTTCTATGTAAAATGTATTGATATTAATAATTTAACCATAGCTGAGCTGCATAAGGTCATTTGTGTTTGGGGGACAGAGGTTATTTTACTAAATTTAGAAATGAAAGAGTAAAAGAAGCATGACATGACTCAGAAAAAGGCCTCGCTACTTTAGGACCTATATATTCTAATCAATAACACTGTGCAATAACTCTTCCCTAAGGGAAAAAAAAAAGTTAATAATAAATGGGTACAAACATTCCTTAGACTCTGTCACAATTTCCAGACACAGTTCATTTGGCATAATTGCTCTTTCTTGTTTTCATTCACTGACCCTATAGTCCAACTTTCTCTCTTTCTAGTGTATTAACAATGGATTAACAATTTTGAAAGCCAGCCAAGCTAACACTGATGGTGGTGACAGTAGATTTTGGTCTTTCCATGGAACACTGAATTGTGGACTTATTTAAACTAATTTGAGAGGTGATGAGATAATCTAATGATCTGCAGTCTAATATAGTTTCTCATATCAATACCCCCTCTGGAAAGCTAAGAGAAATAAAACTTATTCCTGTCAGAAATACAGGAAATGCTTGCCTCAGGAAACAGATAAAAATCTATTTATCTAAAAATCTATTTGTATTTGCATACAAAAAAATATAAATCTATCAAATAAGATGACTGTATCTGTAGATAGCCACATCTCAAAGAAGAACACTTAAACCTCAACACCCCAACAGCTCAAGTACTGATAGCATAAAAAAGAGGAATATTCTCCCACAAAAAAATAAGTTCAGATGCCGGGACTACAATCACTATTCCGAAATCAAAAAAATATAAAATAAAATAAAATAAAATAAAATAAAATAAAATAGACTTTGGACCTTGCCTAAGAATTGCACAGCAGAACAGAAAACAGAATTAAGCATGCCTGAAAGTAACATAGCTGACATAATTACAGGAGAAAAAAAATCAAAGAAATAAAAAACATTCATGTACCATGAAACTTGTGCTTCAGCAAATATGAGATCGATGGATTATATGGCTTTCGAAGGCTTTCATTTACAGTTAAATCCAAACTGAAACACGAGAGCATTAAAGTCAGAAAAATCTGAAGGTTAGCATTTTTTTCAATGAACAAAGTATTAAAAGTACTCCCTAAGTGAGCACTTCTTTTGTTATATAAATCCCTGTTCACTGAACCGATTTCCTGTTAGTAGACTGAACCATGGATTAGGTACATTTGATTTGAAGAATGTCACTAATGAAACAAATCATCAGGAAAGGAAAGAGAATTTTAAAGTGTGGTTAGTGCACTGCAGGGTCATAGTGGCGAGGTTTTGTAGAGCAGGGTAGAAACTCAACGTTAAAAAATAAGGGGGAAATGTGAGTGTATAAAAAGGGATTTACGATGTCGCTTTGGAAAGATGAACCCTCTGAAATAGGCACTTGGAACTGAGGTAGCTGATGAAATATAAATGCCAGCAACCATTATAGCTTAATGCAAGCAAAACATTTGTCATCCAAAGTTATAAAGAAACATGGCTGCAGCTGAAGTTGTTCTGGGTTAATGGAGGCCGTATGTTCTTCTGATTCAGATCAAACAATTGGTAATCAGAGCCCCCGGCTTCCAAAGCTAATGTCATTAAATTGGTGTAATTTTAAGCAAGTCATGACTGCAATGCCTCAGTTTACCTGTTTATGAAACTGGAATGCCATTTAACTGTGCTGCAGGGCTTAATTATGCTCATAAAGCACATGGAAACCTTGTAGGAAACATTATTTGCATGTGAATTTTTACAAGCATAACATCTGTATCAACTGTTCATTGAATAATAAGAAAAGACACAAAATCTGCAGGATTGCAGGTGTAAAGAAGGCAGCATTTTTTTCCATCATTGTATAGTAAATTACACATAATTAGAAAAAGCAAAACTGAGATAAAATGGGACAACTTCGTAATTGTGCTGAGAATCCAGAACTCATCATCCCAAATGTAATAATCTGTAGCCTTAGGACATTTTTCTGATATTTGTCTGGAAGATAGTCAAGGTTATGCACTGAAATCTAAAAGTCCATTGTTCATACTGTTACAAATTACATTGCTTATCACTGTGTGGCACAGGCACAAACCATGATTGGCTCCTTGTTTCTAAGCCAAATGACAGCTTTAATTATGACATTTGCATTATCATCAGGACAAAATAGTTCAGCAAATTATTTTACCATTTAACACGAAACCTTTTATATATTTCAAACACAGTTGTACACATTCTTCTCTGGAGATAGTCACGCTGAAGAGGTAGGTGCATCTGCAGTACCTTTCTAAAGTGTCCTTGCCACCTCCACATCACGAGATATTTGTATGCCTGCTGCCTTTGACTCGCCCAACAGCCCCAGTTCAGTTTTAGTCTCTTTTTTGTTTTGTTTTGTTTTGTTTTAGCTTGGGTTATTTTGTGGATTTGGGGTTTTTTGGGTTTTTTTTTGTTTGTTTGCTTGGTTTTTTCTTTTATTGTTGTTGCTGTTGTTGTTGGGAGGATTCTGTGTTTTAGTTAGGTTTTATTCTTAGAGACAATGTCCCTGCATGGCAGAAATCAGATATAAATCTATACCCTCCTACATTAAGAAATCAGATTGTCTGACAAAAAAGTTAATGCACGTTTAATACTCTCACTAGTATCTCTTACAGAGCATCACTTCAGAAAAATTAAACATTCTGAAAAGCATAAAATAAAGAATTACAGTACATGACAGCTCAGACTAACACTCCAATTCTACCTCTGCAAAAGCCACTGGGAATATCTGTGACAGCCCATCTCAAAAGCAGTGCATGACAGGGCAGAGTGGTAGAAAGATACAGTGAGTAAAGAGGAGGAAAATAAATAAATAGTGTTTCTGTGGAGTAAGTGATGTGCTTTTTCCATGATTCTTTTATATTATCTGCAAAAACAGAATGCAAAATATATATAGCAGGCCACTGATAAGCAAGGGCAGTGCTAAGGCTAATTTCATATTACCTCATTTCCCACAGTTTGAATTTGACAGGTCAAGACACTGGTGCTTAACTTCTGAAACAGACTACACAGGGAAATGTATATATCTGTAGGTAGCTTCTACATATTTCAATTAATTTGTTGGACTACTTTCCATAAACTGTAATTTCATTTTTTGAGGTTTTGTGAGTGCAAAAATATAAGAGCAAAAACATTTTTATATAAGACTTGAAGTTGATTTAGGAGGCTATAGCTATTGCAAAAGTTGAAAGCTGAGGTGCTGTTGACATTGGGCAAAAGGAAGTATATTTTTCCACTCCTGACCACATTACTACAGTGGAAGGGTAATAATCATTCTCATCATTACCATCACTGGATGCTGGAGTTACTAAGAGAGATGGGTTATTAGTTTTTCCTCAAATCTAAGTAGTGTCAATCTTTGTGGGTTACCCTACTAAGTACAAAAAAAGAAGGCAGATGTCTCACAGATTTCTACTTTTGGAAGAATATGTACGGGGGTCATGTTTTCTGACCGCAGGCTCCTTGCAGGGGTTTCTTAATGACCAGCAGGGAGCCTGGCTGGTGAAGGAGTGTGCTGAGTTGCTAGTTCTTTGTGAAAAAATGTGCTCAGTCCCTGAACATGGAAGAATGAAATGCTTATTAGTTAAGTTGTAACCTGGATATTACGGAGCTGTGTAATCATAGAATCACAGAATCATAGAATGGTTCGAATTGGAAGGGACCTTAAAGATCATCCAGTTCCAACCTTGAACACTTTCAGGGATGGCGCATCCACAGCTTCTCTGGGCAACTTGTTCCAGTGTCTCACTACCTTCTCACTAAAAATTTTCTTCCTGATATCTAAGCTAAATCTCCCCTTTTTGAATTTAAAACCATTACCGCTCGTCCTATCGCTACACTCCCTGATAAAAAGTCCCTCCCCATCTCTCCTGTAGCCCCCTTTGGGTACTGGAAGGGGCTATAAGGTCTCCCTGGAGCCTTCTCTTCTCCAGGCTGAACAACCCCAGCTCTCTCAGCCTGTCTTCATAGGAGAGGTGCTCCAGCCCTCTGAACATTTTCGTGGGCCTCCGCTGGACAATGAATGCTAATTGATTTTTTCCCCTTTGTTTATGACTGAAGTGCTTAGCTTCTTTTAATGCCATTTGACATTTCCCATCCCTGGCCACCCCTAAATCATTGCAGTTACCTTTTAATTGTAGTAAAAAAATATAAAATAAATCATCCAACATAACATAGACAAAGGTCAGTTGATAAAGTTATGGTCAAAATTAAAAATAAATCAGCAAAATGTACACCATTTAAATAGCAGACAATTTCTGGTTTTATGAAAGCTTTCTGAAAATCCTTCATTCTGTAATTTTTACCTAAAGACAGATAGTACAGAAGTACTGTAGTCTTGAAAGAAGAGATAAAAACTACAGAAAAATGTGTTGGGGGGAACAGACCAAAAGATGTGTTCTCACTATTGTTGCTTTCTGATGTCAGATGAAAGGACAAGTGGCAGACTCAGGAGGAGATATTTTTTCTAAGAAAAAAGGCAGTCAATTTTGAAAATTGGTTTTGTCATAATAACAACTTGCCAAGTGTTAGTCTTTTAGAAAGTCATCTCTGAGTTCATTTTTCCTGACTTGTGCTGGATTTTGGGGAAAGATTATTTAGAATAAATAACATCCTGCAAATTGAAACACACTATCTGGGCTTTAAACCACATTCAACTTAAGATGGAGAACTGCAAATCCTGAATTATAGACAAATTTAGGTAAGTCTATACGTACTCAAGAGGTATGCATACCGTTAGAAGAAGTAGCTAGTCCACAGGAAATTTTAGAAGAAGAAATTAAAGTATTTGGGTTTATGTAAAGAGGTCTTCAAGCACAGTATTCGGGTTACTATATTCACCAAACTGCGAGTTGATTTGAAATGGAAATATATATATCTTTATAGTAAAAGGAATGTGCAGATGGTCTTGGATGACTGAGAAACAAAACGAGTACTAGCACAAAATGAGCACAAACTGTTCATTTAATGAGTTGTCATGGAGAGAATTATGAATGGAAAACATTCTTACACACTAACGAAGGCAGGAGAGCCCTGAAAGCCGCATTAATTATACTGTAACTGCATTACTCCAGAATGGACAATTTGTTGTACAGTATTTCTTATTTCAGGTGCTCACAAACTACCTTGTAAAATTTGATGCAAACACATCAGTATCCTGAAGAGCAACAGAAGACATTTAGAATGGAAGAAAGAAACTAGCTATTTGAAAAAGTTTGCTCATTCATAGAAAATTACTTCAGCAAAACTGAACATGCCAAACCTGAGGAAAGGTCAGACAGGACAGGAATGCTACATTTCATTTTCATTCAAAGGCAAGAGACTAAAGCAGAAATCAGTGTTACTTTTTCTAAATCCTGAGCTGGAGAGGCGATGCAGAGTATGTTAATAAATACAGGTACTGGTAAGGATGACCAACTGATCATAGTCTGGGAGGTAAGGTGAACTAGCAGTTCAGGTTTGATGTCAGTAGAATATAACTGACTGATGAGAATCCAGTGACTGAATAAGTTCCAAAAGTTACCATAAAGTAAATTCCTTCATTGAATAGTTTATCTGATAGAAAGGAAGACTATGAAAGCAATATAAAGTGTCGCATTTCCAAATACTTCATTAGAGAACTTGCAGTGCCCATGAAGAGGGAAAAGCCAATGCCATCAACATTGGGAATATAACTGTAAAGGAAAGTGCCACAGGAAGCCAACCTTTGAGGTGCTCTGTCACCCACCCACTACAACAAGAAGTGACTAATTACTCATTTAAGTGCTTAAGTACATGAGATACCATTTTAAATCAAGAACTTTCAGGTGACATCTACAGTCAGTAGGAAATGAAGATGTAAAATTGAATGTAATTCAATGTTTAAGAAGATGCTAAAATTAAGGAATATTTTAAAAATCACTGTATTCTGGTCATCAGCTGAGATCACCAAAATCACACTTCTGATGTAAATTTGAAGGTGTTCTTCACCTCCTATCGCTGTGCTGGTAGGACAGCAGTAGCAGAGGCAAAAAAAAGTCTGATTCTCATTTGATGGCCAAAATACACCCTTTGGGAAGCAGCGTAATGCTGGTTCCAGTGGCAGTTCCTCCATGTAAAGTGGTTTTACAGATTTTGAGATCAACTCAGTTTAAGGCAAATTCCCTTCACACTGCCACAGCCTATAGTCATAATTTGTTGAGCACATTGATGGATACACAAAGGAAAACCGAGTATGTATTTTAATTAATGATGATCTGATAGTGCCACAAATAGTGGTGTGAAAAGAGATGTGTAAACCACGGACATGCACTTTTTCTTTAATAGAATCAATTCACTAAAAGGTCTGGTGCTTCAAGACTAGTGTAATGTGTAATATAGTGTTATTTCTGAATAAGGAGAAATGCTTGATTTTCTCTCTTCAAGCATCTCCAGAGGCAGTTTATTTCTCTAGCTAAACTCTGCCAAAGTCACATGGATAACAAAATTAACATTCATGCCCAATGCTCGCCTCTTTCTGCATCATTTTCTTCAGCTATTTTATTCAGTCTGAAGATTCAGTATTTGCTTTCTTCTTCACTCTGTGTATAAAAGGTTTGTTATTTTCAGTGTCTGCATCAAAAAAGAGGTTAGAGATGTTAGATGCACACGTGGTACACAGACAACATGGTATGAATTTAGTCTCAATATTTGTAAAACATTTCTTGTTCACAAAAGAAAACTTCTTTTTTTCCCCCCTCCTTTTGGCAGCCCCCAGTTTTCATGGCAAGTAGCCAGTCAGCAATAAGTAGTGGGTGTTACTGGATAAACCCATCAGGACCAACTGCCTTATTTATATTTAGATTTGCAATAAGTCCCTGTTCTGTAATATGAGAAAATGAAAAGTCCTTTTCTTCTGTTAACTTCTAGAAAGTTAATGTAAGAAGTTTAAAATAATTATATACGCAAATGCAGAAATGTGTAAATACTAGTGAGATAACTAAGCTATTGATTTTTTTAGTTCTCCTTTATTACATTTTACACAACAAAATTATTTCTCCTGTGTAAGTTTTTGGCAGTAACTCTTTGTAGGAATTTGCATATCATTTCCAACATTTTCTCATAAAGTTCTTTAAAACCTGTCTGCTTATATTGAATTCCCAGACTGCATGTGTCATCTTGGACTTGTCGTTCATTGGGGGAAGTAGGCCCATGTTTTGGCTTTAGGTTTTTGTTTTGTTTTGTTTTCGGTTTTTAAATCAGGAGATCTACTAATAAGGCTCTCTCACCTACGACTTGATCAAGGTCTCTTTAGTTGCTTTTTCAAGTGTTGAGCTGTGACACTTTCCACTGACCTTAGCTGGAACTTTGGATGCTCAATTTGGTTTGAAAATGTAGACTTACTGCTCTGCAAAACAAAATTAAGCATTCACTGATTTTTTTGGTTTTGGAAATGTTCATAACACCACAAAATGAGTAAAACCCAACAGTTTTGCGTGGTTCCTCACAAAGTTCCTCCAGACTGACTCCGATCTGGTAGGAGATGACCGCTTGATGCAAGCAGAAGTGCCTCTCAGCTTCCATGCCAATTCCATAAAGTTTACACTCTTCTCATATTACCAATCGACACGGGCGACAATGCCTAGGGATTATCTTGCATGATTTTATTTTATGAGTAATAACTGAGATTAAGGAATTAAGATTTAATTTTTGCTCTAATACCTTTATTAACAACTGTAGAAATTGCGCTTTAAGCAACATTTACTAGAAAAATGGTTTACAGATATTAACAGCTTTAAAGCAAAAGCATTACAGTAATAACAGTACATTAAAATATGGTGACTGTATTCATGTAAGGCTTCCTATTTTTTTAAGGGACCTACACTTTACTGAAATAATTCCAGCCACATAACTCAAAGAAAGATCAATTTTCAGAATACAAATAAATGCATAACACTATCTTGCTACATAAAATTGGGAGGAGTATTTCAGGTAGAAATGACTGTACTCCAATCTTAGCTTCCATGCAGAATGCACTACACGACAATGGCAAAGGCACGTAAATGCTAGAAGTCTGTTTCTGCATTAGCATGAATAATTAATCCAGTTCTATGTTCCTTTTCGTCCATGTAACATTCACATCATGCCTGAGGTCCCCTCCAAAACAAAATATTTTTTCTCCAGTGTATTTAACCACTTAAAAATCTCACTTTTATGCTAAAGTTTCTAAACGTCATACTTTGGAATAAAAAAGCTGCAATACTTAGTTTCAAAATATTGAAAGGAGATATTTCCTTTCCCTCTACATAATTCAACTGGGAGGTTAAAAGAAAGTTCTCTTGGAATTTGACACTTAAACTGCATTTTTCAGGAAACATACTAGTCTTCACAACAAAGTAACCAATAGCTAAGCCTATTACTGCCAGTGCCTTGTGGTAGGTAAGTACACATTTAACTGGAAAAGAAAAAAAACACGAAAAAAGATTTTGCACTGTTACAGTTTTATTCCTGTACTTAAAGATTTGTGCATTTTTCTAAAAAATACATATTTTTAATACACATCTACAAATTTAAAAACCAAGCATCTAAAAGCTGAAAATTCTAAATTATAATATTTGAATAACTGCAAGCAAAAGTAATACCTAACTGCTCTGAATTGCTCTCCTCCATCGAAGATTTGTTTCATTTTGCTCACATAAGCCACTGTTTCTGAGGAGTGTTCTAATTAACAGCTTAGCTACAGTTATAAAATATTTTCCATGTGACTTACTTTTCTCTGGTACAAGACAGATAAGGGAACAAATAGATTTGCTCTCCCAGAATTGCAGTTAACCCTTTTAAGTCAGCTGACACATTCCAAAGCAATTTTCCTTAATGTACTTAGTACTTTACCCAACAAAAGAAAAACAAACCAACTTCACTTGAACATTAATAAAGGTTTTCCTTCTAGCTACCATTCTAATTAATCACACAATCAATAATGAAATATTTCTAACCTCATTTGTAACACAATATAGAACTAGTGACTCTACTTCAAAGAGAATGTTTTTCATCTCAGTAAAATTTACAACAGATATGCATAAAGTCATTCTAATGGGAACATTTCAAAGCAGTACAGTTTCCATGTGAGAAGTATGACTTTGCCTAAACTGCTGTTCCTTTCAACATTATTGTATGGTGTCAAGTGATTTATACAGTGAAAGGTAATCACTCTATAAATAAATGAAAGGTAATTGAGGATATATTTGCAGCAGGAAAAAATCTCATAATTTGTAGCTGTATAGCTGTGCCCACATACCTGCCTTGTTCCTGAAACCTTGTTCTTTGATTTATACCTACAGTCTCACATTGAGAGAGATAGAGCAGTTTATGTCAATTCAGAGCAATTTGCCATGGTTTCATCCTCTCTCTTTTCCGTCCTTAGTCATCCTACTTCAAGTTGCTAATCTGGCCCAAAACTGACCAAGGTACTTTTACAGGAATAATTCTGGGCCGGATCCACTTCCCAACCTTGCTCACAAGTCACACAGTCCCCAAGCCAGCACAAAGGTGTAGGTACTCCTTAAGATATGTCTGCCCTAAACTTAAACGTAGTTGCCTAACCTACCTGAAAAATAAGTCTATTCTGCATTGCACCAGTATGTCTATACAAGCGTGGTATACATTTCACAGCATCCTGTTAAGCAAGATGGTTTTGTTACTTCATTATTACCTTGCACGTTATAGATTTAACTCAAAGGTTGGATTTTGAGCAGCTTATCACAACCCTTTGAGCCAGCAGTTCAAGGAGTTTTCAATCCATCTCACAGTCCATTTATCTATCCCACGCTTCGGCAGTGAGTCCATGAGGATATTATGGGAGACAGTGCTGATAGCCTTGCTAAAGTCAAGATAAACACCATCTCCTCCTGTCCACCAAGCTAGTTATTTCATCGTACAAAGGCACAATTAGGCATGATTTCTGCTTCATAAATCCATGCTGTCTATTCCCAATCACCTTCTTGTCCTTAATATGTTTAGCAATGGCTTCCAAGATTATTCGCTCCATCACCTTCCCCAGCCTGCAGTTCCCTGGATCCTCCTCCTTGACCTTCTTAGAGATAGGAATAACATCTGCCATCTTCCAGTCCTCAGGAACCTTTTCTGACAGCCATGACCTTTCAAATATAAACAGGAGTGGCCTCACAATGACTGACCAGCTCCCTCTGCACTTGTGGGTGCATCCCATCAGGTCCCATGGATTTTTGTATGTCCTATCCTGTCCTATCTGTTTAAATGTTCCCGTGCCTGATCCTCCTTCACTGAACATAAGCCTTCCTTTCTCCAGACTTTCCTACTGGTTTCAGGAATCTGGAATTGCTGAAGGCCAGTCTTACCAGTAAGGACGTAGCCAAAGGGGACACCATGTACCTCACACTATCCACATCCTTCATCACTGCACTATTCAGCAGAAGGAACAGATTTTCCCTAGTTTTGCTTTTGCTACTGATGTATCTGTAGAAGCCTTCTTGTTGCCCTTCATGTCCCTCACCAGATTCAACCCAAGCTGGGCTTTGACATTTTTTAACCCTATTTCTGCATGTTTGGACAGTGTCTCTATATTCCTCCCAGGCCACATGTGCCTCCTTTCAGGAGTAAATGCTATGCTTTCAATGTATATTCAGCTTACTTGCAGATTTACAGTTAAGTTTTGGTGTGTATGTATACTTTAATTCTATTTAGTAATTTGGAGTTCAGTACAATTTTTTTCTGATGTTTAAAACACAGTTGCTTTGAAATTTACTCTCTTGGACAGTTATATATTTCTAAAAAATAATAATTGCAATATTCATAACTCGTTATAATTACCAAGTTAATTCTAACTACAAAGCAAAATGCCTCATTGCCAAATCATGGTTTTCCTTCATCCAATATAATCATTTGATTAGACATTCTGTTCCATATTTCCCTAATGATTTTAATATTTTCCTCTGGAGATTGAATTTTTAGTCTTGTTTTTCAGATGAATGTCATAGCTCATAAAGAATCAACTTACTTCTAGCTTGTTCACAGATACTGATAATAAAATGGGGGAAACATCAAGGATGATTTATTATACCACATCAAGCAGGGAAGAAAAAAAAATAACCTTGTCAGTTGTGCTCAGTTCTTCTTATTTAAATGAATGTAATAATGTCCTCCTTCTCCATCTTTTCCGAAGTAATGTTTATTTGCAGCTGATTTCTCAACAATACTGCATCATGAAATGAAATGGCATGTCTGATTGCGGAGTTGGTAGACTGAATATGCACTGGTGTTTGCAACTTGTTTAACTGGTCTTAAAACATCTGCATGCTATATTTCTAAATACCATTGATAGCCCTCTTTAAGCTCCTTTTAAAATGTGATGTACACTTCTAGGAGAAGGTAAATTTTTGGGGACTGATAGGCAGCAATGGTATGTGTCAGCAGGAGAGATGCAACTGCAGGGAGCTGTGCGCCACACACACCTCCCTCTGTCCAGGGCGTTGCTTTGGGCACCAACTTCTACTCTGATTCTCCCTGATTTTCAGAGCAAATGTGCTCAGGATTTCCAGTGACCCCAGTGGGCAGTGACTGCACCCATGCTTTTTCCCATGTGCGTGTGATCCTTTGCTGGACTGACCAAAGCTTCACTGGCTCATGGTCTAGTTGTTGCACAAAAAGGGACTAGGATTCAGCCTCCTTTCTCCATCTGCAACGTCTCTCTAGGTCTTGGCATAGTTTTTTGAAAAGCCAAAAAATCCCTCCAAAATTAACATTGCTTTCCTTCCTAAATTCAGCCACTGTGAATTAGCATTAGTTATAAAAATACTTTCTTAATAGATTTTTTTTCAAGAACATAATGTATTTATTTCTGTTCTTACACATTGTAGTGAAAAAGAAATAAAATGTTGGGTAAATAACTTTTTACCATTTTCTTTTTTTTTTTCCAGAAAAGGAGATTTCCAGTAACATATGGGACCCAATTCTATTTTTGATTGTTTGCAAGATACTGCAGTGACCTCTAAGATCAAAGCAAAACCACTGCCTGTTTATCAGAAACCTCGTCTTTCAGAAGGTGGACCTTCCTGTCCTGTCATCCAGAAATATCAGTCTTGGAAGGAAACTGGTTGTGTTAGCCCTTGGAAATTCCCTGCTAATGAGCAAAAGATTTATGGTACAGGGGAGCAAAGGGGACATCTGAGAGGGTTATAGCTCTCTCCCTTCAAGTGTGGTCAGCGTGGCATTGCCAGATCTGATGCCACATGACATGGTGGTGGCTGTGAATGCTGCTCACATTTCTAGATGAGCTGCATCCGTCCTTTCTCATGCTTCTAACAGAATTCTGAAGAATGAATAGGAAGGAGGAGACTTTTGCCTTTGCCAAGCTTGGAAGCTCTCTTTGCCTGAATTGTCATTGGTGTAATAGGACATGAAGAGCCTACAATGAAGACGACAGACTATTGTCTGTTTTTAGAGATGAAGTGGCAGAAGCTGCCAAGAGTGAGTCCCTTGTGTGCCTGAGTATGTTAGGTGAGAAAAAAGAGAGCCTGGAAGAAAAGCTTTATTTAGAAGCAGCATGTATGCTGCTTGCAGTCTTATTCCTACTGTATTGTACTGAGAGATTTTGAAAGGAAAGTTAATACCTTTTCTTTTTTTTTAAAATAATTTTCTTCCACATTCTTAAGCCTGTCAGAACTACATGAACGGAGACAATGAATTGCACACTTCCCAGTAGGACGTACATTGCTTTGTTGCAGATTAGGGGAACAACACAAACTCCCCACAAACAATATAACTGATTAATTAGATACAGGACTGAATTATTCCTAGCAGAATTTCAAAATAAATCTACAGAGGACACAGAAAAATTTCAATCTTTAGCATTCCTTAACTAGTGCATTGCAAAGATTTTTCAGCTCAACTTTCACACAGAACTGGCACTGTTTATCTATCAACGACAAAGATAAATACTTCAGAGACTCTGAGATGTGATAACTCTGACATTAGACTGGTCAAGGCAAATAGTTCTCAATTAATAAAACTTCCACTGCAAACAATGGGAAATCAGTAGGGAAAATGCTTGCAAGGTCAAGATCAATCTCTGGGCTCCAAATCAGATTAAGGAAGATTTGGAGTTGCTTTAGACTCTGAAAACATAAGGATTTGGAACCTTAAGTACTCTTTTTTGAATACTGGCCCTCAGTTTTAAAGGTAAGGACAAAACTATATTGATGAATTCTATATGAAAAAGAAAGGATAATTTAAAGGAATATTAAGGGTCAGATCTTGTCCATTTTACATTGAAGGAACATTTTACTTCACATGGAATCCAACAGAAATTGATATGTCAATTTACAGAATAGGTGAGGGATTCATTTTGTCTAATTTTAGCCACGGAAATGCTAGATGTCAAATCTTAGCTAATCACCTAGACTGCCTTACAAAAAGAGACAGGAATGTCCACAGGGCAATGTATTCCACTTACTTTTAATACTTATCTTAGGGTAGATGAATTAGCCTCTGGCAGCACCTATCTCTTTCTGCTCACTGTTAGGAAAACCTAGGCAACTATCTCAGATTTATATGCTTAGTTGATTATTGCACCTTATTTGTGAAGTATTTTTAATGCACCTCAGGAAAGAAAGATGTCTCCAGATAGTTGACTGAGTCATCTGAAGCTGTGTTTATTTATTTTTTATTTATTTGTCCATATGTTATTTGCAGGGAATCAGAGAGCAATTTGGTACTCAGAGCTTCAGTGTGTCCTGAAAATGAGCACATCACTAAGACTGAAAAGGCATCTTTGATGCTCATACATACAAAAGCACAACAATGTTCTCTTGTGCTACTTCAAAATTCTATTGGAGCTTGCAAAGACACACAGACTATTGAAAACGCTTAGCCACTTAACACCCCAGGTTTTCAAACCCAAAACCCTGTTAGGTATTGACATTTTACTGGGTGCTCAAATACCATCACAATTGCTTTTAAAGATGTTTGAAGATCCGGATGGTTTAAAAGCCATGGATTGCACAGCCATCTAAACGTATTGTGTGTGTTTGTATATCCTCCAAAGTAATTGAATGATTCATGAAAGTCAACAGTAAGTTCTGGCATCACTGGAACTAATAAAACATGATTTCTTATAGAAGTGTCTTGTGACTGATTGACCTTGATGTCCAACTGAAATATTTATAAATCTGTGGAAATCTAATTATTTAATTAATTAGAGTCTTCTACTTCTGTCACATTCAGTTAAAATACACCAAGTTCAAAAGTTTTTAGAGGAAACACAAAGACACAGCCATGCACAGGCAGTGCGGACGTATGATCCTTGCTTCCCATGCAAATGATGCTCCAAAGAAAAAGCTCTGTTATGCTTGCAGAACCTTTGAGCCATTCAACCTAAAGCTCTAATTGATTATCGCAATTAGAACAAGGAGGATGCAGTAAATACATCTGAAACAGGTCTTTTCACCTTCCTTTGCACTCTACAGGTAAAGGTTATAACAGAAAAGAGTAGAGCTCCAGGCAAATGTCAGGGGATACAAATGGAAATGCAAAAGCAAAAATAAGGCCACAGCTCCAGAAGTAGTCTGCTCTGGGAGTCCTACAAATAATGGCATTATTTACCCCTGTCTGTAGCAGTTATGTCAACTTAATCAATAGTAAAAGAAGAAATTCACCAGAAGGCAAAGAAAAGTAAACACATGGGTCAAAAAAAAATAAAAATTATCCTATTGGGGAAAAATATTTTTCAGTCTTTTCACAAACAAAGTCAAAAAAGACTTTTCCAATATAAAGACAGTTTAATGACAAATTTCTTACTTTTCCGCTCACATCTGCAGAATTACTGTGCTTGCCCACATAAACTGAAGAAAGGTGATGTCAAGTTCAAATGAACTTAGAAGTGGCTGATACAAGGTATATCTAAACCCTCTGTCAGAACCACTCTTAAAGGCTTCATAGCAGCCGAGAGGTAACTCACGTACAGGAAAAGTGTCCTCACTGAGCTTCTCAGCATTTCTCAGGTCGATCACTAAAGCCAATCAGTGGTCATCCATGGGGTATCATTCTGTGTCTTTCTCAAATAGACATAATGGGTAATATCTGGGCAGAAAAATCCCCAAAGTAGAATTGTGGTAACTGCCGTGAAAGTGATGGACAGTCACCAAACTATAAGGGAAAGCATCTCAGTATCCTCAGTTTCTATGTCTTGTTGTTGTAACCTGGGCCTATAGATCTATCTCAATTGCCGTCTCAGCTCTAGCAAGTTCATAAAGTGTTACACTAATGGATAAGATGGAATTCTGATAGCAAGGGCATGAGAAGGCAACAAACCTCTCGGTGAATGCAGGCATAAAGGACAGACGAAATCTAAGGACTTAGGATCTTCACCAACAAACAGATAAACAACATCAGAAATCTCTGCACTGAAAAAAGGATATCAGAAATGAGTTATAAGGATGCACGGAATAAATTCCAGTGTCTCTCTCTGCTTTCCCCACCCCCACCTCCCCAACCCCCTTTTTTTTTGTTTTAATTTCAAAAGAAAGACTTAAGATTCCTGGAGTAATCTTTTGGCAAAGGCCAATGAGCCTCTGTTGTGGTCTAGAAATTCTGCCCTTTGCTGGTGAGCCCCGATCACAAGAACATCTAGACACAATCCACAAGGATTTCTGATTTGAACCAGGGCACCAAAAAAATTCTATCTGACACACATGAGATTTTACTCCGTTTTCACTTCTGTCCTCCTGACTACCTTCTTATTTTTCCTCTCTTTACCCACCTCTCTCTCAATTTCACGGCAATCCTGAGCCTCACTACACTTCACAGCACTGGCAAAACAGGCTGCAGTGGCTCCTGTAGAGAAGGAAAGCAACTTGCCTGGTGGTGTCTCAAGCCGTGGAATAATTGAAAATAAAGAGAGGTGGTTGTGGAGGACAAATTGCAGTAGTTGACTGCAATTGTGGGTACCACATAAGAGTGCCTATTTGTGGCTGTCACAGCCATTTTTATGTTCTGCTCTTTCTAATGTGGTTTGCTTTCACAAATTTGGAGAAATAGCCATTATTCACACTTGTCCACTCAAAATTCAGTAGCAGGACTATTCTATTCTGACATATTTGTGCGGGGGTAAAAAAGCAATTCTAACCAGTACTTTCAGCCTTAAAAAGATATTTTAATAACTGTTCAGAATCACAGAATCACCGAGGTTGGAAGGGACCTTTTAAGATCATCTAGTCCAACCAATTAAAAAAAAACCAAAAAACCAAAAAAACCACACACACAAAACCAAAAAAAACCACACCACACCCAAAACAACACCAACCCAACACTAATTCCATATCCCCGAGCACCATGTCAACTTGTCTCTTGAATACCTCCAGGGATGGTGCCTCAACCACCTCCCTGGGCAACCCATTCCAATGTCTGACAACCCTTTCAG
>JAOXNO010000001.1:12838187-12884454 GCA_028565335.1 Limnodromus scolopaceus | reverse complement strand
CTGCTATTAGGTCTCCCCGGAGCCTCCTCTTCTCCAGGCTGAACAACCCCAGCTCCCTCAGCCTGTCCTCGTAGCAGGGGTGTTCCAACCCCCTGATCATTTTTGTGGCCCTCCTCTGGACCCGCTCCACCAAGTCCATGTCCTTCTTATATTGAGGGCTCCAGAACTGCACACAGTACTCCCGGTGAGGTCTCACCAGAGCAGAGTAAAGTGGCAGAATCACTTCTCTGGATCTGCTAGCAACACATCTCTTGATGCAGCCCAGGATGTGATTGACCTTCTGGGCTGCAAGTGCACGCTGCCTGCTCATGTCCAGCTTCTCGTCCATCAGCACCCTCAAGTCCCTTTCCTCAGGGCTAGTCCTCATCCCCTAGTCTGTATTGATACCAAGGATTGTTCCTGCCCAGGTGCATAACCCTGCACTTGCTCTTGCTGAACCTCATGACATTTACTTGAGCCCACCTCTCCAGCCTGTCCAGGTCCCTCTGGATGACATCCCATCCCTCAGGTGTATCGACACATCTATTGTACTGTCTTACTATTAGATCTTACTTGTCTTGTATACAAGTTAGCTTCAGACTTCTCAAACTCTCTTCATGCCTTTCAAAGTCTCTGCTGCTTCTATTTATTTTGCTCTCCAAATTCTTTCAATTTTTCTTAAATGAGGTGATTAAAATTTAGCACACGAAATTTAAACTGCTAAAGTGATACTGAATACTCTCCATATCATTTTCTACTTGGTCTTTGATCTCTTTAACATCATTGTCTATTTGAAAGCTCCTGTGCACTGAACAGAGTTATTAAAGAAACTTTCTGAAATGGTAACTTGGTCATTAGGAACAATTCCAATATCTTTAGGTCCAGTGAGGTATATGGATAATTCAAGCATGTATTTTAATATTCTTTATTTTGCATCTGCCATCTTCAAATTCCTTCTGCTATCATGCTGACTGTGTAATGAAGGCTCATTAAGTCTCTCAGAAGCTAAGTATGCCTACCCCTTGACTATCGTGATTTAATCTGCAAACCCCCCTACTCTGATGCTCTTCACATTTCCTGGAGAGGTTTTGAAAAATCCTGCTCAAAGAGTATGATAGACATTGTCAAATCAAACAAATGAATTGTCAAATCAAACAAAATCACCGTTTCTATAACCTCCTGATCCAGCAGCTCTGCGGTTTTGAAATAGGTATATAACCTCAGGCTCAGCACTCTAACAAAGCTCCTCACCACCTGGATCGCAGCGGACCGGTGGTCAGGATCATGGGCAGAGATGATTGATTGTGTTTACTCATGCAAAGATACCCAAATCACTGTGATTTTAGTGGAATTATCCCTGATTTACAGTATACCAATGTAAGCACCAGGGTCAAGTATCTAATAAAATTTAGGCATCTTATTGTAAGGCTTGTATTTTTTGATTTAAAAAAATAATATATATATTTGTGTAAATCAGATTTCTGTCACAAAATTTCAGTGAACTTCTTTCGGCTTGAAAGGCTTCATAGAAAGGAGAAACTCAAGGCTCACAAAAATTGCAAGTTAAATAAAAGCAGTAACGCACTTCTGGACTTATATTGTGACTTCAGGAGCATGGGGCTGATCCAAAATGCACTGATGTTGTGAACAGTCTCCCTTTGACTCATCTGAGTTTTGTACCAACTTCCAGGCATGTATCTTACCAGGCATGTTATGCTTCTCTTCTTTTGTCATGTTTTTGCAACATTAAACACGTATTACTATCTGTCATTATTTAAAGACAGGTACGTTTACATTTGCTCAATGGAATAGAATATGAGGATTCAGATATATTTTCCACCCTTTAAGACTGATACATTAACTTCAGTAATAACCTTTCAATATTAGAAATTCACATTAAGACTACTTAAAGTTAAAATTGCAAAAAAGGAGAAACAAAACAGGGCAAAATATCTCCTCTGAGTTGTCAGCTGCAGTCTGAGTTGGGGTTTGCAAAACAGTCTCTGATGTAATTCCTAGGCAATAAGGTCTATTGAGATCTAAAGGCAGAGAACTTCTAGGAGAAAGGTAAAGCTTTATTTTGCTTGAAAAGACATCTGGTGCAGAAATTCAGAGAGCAGTTAGGAAATACTGAACAAACACTACTTTCTTATAATGGCCAAAATGTATTTTCATTTCCACTTCATTTTGTATGTTTAATACAGTACGACTTTTAATCTACTGTTTATGCGTTCTAATCATGTCAGATGTGTGGGCGTCCTGTAATTCTTTATGAATAATAAGGAATGCAAATAGTGCTATCTTCACACTCACAGTTGACTGCACTCTGTTGGCTCCCCATCAGCACCTAATTTATCAGCTACTAATTTTCAGAGAGATAATGTTTAATGCTGGAGGAATATCTTTGTGCACATAACATTACATTGCTGAGGGAGAATGTTAGAAGCATCTGACCAATTACATGTGCTCCAAGACAGTCTTATTTGGTGGAGTTAATTTTCCAAATTTCACTCACCTTATTTATTAAGACTATTTATTGTTATAGTCAACTGGAACTAATAATGATTTTTGCAATCTCACAAAATATTCAGTTATCTCTCAGTTAATACAGAAAATCCTTCATTGAAGCAATTATATATTGAAGCATGAATGGCAACAGACCACTGTAAATGAAGATTACAAAAATAAATGCTTAATATAATCTGAAATTATTTTCAACCAATGCATAAATCTCACATGAAAACAGTTCATAAAAGAAGTAGTAGCATTATCAAGCAATGTTAGATGACTGAGATATATTGCATATGTCACTATTTTCCATTCGTCTTTCCCTACATCACATAGACATTCCTGCAGAGTTAAACTGGAATCTAAGTTTACCTTTTTTGAGAAAATTGATTTAAAACTTTGGGTGCAATAAATAAGTAGTTATGTATGCAGTTTTTTAGCTTTTTGAATTGATGAAGTAATATTAACAAGTATAAGTAATAAATATAAGTAATATACATAAATATATGTAAATATACATAATATATGTAAATATATGTATAAATGAATATAAGTAATATTTAGCTTTTTGAATCAATGAAACATAATTAAATATAAATTTCATATTGTCAATAAGCTTACACCTTTCTTTATAAGGATTTTGCCATCCAATTTGTTTCATATATAAA
Organism: Limnodromus scolopaceus; assembly: GCA_028565335.1. NCBI lineage: Eukaryota > Metazoa > Chordata > Aves > Charadriiformes > Scolopacidae > Limnodromus > Limnodromus scolopaceus. The sequence goes on along the minus strand of JAOXNO010000001.1, from coordinate 12,881,299 downwards.
TAGTACTTCCTCACAGAAAATAAAATTCGAAATAACTTAGAGAGTTACACAACCTAATCATTCAGGTTGCATTAACAAGTTTCCATGTTCATAGATGCAGGCCCTGAAGGAAATCTGATATAAAATTCAGATCTACATTTATATGTTTGGATGTCATATTCTAAGTCACTAGTCTCATTTTATTACGTGTCTTATTAGAAATTAGTGTTTCAGGTTAGGAATTTTCTACACTTGTATAGCAAACAGCAAAATAGATCTTTGAGTCTTACTGGAACTTTGCAGTAATTATCACCCTTCAAATGCCCAGTTATTAATACTTTTGCTTCCAGTAACTGCCCTATCAAAAATAAAACTTAAAATCTGTCAGTCCATGAATCACAGAAAGTCTTGTCTGATATCAAGACTCTTTTAAAATCCTCGTAGAGGCATATGCAAACTATTTTAACTTTGACGTTATAAGATCTAAGGCTTTCAACGATGTGGCAAAAAAATTCATTTCTCATAAAAAAAGCATGAACGTTCTGGAAAGTCATAAATTACATTGAAATTGTTTTCCAATATGCACAAATATTCTATTTTTTTTTCTGTCACAAGCATTGGGGAAAATGCTACATTTAATGAATTTAGAATCAGGTTTGGGGGACAAGGGGTTTTAAAAGATGAGCAGAATGCCCTTCTGACACTAAGAATGGCTATCAATTTTTGACATTTTTGTTCCCATAGCAGTTCTGTGGTTTGTTTTGTTGTGGTGGTTTTTTTTGTTTTTTTTTTTTTTAATAGAACAAAAGTTTTTAGTGAACTGAAATGTACTGGAAGAAAATAGGACTTCAAAAATAATTATCAATGTGTACAGCATACGATTTGAAGATTCCACCTTATGAAAAGATAGCAAAAGAAAAGTGGATTAGAAAGTGTTCAGGGAGAACATACAATAGGATTCTCGATGTGATGTGTCTTGCCCCTTATTGGAAAACACGGCAGTGATGCTTTGCACTCTAGCAAAAATTGTTGGCTAAAAGTTTGTTTTGACATAAGAATCTTTTATCAAACCCGGCTTGTTCATCATGGCATCTCTTCTATTCTGGTCAGAGAGAGGATGATATTTCCCATACCCATTTGATGTCGGTATTCAATTATGCACTTGTCTAAACTCTTCCTAGATGCTGCCAATCCATGGACTGTTAGTCTTGAGGTTTTTACAAGAATCACATACTGTATGAAGCCTGTCCTTCATGTGACTTATCTGCAGAGAAATTATGCAATGCCTTTTTTTTAAGCTTCTCCTGAGTAAAGCATGCCATTTCTGTCTAGTCTGGAATGGTTTTGTTACATAAACCAAGTCACTGACAAAATTTGATGTCAAATTCTATTCACTGGGGATTGTTTTTAGCCAAAAGATCAGAACGACTTTCAACAAGTTTTGTCAGGACGGAGTGTCTGGCCTCCCTTACACAGTTACGGTAGGTTCACTACCAATTTTTCATGTTATTATCATTCCAAAAGATTTACTGTTGAGCTTTCTTTCCAAAAAAGTATGAACAGTGCTGGCATTTTAATTTCATTCTTTGTCCTGCAAACGTGAACGGATACTTTAATATGAGATCACTAAAAACGAATTTATGTTGTTCCATATTTCAGTTGATTTCAAATGATACACTTGCAATTGTTTTTAATTCGGTATTTAGTCATGATAGAAAGCCAGAAAATTAGGGTTTTTTTCTCACTAACTTCAAGTTTATATATTGAAGTGATGTTGCATCAATTTACATCATTTCTTGTTAATTTGCAGCAGCCTCTTATGCCAAGGAATACATTATAGAATAATTAAATTATAAGAGAGACTGAAGAGAGAGGTTTTGGGGGGTATTTCCTGTCTTCATACCTTGTCTGTGGAAAAACCTAATTAATCAGATCAAACTGCTGGGCAGAATGTCATTAATCTTTAAAAAAAAAAAAGCCATTATTTACTTCTCACTGAGAAATAACAGGTATAATAAAATAACAGTAAAAACTCTGCTGTTACAATTTAGTGATGCTTACAGATATTTTTAAAACATCATTGTCTTAGCTTTTTGGCTCCATTTCTTTGTTTACCTGCTTTTACTTCAGTGGAAGACACTGAATGGAGTATTCCAGTATTAGAGACACAAATTCACCACTTCAGGGATGAACAGAAATTGTAAATTTCAATGGATTAACTTGGACTTTTTTTAAAACTGTAATTTTTTAGGTATTTTTAAATGTGTGCCCAAGCTTCGGTAACTATAAACTCTCTTTCCTGATAATGACAATTTAGAGAGAAGCGGAATAGCTAGGAGGTCTGTAGATCTACTTCAGAAGAGATTTTGAGCGAGCAGGTATCAGCCACTTTCATTTTGCTAGCATTTCACATGGGAATGGCTCCACACTGGTGCTTTGGTGGCCAGTGGGTTTGCTCTCCTCCAGCTTGTTTTGTTACTCAGTATGCCATAGCCAAGGGTCAGAATTTACTCTGATTTCAGAGATATCTCCATAGTTAACACCTTCATCCAGTTCTGATGTTACATTAATGAGTGGAAGAGTAATTTCACACAGCTGGCTTTTTAGGGAGCACATGCATGCATCTGCACGTGCAAAGATAAATAAATTTAAATATCTGCACAAATAGCCTGGGAGAGTCTAGTCCTTCAAGGAAAATTATGAATTTTGAATACAGTTATTCTTATGTATAACACAGTTTTGCAAGACTTAACAGGAGTAGAAGTTATACTTCACATGGCCTTTTCTGGTCTTTATTAAGAGAAAAACCGAGTTATGAATATGCAAGTCTAATGGAATGTACTCATCCATTTTAAAGTGTTTTAAAAATTTTATTCTAAAATGTTGGAATACCTAATGAAAAACTTATGGGAAATAGATGGTTCCTTCCTGTTATATTCCATATAAGAGTCCACACTTCACAACCTAATTAATTAGTAATCATAATGAGAAATTACATTTCTCATTGACTCCCAATTCAGCTACTAAATTTTCTTCAGCAGCAATTTTCTGCTTGGAAAATTTACTGCTTTCTGTGTACCTTGGCTAGCAAAAGACCTTGAATTTTAGCAAAAAATAGAGTTCATATCCTTTATTAATACTGATAAAAATGGAAATATATAACCTTACATCATATAAGTGGGAAATCTATTTTCATTTCTATTCATATTGCAACTAATTTCATTCTGGGAGATAAAATGTAAGCTTTCATACTCTCCTACACTTAGAAATATGTAAGTCAGAAAATGGAAAACACTTGCAGTGGATGTACTTGCGTATCCTAACAATGGAGAATAATTCCTTTACTATCTATGGCTGACTCAAAAACTGCTGAAATTCAAGGGACAGGCTTCTGAAAACTTCAAAAGGTTTCAAAGGTTTTTGAACAGGCCCCCTAGTGTCTCATCCACTCTAATTTTTAACACCCCAAGCAATAAAACTCCCTCTAGTCTTCTTTAATTAGCTCACACAGTAATTTTGTGAATTATTTTAAATACAGGATCTATTTTACATCCTTGCTGATTTCACAGTTACTTGTCTAGAGCTCTCCTATTAGTGCGTTCTCAGAGAATTTCATCTTCTTTTGAATCATTTCCAAGTGCCTTTTCTTCCAGATGTAATCTCACTTTCCACAATCACAAGGATAGCTCCTTTATAACTTAGGAAACTCTTTGATGCATGTTTGTGTGACTGTGTTATACCAGAACATATCTAGACCATTAATATTTCATTTGACTTGGATATATTGTACTTTAAAGCACCTTGGAAATACATTTTTCCCTCTTTTTCCAGCAGAGCTAATGGTTTGCAGTAGATGCTTCTAGTGTTTCTATTTGAAACGAAACAAAATGAAACAAAACAAAATAAAACAAACCCCACCTCTTTTGTCAAAACACAGTTTGCTGGAGTTGTGATTATTTTTTATATACTGTTGACATATCATTGCTACTTCCTTGTGTGGAGTATTGTAAAACTTGGCCATTTAGTCTCCCAACAGTGTAATCTGCACTATCTTTGAATTCATATTCAGAGGTAATGATTAAAACAGTATATTGCCAACATCTTAGCCTCCCTAGCATTGGCACTTTTGGTAATGGTATCCTACCTTTTACATTGAGTCCTATAAATATGTCAAATTGTCCAAAAATAATTTCTCAGTACAAATTCAGATAAGAGAAATATATTTAATTATTTTCCTTGGTGCAATACTAAGTATGTTAATCACAACACTGCAAAGGCATTTTATTATCTTAGACTGATAGGAAAGATGACTCTTTCATGGCCATTCAATGACCATGTCTTTAGTACAGTCAATCACAAATTCAACACCAACTAAACTGAACTGACAATCTGTGCTTTAAAGATGACTAGATTGTTCCTGACTATGAATGACAAATTTTGTTACACAACTGAGCAGTATTTCTTTAACATCCACATTCAAAGCTATTGTTCAGGGTGGTGGGAAAAAAAGTACTAGAAAGAGTTCTGCCTCCCATAGTTTCACGCCCTTGGTGGACCAATATAAAAAGTGGCCCACACAGACACATCTTCTTATGTTTGGTGTATTTAATACTTCACTTATTTCATGAATTGTGTTAAGAATTTAGACACTTGACACCCATCACACATAATATCATGCCAAGATTTAGTAAGGCTTCTGTGGTGTAGCTGTTGGTGTTCAAGAGTCGTAGTTTCCTTATTGTAATATCTGACTTTTAGAGCCACATTTGATTTGCTTAAAAAGCATAGGCATGACTTAAAATCTTCAATGGTGTCTATTTAAGAACAAAATTATAATTTCATTATGCAAAATAAATTAGAAATTACAGGAATTTTTTTCTAGATGTCCTTAAGAAAAAATCATAGTTTGAATAGATATGGGAAAATATTATTATCCTTTGTGTATCTTATTTTTTAAAACAATGAATTATTTCTTAAGAACTTTAAAAACCCAGAAAGTTAGTATGCTGTCTCAAATTGTTATTTGATTTGAACTGATCTCAGTCAGTAAAGCTTTCCTGGCCTTAATATCATTTCAAACAGATAAATATATTTCTGAAAAAGAATCCCAACCCTCATCTCCTTCCAATATAACTGAGATATGATTGAGATAGCTTCTTCATCTTCCAACAGTTCTAGTAATATTTACACACCTATACCATGCAATATGCATAAGAGTACTTCACCCTGAACTGACAATTTTTCTTTTGACACTCCTTTCCTCACTCACTTAAAAAAGTCTCTAAGATTATTCAAACTCCCATCAAGTCTGGAGGAAGCTCGTGGTGATCTTTTCAAGATCCTTTCACTTCACGAACAAAAATACGACCATTTCATTTCTCTTCATGAAAATATCATTGAAATACCTGATACAAACTCACTGCTTAGAAAGAAAGAAGTCACAGTTGCTTTCATCGTTGAATACAGAAGCTAGAAGATATGTTACGTATAACTGATGGTGGTTTACAGAAGATTCACTTTTTAGCCACCAAAACTTCTCAATAAACTTCCTGACTGCCACCTTTTTGACACTATTGACTTTTCCCTAGATGACTGACGCATGAAGTCCAATGAGAGGCTGAGAAGATACACTCTTAATCAGTGCAGAAAACTGAAGTTGTTCATGTGTTCTTTATTAACAGATCTCTTACGTGAGATGCTCCATTTACATATCTATTTTAAATACAAGTCAAGTTCAAGTTCAGAAGAAAAAGAAGTTTAAAACAAAAAGTTAAAAACACGAGTTCAAAACATCTGTAAGAGCAGATGTTCTAGACAAACTATGGCTACATTCAGAGTAAAATGGTCAATATACTGTTGTACTGCTCCCCGATCAGTAACTGTGAATTCTTTTTAATAGGTTTGAGGGAGGGTTGGGAGGGGGGAAGAGGTGGGTGTATGCATGTGTGTTTGTTGCCTTTTTTTTTTTTTTTTTTTTTTTACTCTCAGGACAGAGAAGTAGTTGTTCCTCATCTCCTATCCTCATCTGAAACAGAAATGGTGAATCTGGTTTGGACAAATTCACAGGCATATACCACCTCTCAAAAATAGCCTCTTGATCTTTGATACTCATTGTTTTCACTGCACCAACTTGTCATTTAGGTTGTGCCAATACACATGCTAGAACACCCTGCCTCCACACCAGCCCCTCAGGATTCCTCAGTTACCTTTGGAGATTGCAGTCTACAGGGCACGGCGTTTCATCCATCCATCTGGTCCTCAACACATCTCATTAAAATCTGGTGCTCTGCTTACACTGGGTCTAGCACGAGAGGCCAGCAAGTCTCAGGGTAGTTGAACACTATGAACTCATCTCATGGCCTAGCCTACTCTGAGGAAGTCTAACCTACTTTGGAAAATGTAAGAGTATTACTTTGGTGGTTGTGTTTTAATAAGGAAGAGATTGGAATCTGGGGACTCAAATTAAACATGGTTGCTTACTGAGAAGCAAATCTTTTGAGAAGCTGTGTTCTGCAAAAAACAACACTTGTAAGGATACAGCTACACATTACGTGACTGCCAATCCACTGTACAGTCTTATACTGAAAGCCATGTAGCTAATGAGTTACCTCTACTGACACTTGGCTTGCAAACCACGATCTCAAAACTACAGCACAGTCACTTGTGCTCAGTCAAAATGTTATGATGCTATTTCGTGTCCTTGACAGCTTTAACCTCACAATGATACACTACAGTAGCTCTGCTAAGAGTGGCTCCTATTTTTAAAGCACATTGAGTAAACAGTAAAACAAAATTCCAAACAAACGAATAAAAAAGCAAACAGCCTACTTAGCAGGAATCTGTAATTTCAAAATAGTACAAAATGAGATTAATATCATAAGACAAACTGGCAACGTGTAAATGACAAAAGCGGGTCTTCAATATCTGCAGCGAATTACATGCAGTTGCGTGTGTTCAAACCACAGCTGTATCTGCCCCACACTGCACCTTATTGGCAGCCTGCAACAAGCCCACTTGCCGCACAGGGAGTTCTGCTCAGATAGAACCCCAAATATTTACTTAAAACAACCGGGCTGATGACATAAGCATTTCACAACAGCAAGCTCCAAACATTCAAAGGAAAACAGATCACTGTGTGGATCATATTTTGATCCATGTACAAGAACTCTCCCACATAACACTGGGAAAATGTCCAGAAGATGAGCACAGCGTCATCTATAGTGTGGCGCTGTGAGAAGTACACAACGCCGATACAGATAGAATAGCTCAGGACAGCTTTTTTGGGAACTGCTGCTAATATACTCAAAACTATTCACCAGGTAAATGCAAAGAATAAGCAATCTCTAGTTACCTATCAAAATAACCTGCATTCTGATGTGCTGTTCTACATTTGAATTTTTTTGTTCTATTTTTATACAATTTTCAAAAACATCTGAAGACTTTTTGTTTGTTAAAAAATTCATACCAGAAGATATTTTTAACTTTACTACGCTATTCAGTGAAGCATATAAAATATGGAAATATAAAGCCTCCACAAAATATTCCTGTACTTTAAAAATAATACATCACATTAAGACTCCTCATAAACTTTTGCTAATTAGCCTTTGAAACATAGACCAGCAAGAGCTGTAGATAAGAGTGAGAAAACAAAGGCAGAATAAAGCAGATGATTCTCGAATTACTCCATGTCTGAATTACTAACAGGCAACAACTCATGCTTTCTGAAAAAAATGAAAACAGAACTTGTTGGCAGAACAGTGTTTTACACTTTGACCCTCCTTCATGTAACAAAGGATGCAACTGATTTAGTGTAATTTAGGGGTCTAAAAGTTAAATCTATTACTCTGAGCCAGTCACTGTAGGTTCTCTTCATTGTTGTCAAAGAGAAACAAGCACCTCCAAAAGATAATACGTTTCATCCTAAAATAGCTTCTAAAGTAGGCCAGATTATTTATCTTTCAGCTATGCCTATTTATTCCATTTGCTGGAAAGGAAGCCTGTGTGACTAGCATGAAATTAGACAACTCACTTTGAGAGGACTGGAGTTACATGAAATTAAACCTGTTCAAATGATCTGTCTTTCATTTTAGGATTGGCACGGTAATACATGCATTAAACACCGTATTTCTTTTTATATCTGTAAGGAATTTTAGACAGTAGTTAAACATTAATGTGATACCTCATTGTACTCTATACAGCAATGCACAGAATCGTTACTTGGGTTAAATACATAGATCAATCTAATGTTGAGCCTGCACACAAGGTCTATTAAAAGAACTTTTCATTGGCTCGAAGTCCATTATTTTCAGTTAAACATCCATTCCCCATTATGCTGGTTATTCACCTAGCTTAAGTTTTTCCTCATCTCTCAGCAAGGAAGATTTTAAAGTCTCCCCACTAAAAGCTTTAAGAGTGTTCTACAGCCTTTATTTCTCAAGGGCCCTTGGGAAGAGAGATCAAACTCCATGTAAAGAAAAATCTATGGTGCACTAATTGAGCCTGGGCTACCAGGTGAATGTCATCTTCATAGTATGGCTCTGCAAAAGAGGTCATAAAGCCCAAATGCATTGACAGATGTCAGGTACCATAGTTTTCTGTGCCATGTCAAGCATTTTACTCGATTTTTTTTAAGCTAACATTTCTATATTGATTTTCTGCAAAACCCAAACTATCTTCATTATTTTTCTCCATTTATCTTTTCCTTATTTCTTTAATTTCTCTATATTTTTTTTCTTTTTTTCTCTTGCATTTAATTGTAATTTTTTCCAGAATTGTTTTCAGGCTTTCTACTTGTACTCTTTGCCTAGTCTGAGGGCTGGAGCACCTCTCCTGTGAAGAGAGGCTGAGAGAGTTGGCATTATTCAGCCTGGAGAAGAGAAGGCACTTTTTATCAGGAAGTGTAGCGATAGGACGAGGGTTAACAGTTTTAAACTGAAAGAGGAGAGATTTAGATTAGATATTAGGGAGAAATTCTTTACTATGAGGGTGGTGAGACACTGGCACAAGTTGTCCAGAGAAGTTGTGGATGCTCTGTCCCTGGGAGCGTTCAAGGCCAGGCTGGATGGGGCTTTCAGCAACATGGTCTAGTGGTAGATGTCCTTGCCAGTGGCAGGGGGGTTGGAACTAGATGATCTTTAGGGTCAGTGTATAACCTATTCACCACCCAAGTCAACAGCACCAGGCAGGAATCAGCCATATGTTAAAAAGCCACAGATCTTCGGGTCCTGGAGGTTACCTACAATGCCCTCCCCAGCACTCAGCTTCTCTCCTCCTTTTGCAATTAAGCCTATATTTTATATAAATAGATTAACTGTCCTGGATCTGGGAGTCTTCCACACCATAACTGTATTTAGTGACTACTTAAACTGTATTTCAATAGTCTATTCAGGCACCCATCATCTTCAGCACAAGCCAATGGCAGGGTGTAATTTCTGAAGATTTATTCCGGTGATATTTTCTGCAGCAGCTAGCAGTGTTGCAGGAGCAGAGAAATGGGACTGGGAAGCATTTATAAGGCTTGGCAGTTTCCAAAGGACAACCGAATACACATCTAAAGCCGATTCCAACCCTCTGAGCTTGGCCAGTCATACAGGATTTTCATCTATCTCCATTTCCACCCACGATTAAGTTTTCTATGGGCAGAATAATTTTTACAATGAATGGGTGTATTTAACTGATTTTCATCTGATGTTCCTGTCTTCCAGCCTCATAGGGTCTCCTGCCTCTCATGTAAAAAATGTAAACCCACTCAGACTGCAAGAAGACGGCAAAGGCAGTGGGATTTCAGTTGTTACAACTCTATGATGCACTCTGGGTATTTGTGGAGGCAAAACATTTTTTGATGCTCAAAATTATTTTCATTTATGGCCATATAAAGAAAACTGCCTTGGGCAAGAAGTGATTTCATTCAACATGGCTTTGAAAAGGGAAAAAAACCCTTAGTTTTCTAAGTTTTTCTGCAGGAGAAAACAAGTTGCTTTTTTAAGATTTTGTTGTGCAACATTTCAAGAGGAGATGATGTTTATCGAGTTGGTATTAATCATTTAAGGCTAATTGTGCCTTTAAAATGTACAGCACGGGGCTAGATTGACATCTAAATGAAAACATAGATCACTGGTCTTGCAGCAAGACAGTTCCTCTGGTGAATGGGTTAAACTGTCGCTGTCAGTTTGAATACAATTAGTACAACTGATATGCAAAGAATTGCTCTGTCAGGAAATGTCACTGTCACTGAGCACTGTTCCCAGGCTGCCTTCAATTTTCTGTCTGGCTTGGGAAATTTTAATAACAGGTCAGAATTCAAATGCAAAAATTTAACCAAAGTGCATAGCTCCTCCCCACCTTCTATTTCAATTTTAATTTTCTGCTTTGTGCTTCACATAATTTTTTTGGTATCTAGGAAACTATTCTTAACTGCCCATTTTCTGGTTTCCTTAACTCTTCCTCTTCTGTTCTTGTTAAGTGAAACTAACAGTCTTTGTTGACATTTGTTATACAACTTGGTCTTTTAATTATTTATTAAAATAACTCACTAAAAAACCCCATAGACACCAGAAGACAATTACAGAGGCAGAAATAATTAGAGTTTGTAGAACACCACTGAATATCTATTCACTGTAATGCCCACCCACACCCTGCGATTATGTCTTTTCCCACCCTTTCTGTACTGAAGCTCCCCGAAGGTTGCCTCTGGTGCTAATTTTTTTCTTTTCCCTCTACATTTTCCTGCTCGTTGCATGATGCTTTTTGTGATTTTGTACCTCCATGCTAAGTCCTCCAGATCCTCCTTTCTATTTCAAAGGGAACTTTCACCTTTTCAATGCCCTCCTGATATTTTCCCAGCAGGTCCCAGATTCCTGCTGGCCCTGTGAATGATGCTCTGTGCAAAACCTGCGAGTGACTTTGCACACTTACAAGGAATATGCAGCCAAGTAAACGCTTCAGATTAGCTCTGCAAGGCTGGTGCTCGGGGAATAATACTCTGGGGACCAAAAGTGCTCTCAGGCAACTAGGGTGGGGAAGGGTCAAAGGAAAAGTGGGAAGTGCCTGTTCCTAGCGTCAGGCTTTTTTTATGACCCAAGGGAGAAGGCAGGGAGAAATGCTGTTATGATGGTAGGCAAGTGACTGTTGGGATAAGGAAATAGGTGATCAATACGGCCTCTCAGCTTGACCTGTCTGGGAACTGCCTGCTGGCTGGAGTGCCATTGAATGAGTTGTGGATGGCAGTGACAGATGACAAGCCATGAGCTTCTCCGAGTCGTTTTCTCTGCTAAAAAGCATCTTTTTCTATACATCATCACCCAGATCCCCCAGGAGGCTCAGAAAGGGGCTGACTTGCAGCGTTTCCCACCCAGCTGCCCTCGCAGATGGGGGAGCAATGGCCACCTTCCCTGTCAGGCCCATGTTTGCTGACCTACCTGGGCTGAGAGTGCACCTGAGCTCCCTGTCAGGGAGGGTGTTGACCCCCGGCCGCCTTACCTTCCCTCCTGCCTTGATGCTGCCCAGTATAACCACTGAGAGACCTGAACTGGTCACATCTCCTTCCTCTTCCCACCACTGCACGCAAAGCTATTTCTTTCTATGTGACTCAAGCACACATTTAGCAATGTCTTTAAATCCATGCTGTCGTCAGTTTGTTGCTAAATTACAGACTCAGACTCTTGAGTCAGAATCCTGCTTCAGGTATGGGCTAAACTCCCTCTCTTTGGGGAATAACGTCACAGCGCGATGACTAACCCCACTTTACCTCGCCTCCTGGTATGCTGAGGCAAGTCTGTGTGCAAGCACTTTTAGCATTCAACTTAACTCATTCTTGTAATAATCAATGGAATCTTTTAACACTGACTTCTACCAAAAAAATGTGATGAAAACTAACCTTATTTCAGCACATATCCCTGCATACAACAGTCCTGAGGACCATCCCTTTTGTCCCTCCACTCATCAAAACTCTTCTCTCGTCATTCTCATGTGCTCAAATCTCTTCAATCTTTCTTTACTCGGGAAGTTAAAAATTCACTTGATGTTTGCTGTGACAATTATCTGCTCGTTGTTTGAGAGCCCCTTATGTCTGGTAAACCAATGAGCTGAGGGAGTGGTTATTGTAGTGTAATTGCCATCTAATTAAAAAAATATGCTGCAAAGCACAATCTAAAATTTCAACTTTAATTCGCTAAAATATGTATCTCCATATCTTTTGGCTGAGAAGATAACACTAAACATGCGAACACAATGTCCTCCTAAATATATCGGCTTCTTGAAACAAGATGACTCAGAGGCAAGCAAACTGTCCTAATCATTTCAGTGAAAACTTAGCTCAAAACTGATAGTTTTACTTCCACTGTTGCTAACTATAGCACTTACATCATTCCAGTGGAACGATACAACTGCTCCCTCGTAAGTGGATGTAATGGCAGACAATGGGGCATGACCTAGGAAAACTAGCTGCCATCAAAACCCTCAGAAGCTGGGGAATGAGATAATCCTTCTCCCCAGAATAAAGAAAATTGTTTCCCCTTTCTCAAAATGGGATAGAAAATTCATTCTTCCCTCAATATTAAATGATTCAGTAACCTCTAGATGTGTGAAATACACATCCTTCATGCCAGAAGTCCCAGCTGTCCACTAATAACTTGCCAATATCTCTTTTTTTAATACGCTGACATACTCATATGGAAAGTGCTAAAAAGTACAGTATAATACAATATATACATCATATATATAATTATGTGCTGTACGCTGATTTTAATGAAACAATTAAGTGTTTACCTCTATTTCTTTTCTTTCTTTCTATTACCTTTTTTCCTACGTTTCACCAGATCAGTGGAATTTGAGCTGACTCAGATAACTAACTATGCTAAATGCTAAATACATATAAACCAGTCATTCCGATATAATATTTAATCCAAATATTTTTATTCATGAACCTTTGTGAAATTTGACTACAAGAAGAGGGTGAAATTTTCAAACTCAGTTTTCTGGTTCAGATAAAGGACTCCAAAGTAGTTGTCAACAGAGGAAAAAGCACCACAATTTTTTTTTTTTAAGTATGTTTTTTCCCTCAGCTTTGAGCGTAGGGTTTGATAAAAAAAACTTTCTAGTTCTACCCTATTCATCACTCAGTCAGTGGCAAGTAAGTAAATTAAGAGCAAAGTCATATCTGTAAACTGATGTTCTCTATAAAATTATAGGCCTCCATACCTTTTCAGCATGCGAGTCCTTGGGTAAGTAAAAAGTGTTAATTGCAGGAATTAGTTTTGAAACAACCATTCTTACAATTATTAAAAATTAGATATTAAAAAGTAAGTGGGTTTACGGAAGTCATATCTCCAGTTTTCAAATAACTTCACTAATTAACATAATTAATTCTGCATGTTCTGAATGTTGTCTTATTTTTGTATAATCCATTTTTATATAGTAAGGTACCCAGAGGCTTTTGCTAGTGGATTGCTATGAATCAAACCATCTCATTAACAATGTTCTTATTTTCAGGACAATCACCCAAGATCATAAACAAACATTTTTCTTTTTTTTTTAAGAGAAGAACATAATTACTCCAAAAGTGAATTCTCAATCTTCTTGATAGACTTAGATTTTGTAAACTAATTTTCTTGTAGATAATTCAAAACCTTCAGATAAATTTTTTTAAGTGCAACAACCACTCCAGCTTAGGACAAAGAAAATTTTGCTTTAAATCACATATATGCAGCTTCCCATGGGAGTGGAATACAGATGAGCTGCAAATGAAACACTCTCATCACCACACTGCTCAAAGCAATTTTCCAGTATGCCCCCTCCCCTCAGGACATATTTTACTCCACCTTTACTATGTTTATAACATGATTTACATGTTAATGAGAAGTGACAGGGACTAAGTAATTAGGAAGCAAGACTGTAGCTTGTCATGCATTTTAAATACTGTACACTCCAATTCTGGAATAAATATTCACCCCCTTCCTCATTTTCTTCTTAATTAGAAAACACAATCAATTCAGTTTTTAAAACTCCAACATACCTTCCATAGGTAACTAGAAAAGAATAATTTCTAATATAAAAGAAATGCATTGTTACAATAAGCATATTTGATCAGCCCTAGTTATCTCATATTTGGTCATTCTTATTATATTCTGTCTATTAATCTTCGACTATACAGCGAGAGCAACATAAAACGTAGAGAAGAAACAGTCCTTTTACTGAGGCTGTGACCGTGACTATGCAAAGCAACAGTGGTTTGCACCAGACGGATTTGCTGCAGCATGTGCAGCTGTGTGTCTTGGATAATTTTGTGGGAAACAACTTTATGTTATGACTATGGAGAACGGCTCTACCATGGGGTTATCAAGGCCCTGTGATAAGGTCTGAAGGCGTCTGCATTTGGACAGAATGGCATTCTGATGACTTTTAGGAAGGAAAGTGAAGAAATGCAGGACCATCAACAACCCCTGTGTACAAAAAGCAGGTAGTGGGAACTGCCATTTCCATGGTATGGATGTAAGAGGTGCCAAGCAGCCGCAATCTCTTTCCCCTCCTTCATCTCCTTCCACATCCCTCTGAATGCAGTGAGTTTGCTCCTTCCAAGTTTTTCTCACATGGTTTTCTTTGTAAGATCAAGTCCTTGGTAAATAACGCTTACCATTTCAATACTAATTGTCTATGGTGCTGAGTGAATTAAGTTTCAGAATACACTTCTGAAGTATGAACACATCACCATTCTAATTATTCAGGTCAGGAAAAAACTCAGAGCAAAAACGTAACTTGCTTCAAAGAATTCTAGCTGAAAAAAACAAATACTCATTCTCCTTGCAGAACTTCAGAGTTCTTTGTGCCAAATGTGTAACAAAGTTTAAAGACCTCTGAAACTCTATCTGTTGGATTTACATTACCATTCTATGCATTTTGCTATCAAATATTACATGTTTGCGTTATGTCATAGCTATGTGGTGCTTTTTTAGTAAGATATGCTGAAGTAAACAGGATGCATATTTACTAAGCCTTATTTCCATCCTGAAAACAATTGTAATGGGGGCACAAATAATGGAGATTTCTTGATAAAGAAGTGACCCAAATGGAGCCAATAACTATTAGTTTTGTGGTGATATATATAGTACCCCTTCTCTGAAGAAGAAATACTTTCTATCAGTCTCTTTTACAGTCCATGACTGCCTGGTAAACCTTGTTCCTCCCCAAGGACTTTTAGATTTTCAGATGCTTACATAATACTAAGAAATCTAAGCGTTCTCTAGGGGCACATTATGCTATAATTGCTATACATGTGAGGTCTTTACAACCATTACCATGAAAAGGATCTTGTTGATACAGGATTTGAGAACTAATCATGCATATACTATAAAGATTGAAGTGTAAGTAGGTTTTACCCAAGTCGACGTGCTAAGAGACTACAATGATATATGCAAAATAATAAAAAAAACCAAACCTGGTCTAAAAAGTTTACTTAACTCTATCTTTCCAAAGAAATAAGTTCACATGTTTTCTTTCAGTAAAACAATTTATGCTCTAATTATTCATCATATATTTGCATGTCCAATCATAAAAATATTTAAAGATGAATGTTATTGTCAATCTGAGCTACCTAAAGGTAAACATAACATGGCAGAGATTAATTGGGTTTTTGTTAGCAATCTCATGGGAATGCAATCTAAATATCTCAGCTTGAAATACTTGTCTCCCTCGTTTATAAAATATGCAAAATAATTAATTAAAAAGGGACAGCCAAGCTATTTCCATACAGTTCCATATAGTTCCAGTTCCATACTACACATACTAAGTATATATGGAAATAAAAAGCCAGAACCTAACCATGAAAGGTAACTGGCGAGTACAGAATTTTCTTGTAATTCCCTCGAACTCAGCCAGATAAGCATAAATTGCAATCTGCCTACCCATTGAATAAAGGAAGATAAAAGATGAATTATTGCTTTGAACTCATCTTTGACAGGTGAAGTTCTGGAAGTATTGTGATACAGTCTTTCTCACCTTATTAAAAAAATATATTAATGAGCCATCTTGACCACCTTTTTACATATTGTATTGCTACTACTGTCTCTGAAGGAGTGTAAACTTGTGACGGGAAAATCCCTCTCATAATAATCTGTTTAGTAAATTAGCTTTTTATGAATGAAGAAAGAAGAGTTTGAAATGCAGAGCTTGTAATAGGACAAAATAAGATAGTTCTGGAAGCTGAAGCAAGTATATTCAACAAAGAAATGTGGATTTACTCAGCATCAGTGAAGGAGCATTTCTATAAATTAACCCAAGGCCTATGTCTCATAATTCACTTGACAGTTTATCAGCCCTGAAAACGAATTCAGGCGATTTATATGAAGGATGGAGGCAGTGGCTTCAAAGCACTACAAGGCAGCTCAGAAATATTCCTTGAGCTTAAAGTTTTTGTGTTCTAAAGGTTAATGGTCCCAAATCATGCCTTCCACTAGCTTTTATTAGTGTAAAAACCAGGCTGCAAGATACTCTGGGTGCAGCATGAGAGACGTAAATAGCATGAAAGATAGTTGTTTTCAAATCAAATTATCTTCTTATTTTTGGCTAAGGAAGGATGGGTGTATGAGTCTTCAAAACCACCCTGAGGAACAACCAGGACTTTCGGAAAAATGATACACTGTAGATGAGCTTTTACTACTGTCTGCAAGGTCCTGTCAGAATCTAAACAAGATTATATTTGGAACAAGACTTTTCAAACATGCATTAGATATGAATGTGTCTTCTAGCCACTCCTTAATACTAACAAAATCTGGCATATGATCATCTAAAATTAGTTAAAAGTATTCTCAAATATTATGTTTAGGCCTGATCTTCTCTGCAGACACTGGCAGTTTTGGAGTCAGAGACCACAACCGTATCTTTTGCAAATCGAGCAGCTCCACGCCCAAAGATGTCTTTTGTTGGCAATGTAATTTTTCATATACAGAAAAACTCAAAAAGAGGATTCTTTAATTTATATCCTCCCAGAGCTGAAGGGACAGATCTCACTTTTGTGAGATAAATTCTGTTGGCAAAGGACAGGTTTTGTAAATGTAAGCAAAGCTGACAGAGCATTCCTGTTATCCTTTTTTCTTTAGTTTCCATCAGGTTATGAGAAAGAGTGTCTCAAACAGGAAATGCAGACTGAATAGCCTGATAAACATAAGAATGATAGTAAGCAACATGACTTTGGTTGATACACGAAATTCTTAAATATTTATTTTAATAACCTGGATTTTCCTCTTCTATTTTTATTTTTGTTTCTGGCTATCATGAAGTGGTGGGTTTTTTTGCACAAGTTTCTACTCTACAGCAAAATTCTGTTTAGAATGTCGCGTGGTTGGGGTAGTTTTTATTCCTGCTCCAAAAGGCTTTATAGTATTGCTATGCCCTATTAAACTGCCTTATGCCATGCTGAGAGGGTGCATGAAATGATTTCTGAATGTGCTGTGGGTTAAAAGATGTAATATTGTAACCATATTGCATTGTGAGTGTCACCACATGGTTCTGTCATACAAGTCATAAAAGTTACTACACTTAATCTGATTAGTTATTCTTCCTGGCCCGGAAGTTCTGTTAAATTTTGAGGAAAAGTTCCCTGTTTTCATTGCTGTGCAGAAAGCTGTACTGGAGGGAGCTGTTGCAGGCATCAAAGATGCTAAGCTGTTGCCTTGGTTTTCCAGCTCCAGCGAGTTCATCAGGAAAAAACTCAGTGTGAGAGTCAGGTTGGACTGAGACCCCAGAAAGGGATCCTGTCCTGGGCTTGCAAGAACCTGTATTGAAGGACTAGTGGGACAAGAGCAAACCTAAAGAAATATCAACAAATCAGAATTACGCCTAGATTCACCACTACTCCTTTTTACTGCAGTAAAATGTTTTACAGGATCCTAGATATCTTTTGCCTTTCTTCAGAAAGGCAGTAGTAGTACTACCAATATCATTATAAGTTCTTAACTTTCAGTTCAACTTCACAGGTTATCTATTGTATAAAACACAAAGAATGCCAAAGAAATGGCGGAGTTTGGCAGAATTTCCATCTATTTTAGATAGATAGCTGAAAAAGTTTATGTACCTTAACCTTTTAAAATGTACCTAGACTTAGCATTGCTGTAATGGGGGAAAGTGTTGAATTCGTTGATTTTAATTAGGGTATCTATTTTAAACCAACACTCCTAGAAGCTTCCTGATAACAAAATGGAACAACAAAATAAACACTGTGGAGTAGCATTTACAATTATACACCCATCTTCCTTATAAAGTTGAACTCCTGGTTCTTGATTGTACACATCTAATCAGAGAGAAGGGCTGAACACTTCTTCAGCTAAGTAACAGGCCTGCCACTTCTAAATTTTTAATCCGGTTAAATTGTCATCGTCCTCTTGATAATCTCCATAATGTCTTGTGATAAGAATTTTGACTATATTTTTCAGACTTTGTACCCTAAATGAATACTAGTAATCTCACTGTAGACAACAGAGACTATTGCTTGAGGATGTTTTTCTTCCTGTTGTAAAAGCATGTTATGTAAATGATTAGAGAGCATTACAATGGTTCTATTTTCTTTACAAATGAGAAGCAACATATTGAAGTAACACAAAACTGATGAAATGATTCACTTACTCTCCTAAAACAGGATAAACAAAATTCAAAGAGATTAATACATATAATATGTCATAAGTGAAGAGAGAGCTGCAATTTCTCTAACTTTATTAGAAATAAAAAATCTATGCAATACTTTTCCATGACTAAAATAGTCCTTATCTTTTCACTTCTTCACAGAAACTGCTACTAGTTATTTAGTCATAGATTTTTGTATGGCCCAAGGGAACTATTGTGATCAGCCAGTCTGACCTCCTCTATAATCTTTTCAACAAATTTTCCATCCTAGGAAATGCGTGCACAGAATTGCACAGAACAGAATATAAGTCTTTTTTTTTTCTTCCAAGTTTCTTTCATACCCAAGGTATTTCAAAGCACTTTACATAGTAATAAATCAAAAGCTGATCAAGCAAGCAGTTTGCAGAAGAAAACCCACCACTGCTCCAACAGACTGCCAACCTTTAGTACTCCATTGGAAGTGATTACAAATCTCAGATATAGAGATGATTCAGAATTTTAAAAGGAGAGGTGAACTTCTTAACCAACTGTAAAACTTAGCATTCATTTACCCTCTGACACATTTTAAAGCCTTGCAGAAAAAAAAAGTTCAATACATATTTTTTCCTCATTTGGCTTTTTAGAATAATCCATACTTTTTATAGAATACTGTAAACACTATTATTTTAGTGATTGAAAGAGAAGAAACTTAAAATTTTTAATACAGCAAAGAATGTAAGGAAAATTTTTGAAATTTACTTCAAATCAGCTAGAAGAAAATAATATTGTGTTTAATCCAGTGAGAGTGAAAATGGCATAGCACTGCATTATCACAAAAGAATATGCACCATTATTTCGAAGGCGCTATAAAATGTTTAGATATGTAATTCTGTGACTACTTGGCATATTGAAATCAACCAATGCATTGCATATTTCACAAAGAACTTTAACATTTGTATAGTGCAAAAATATATAAACGCAATTGTTTCTTTATTATTTTTATGTTACTTTTTAAGCTTTTAAAAGAAGGATGTTTTCCTATTTAAAACACTAGATATGAATTCTGAGATATATATTTTATGCCAAAATATCTTTCAAACCCTTCACTTGTCTTAATTCAGAAGCATTCTAGATGCTAACCTCTAAAACAGAAGCAGTCTTGAGCACTTCCAATTGGCTTATAGACTCTGTTACTGTGTTTGATTTCGCCCCCATCATCCAGGAATGTAAATGGGACATCAGACCAGCATACAGCTTTTACATCAGCTCACTCTGAGGCATCAGCACTCAGGAGCTCCAGCTAGTCCTGAAAGTTACCCTGTTCTGAGTCCTGTGAAGACCACATGAGTGCACCCACCTCCATGCACACTTGGAGATGTCTGAATCAAGTGCAAGGCTCAGTATTTATCTACAGGGCAAACCATGATTTTCTTTTCTTTAGCAAAAGTGCAAAAATGTATGGTTGTTAGCAAAACCACCCAGACATACACAGAATAACCTGAAAGCTCAGCTGGTATACTGGTCAAAGCATCTAGAAAATCCTTTATTATTTCTACCACTGATGTAGGCACAGCTATCGATTAATAAAAGCTCCAGGCTGTAAGAAAATTCATGCTTTTCACAGGACTATATGACAGATTAATGTGACCTTTTCAATAGCATGGCCCATACAGGATTTCATACAGTAAATCCTGTATCAATTGTATGTCACCTTGACCTAGAGAATATTCCTTAAAAAAACATGAAGGGAACAACTTGCTTTGAGATTAAGAAACCTGAACACAGGTGTCTACACTTAAGCCAGGTATTTTAACTACCATTACATTCAACAGAAATTGATTCAACACAGTAGAAGACCCTAGAAACAGTCTGAGCAATCAACTGAACAAGCCACTGCCCTTCCTCAGAGTGAGCTGGAGAGCTATCCGCTCTCCTTACCTTTCCTTTGGATCCGTCTACATCCAGTCCCAAGCTCTAGCTTTTGTTGCATCTTTGTCTTTTAAAGTAAAAAGTTTCTGCTCTCAGAAACTACTCTTTCCATAAGTGCTTCTTCCTTAAGTACTTACTTGCGTGATCAAGTCAGCTCTTTATTTCTCACGTTATACTAAATATGTTCAGATTATTTTGATTTTATGACAGGTTTTCTAGAATTTGAACCAGTCCTACTGTTATTTTCTGAATACTTTCCAAATACGCAGGTTTTACTGAACAGAATATATCTTCTACTTCTGTCATGAAACTTCTTTTCTCTTAGACTACTGAAAACTCAAAATGATGCTTTCCAAGTAACTCCATTGACAACTATCATAGGCTTTAAAAAAACATGCTTTTCCTTTTCATATTAAAGGCATAGACTGAGACAGTAAAAGTACACATATATGGTTAACTTTATGTATACAGTTAATTTCAATGATTTTGAAAGGGCCGCTCTGGCCTACCCTCAGCAGGTACATAACCTAAAATTTCAATTTGCCCCTTCCATAAAAGACAGGAATGTTAAATTCCCCAAACAACCACCAGTCAATTACAAACAGGATGGACTATTGCTCAGAGTGAGTGAACTAGTTCAGATGGGCAATTGCTCTGCTGGCAGGCTTCTCTCTCCCCACTACTGAATTTTCATGAAGAAACAAGGCAGGATGAAAGGCAGGCAGGCAGGCAGGAAGGAACATAGAAAAGAGATTTTCATTGATAGAGCTTACACTGTAAATTTTAGAAAGTTTCACTGCTTTGAGCTGAAGAGTGAAAAAAAGCTCCCAAATAGCTAATGGAATTATTTAGTTAGTATGGAAAAGAAATAATTCATGCAATCTGTTCATTTGGCTCAAACACAAAAACATGAAAGGTAATAAATTATAAGAGTTGAAGAGGTTACAAAGAGAAACCAATGAAACAATATTAAATCAAGTTAGGTCAAAATAGCACAAATCGTATAAATCATGCTTTTTGTAAATGTGGCTAATATTTCAAGGAAAGGTCTTTTAAGTTCTTGTGGGTTGGTTGATTAAATTTTTTGTTCAAAGAAGAAATGCAAAATTAAAGATTGGAAATAATGTTCATGCTTGAATGATATAATGCATATCAGTAGCATTTCTGTTTTCTTGCTATTCTCAGTCCACAACTAATTGAAAACTAAAAGGCACAAAGTTATAAACAACTTGTAAATACGTATTTTCTTTAAAGTAAAGCATCAAATAATGAAATAAATATCTATTCTGTCTCTGCTTAGGATCTGATGAAGTGTTCTGCCAATAATATTATCACTTTGTAAGTAAAGTCATCAAAAGTAATAGTGCAGCAGCAGTTCAGAAGTGTAGTTGCTATGTATATTCTCATTGGCCTAGTTAACACATCTGTTTAATAACCATGTGCATCTCATTAACTACACACGAACATAGATTTCACTTGGTGACACTCTTGTGATACAAAGTAGGTCAGTCAAAAGAGAGAGAAGAAATTTGTAAAATATTTGCTCTCAATGGAATCGAATATGCTCTCTATGAGTGTACTAATAAGGACATGTTATGTAGATGCTGAAAAAAAATCCCCCCTAAAACTACAAAAGTAAAACACTAGAAAGCTGAGAAAAACTGAATGTTCACATGAATGGCTCTCAAGAAATGACGAATGTTGCTGTGGGCATTTTCATCCTCCTCATCCGTCAAATTCACCACGTATGTCTAATCAGATCTCTCTGCTTTCTGATGGTAGAGTGGCTATATAATGTTTGACTAAATATATTTCATTGAGATGTCCTGACTAGTCTTTTCATCTAAGTTCAACTGAGCCATTTTGCTCATGGGAGTTCTATCATCTGGCCACAGAAAGTATTGCTATTGTATTATCCCAGTGGATCACCGAGCACAGATAATTTGACAGCTCTAATGAGTACTTACTCACAGTCCTGAAAACTCAGTTGAATTTCTATTTTAATTCATTCAAAGAAAAGGTCAGTTTACATATTCTGTCACACTGCTGTATAAGAAGTGTATAGTACATAACAACTAAAGGCCAGTTCCTTCACTTATTAAACATACAGCACTTGTGGTGTTCTAAATTCACAGTTAAAAATATGCATTTATGGACATTTTTCTATGGTTTCTGTTTCCTAAGAACCACCTTGTCAATAGAAACATTAAACAATTTATTATAATTTTCCTCTAAGCACTTATTATTTAACATTAATAGGCCTTGCTTTGATAGAAACAGATTTTGTGTTCACTGGGGCAGCAGCATAATTCCTGGAGAGCTGAAGGCACAGAATTCTCAGGGACAGAGAAATACTGATCTCCAGATAAAAATATATACCTCAATATATTTTCTCATTCTATAAATCTATACTTTTGAAAAAAAAGTGCAATATTTCTTCTTTAGTATTTAGAGAATTTATTTGAAGAACCATAATTTTTGACATAAAATATGTCAGAGAGAAAGCACTGGAATTTCCATAACTTGAAAACATGAAAAAAAAGTCGGTGACATATTCTCATTCATAAATGGACCTTTATCCCCCAAACAGTAAATTACTCTTATGGCATCATTTACAGAAGCTCTGACTGCGTTAGAAAACATTGATGCATGTTACTGGACAATTTCTAATTATTTTGTTGTATTTCAAACCGATACAGAACAGAGTGACAGATGGAAATGACCCAGTGGTAGGATGGAAAAAAAAATAATGTTTGCACACAGCCCCAGCACAGTCAGTCAGGAGCGAATACAGCACAAGGACTGAGGTACGCGGGGAGGCTTTCGCAGGAGCTATTTTGGTGCATTTGGATCTAAGTCAGAAATATTAATACCCTCGTCTTATGTTTTCTAAATATTCTATTCTTGTATCCAAAAAAAACCCCCAAGTGTGAAATATTTTTGTAGTTAACACACCCAAAGAAGACATTTGGAACTGAGTTCTATGAAAAGAACTTTCTAATAAACAGTTAGAGCATCAGTTTGAAAACAAAACAAGATTGTGAAAAACAAGTGTTCGAAAACACAGTAAGAAAAGCCTTGTTTTTAAGTCCACAATGGCTTATCATGTAAACCTGTATTCAGTGTCCTCTCCACAGGTTTTTGAAAAGGGAAAATGTCACTATAAACTGACCTTTTCCTGAAGCATTTGCTCAAACTTTACAAATGTCAAAACAGCAGTTCAAAATGAAGACAGCATCATCAGGAAGGAAAACTCCAAGGGTAGTTGTGCATGTAATTTAACAAAGTAACTGAAGGCATATACTCTGTTTTTACTTCCACTTGTAAGACCCCTTCAAACTAATAGTCTTCTAGCGATATATAAAAGTATGATGTAGCCAATACATTTTTCCAGCTTGCAATGTTCAACAGTTTTCCTGGAATTAAATGCTATTCAAATATTAATGAGAAAAGCGAACTAATAAGATTTAATTGCCACTGCATAATATGGAGCACCAAATAACATGATGAAATTTCAGGGCAACCAGACAATAGTACATGTAGTCCAGGTTTTTCTTCTCCTTTTTCATCTTTTATTGTAAAACCTTTTGCCTTTTGTATCACAGTCAGTATTAATACATTTCTCTGTCACCACAGTAAATGAATCCTCATTTTGTTTTTGAATGGGTATTCACCATGCATCAGGGAGACCTGTCAGTTGAAGTGGAAGGCTGAGAGAAACAAAAATGTGTGGAAGTACTACCTAATTTTTTATCCAATCTTGTTTTCTCAAAATTGCATGACCCTAGGATGATGACTAAGATTATAGGTTTCTTCTATTTAACTATCAAAATGTCAGAGAGCTAGAATGGAGAGCAATATAACTGTATTTGACCCTAACAAAAATGCTTTTGGGATTACTGGGTAACTTTGAAAAAGAACTGTCATGAGAGATTCTTACAAATGTCTTTGATTGAATGAATCAAACAAAAAACCTTAGTGTTAATCCTAACCTCATTCTTTTGGATGCTTGTCCATCTCCTGCCTTTCATATTCACTGTCACATGCATGAGCTTCACCAGACATTACAACCATGCGTTCTTCCGAGTTATTGCAGAAAATAAACGCATCCAACATCATTCATGAAAGCCTCTAAAAACACTGAAGTATATCAATTCACTTAAAATGCAGGAATAAACAATATGAATGAAAACCAAGCAACCAGAGTGTCGCAGTGACTGAAGCTTGGAGGGCAACAGGTAGCACAGCAGTCTCAGAATTACTAACTCTAATGTTAGAGTAGAAGCACATATATGCAAATGTTTTTGCGCAATGATTTTGAGGAAGGTACTATTTAAGATCATTTATCCCAATATCATTCCAAGATACTCATTTACTACAGAGATGTAATGAGTAAAGTAAAATACCAAATACCTAGAATTACGATGATCCTTATGGTTCTCTCACAACTTGAGATATTCTATGATATTCTACTTTATCAGAACAGGTTTCTAAGGACTATTGGAGGTGAAATTAGTTATACACAGGATATCAGTGAAAAGTGTGACTGGTGGATGCACAGGTTGGACTGATGAGGTTTTTTTCTAGTAATTCTAAGAAAGAAAATACTTTCTACAAAACATTTACGGACCCCATAATTTTCATCACCCAGCCTTTTACTTGAGCCTAACACTTTAGGCCAAATCACTGACCTACAGCCAAATTTCTTGAAGTTGCTAGGTTGAAAAAATGTTGTAGAAAGCCAAATATGACCTCCAAGTTAATGGAGATAATGAAAGAAAATAATTTCTTGTTATGGAAATTTAGAGGGTAGGTTGATAAAATACAGACTGATGGCAACTGATAAATCCTCATACTATAACATAAAGATATCCAAGCTAGTAAATGAATGCATTCCATTAGAAATATATCTTATACAAAAGTGTGAGGCACTGGAAATGTGTAGAGAATCAGATTGAGTTGGATAATCAAGAAACACGCTAGATGTTATATCCTATTTGAAGAATTATGCCTGCTACACAGCTTTACAGCTGTCTAGAAGCCATTAAAGTGCATTTAGCTGGAAGTGAAACAATATTTTTCAGTGTTCAAATGTGGCAGTTTTGAGTGTGAGACAGAAAACAATTTAGGAACCTCTGAAACACTCGTTGGCATAATAGCAGCGATCCATCCTCCCTAAAGCAGCAGCCGATGTTTTCGTTTTCTCCTCCATTTAACTAGCAAAGCGCTCAGGAGAGCTTTTGTTAAGCCCTGGTTTTGTACCAGCTGGGTTTGCAGGTCTTGAATCCTAGGAGTTTTTTGAGGCTCACCTGTTCTGCACAATGCTACATCCACTTAATTCATGCATTATAAGGCGTTTCCTCTGCTTTGTAAACAAAGTGGGAGTTTGTTTCCATAGAAACAACAACAAACCTGGAGCTGTTCCTGTTTCCACTAGTGCAAGGCTCTGGTTTGCTTCCTTAGGAAAAGCATAAGGATCCCACATTGTGCCCCCTGCGGAGAGGATGCAAGACCTGTACTTGCCCAGATCAAGACTAATTCTCTTAACTTTTATTTGAATCATAAACTGGTCTTGCTACTCCTATGTTTATTAGGATGTAAGCTACAATTTTTTTATTTCATAATTACACTGTTATTACTCCATTACCATGATACAGCTTTTGGCTCCAACTAATGTTTTAATGTCTTTCTGCTTTATTCAGAACTGGACCCTTTCACATTATTTCTTTGGCCAAGTAATAAAATTATTCAATAATGCCTAAATTCAGCACAAAAAAAAAAGTGAAAACAATCAGGTTACAATATTATACAGAAGCTGACCTAAATAGACAGAACAGTCATTTTTATGTCATGGTTTACTCTTCCCTTACTCTGCTCATATAATTTCTGTTTGCAGCAACTTCACTAGTTTGCACTACAGCAAATCCTAAATACTTTAACTCCTTTATTATTATTTCTGAATACTTTAACTCAACACTTGTTTCACATAGTGATTTCCTAAGACTACAGAACTGACTCAAGTTCTTAATTCAAGTCCCTGATAGGTATGACATTAAGCAACTAGTAAAACTTTTTTTTTTTTTTTTTTTTTAAATTACCATATATTTGCACTATTGACTCCTTGTTTGGGAGCTTCTACTTATGCCCAGAAACCTTTGAATTCTGCCCTACCCTTTCCCATACGCACACAAAATGTGTGCATCTTGTGTCATAATACAGACATAAAACTATTTGTGCAACTGTACAACAATCTGACAGTTGAATACATTAGAAATATGGGTACTCTGTGTCTTCATCAGCAAGTGACGTGAAAAAGTGCAAAGAAAAGAAATAAGGGACATACTTAAAGCTTTGGATATGGAATATGAATATGGAATATTACAGTACAGTTTGCAAATTCCATATTTTTCTTTGATTTTCATAAAAAGACTATTTTGATAATGACCATTAACCTTATTCTCAAAACACACTAATGAAGCATCATTCCTGATCACATACCTTTCCGTGTTAACTCTTCTGTTGTTTTCTAGTATCTTTTTCCCTTTAGTTTTATGGGTTTTCCTCGCAGTCAATACTCATTCATTTCTACCCGCTGGTACTTTAACTTTTCTGAATTCATTATAATGTCTGTCCTGTTGGGATCTGTTTTTCCGAAAGTTTACACTATCACTCAGCTGAGTGATTTCATTGACTTCAGAGAGCAAAGAGAGTACTGGTGATTAATAACTACTCAACACAAACCCCGGGTGCAGAAAATCACTCCACTTATCACTATTTTCTGCCTTGTCCCTTTCAGACTTTTAAAAAATTTCTTGAACTTTTATGAGCTGCCTTTGTTATGCTCTTTACAGAGGGAAAAAATAAGAAAAGGATAGTCTGAAATAAAGAAGCAGGTCACATCTCAACAACTGTAAGCCTCAGAACTTGAACTGAGACTCAAGGTTAGAAATGGGATGCAGAGAAAGAATTCTGTTCTCTTTAGGGCTCAAATTAATGAAAAGGATACTCGAATCCAAATCTCTTAGTTGATTCACATATTCTTTGAGCCACTATACAAGACTATCCTTGACTAAGTTGTAAATCTCAGCAACCCAGAGGCTTCTCAGAGATATTCCTAGTCACACGATTCATCACCTTGGTTGACTTAAGGGCCCTCATGAAATACAGCAAAATCTCCTGTCTCAAGACTTCACATATCATCTATAGAACCACAAAAAAAAAAAAAAAAGCTGGCATCACCTTCAACAGATTCCCTAACTAGACAGGAGAACAAAAAATATACAATCTACCTGCCTATCAGAGTTACACAGCTCTTCCTTTCAAACAACACAGCATGAAATAAAATAAAAACTTCTACTCCAGAAAACACTCTGTGTGCTACTTACTGGATAAATTAGGATAATCCTGTCAAGAGTATACAAAGCTTTCAAAATACAGTTCCTGTTGTCAATTATTACATCACTACTCACTCAAACAGTGTAGTGATAGGACGAATGGTAATAGTTTTAAACTGAAAGAGGGGAAATTTAGATTAGATATTAGGGAGGAATAACCCCATGCACTGGTACAGGTTAGGGGCTGACTTGCTGGAAAGCAGCTCTGTAGAGCGAGACCTTGGGCTGCTGGTGGACAACAGGATGACCATGAGTCAGCAATGCGCCCTGCTGGACAAGAAGACCAATGGTCTCCCAGGGTGCATTAAAAAGAGCATGGCCAGCAGGTCATACTCCCCCTCTACTCTGCCCTGGTGAGGCCACATCTGGAGTGCTGTGTCCAGTTCTGGGCTCCCCAATTCAAGAAGGACAGGGAACTACTGGAAAGAGTCCAGCAGAGGGCTATGAAGATGATCAAGGGAATGGAGTACCTCTCTTATAAAGACAGGTTGAGAGACCTGGGTCTCTTTAGCCTGGAGAAGACTGAGAGGGGATCTTATCAATGCTTATAAATATCTAAAGGGTGGGTGTCAAGAGGATGGAGTCAGGCTCAGTAGTGCCTGGTGGCAGGACAAAGGGTAATGGACACAAGCTGGAACACAGGAAGTTCCATCTCAACATGAGGAAAAACTTCTGTACTTTGAGGGTGGCAGAGCACTGGAACAGGCTGCCCAGAGAGGTTGTGGAGTTTACTTCTCTGGAGATATTCAAAACCTGCCTGGATGTGTTCCTGTCCAGCCTGCTCTGGGTGAACCTGCTTTGGCAGAGGGATTGGACTAGCTGATCTCCAAAGGTCCCTTTCAATCCCTACAATTCTGTGATTAGGAAGAAAGTCTTTACTGTGAGGGTCGTGAGGCACTGGAACAGGTTGCCCAGAGAAGTTGTGGCTGCCCCATACCTGCAGGTGTTCAAGGCCAGATTCAGTGGGGCTTTGAGCTACCTGGTCTAGTGGGAGGTGTCCCTGCCCATGGTAGGGGAGTTGGAACTGGATGATCTTTAAGATCCCTTCCAACTCTAACCATTCTATTATTCTATGATCACAGTGCTTCAATTACAGATAAAGAATTGAGCTTGTGACATCTAAGAATTTTATAATAAAGAAAATGTAGTTTGAAAGAATATCGTGATGTGTATAACATCCAGACACAAATGCTTCCTCATAGCAACTACTGTTCCCAGGAATAAAGAATGTGATAAAATCACAAACAGCAGCATCACCAATAAAATACCCAAAAAATCATGGCAAGAGTTTCCTGTTCAATTTTTTCTGTATCTTAGAAATGTCAAATACTGGTTTTAGGTTTTTTTTTTTTTTCAAATATCTGGTTTCTCAGTTGCCTTCATCTGATTTGTGTCAAATGATCTCCTTAAGGTTACAAAAGCTCATGCTATTTGTCTATGAGACTATATCAACGTTCACTTTTGAGATAATCCTCTAATCTCCACTGATAGTCAATGGAATAACTATTGCTACAATATATTTTTAATAAGTAGAGTCTAAAGTGGCAAGTGCTTGTGTTGGTGGCCACATTATAGGTGTTGGAAGTTCAAGGGGATGAACTTCACTCTATAATTTATGGCTGTACAGTGACAGGTATTGAGATCAGGAGATAAAACTGTAATCGAGGTCATGAATGGACAGGATGCTTTAATCTTTAGGACACAGATGTAGGAATGGGGAGATATTACTTCAATTTACCGTTTTGCTCTTTTGTGATCTTGGGCAAGTTATCTAATTGCTTTGAGTGAGATTCAGCGTAATTAATCATCTTCTCCGTAGATATCTCAGCTAGTTATCCAGATTCCCTGTGTGGTTAACAGGATGAGATGACTCACGCTCTCAACGCCCATTTCTCTCTGAGGGCTACAACAGGAGTCTAGCAACTAGTTCAAATGTAAAACTTGCATTATAAATGTACAAAGAGAGGTGAGAGGAATCTTGCTCTGTGTTATGGGTCTGGCTAGACTAGACATGCTGGATATAAAAGAGTTTCTATTTTATCTGACTTCGAAAGCAAAACTTAAAAGTAATTTCAAAATATACCAGAAAACTGTAAAAAAAATACTTTGAAACATGCTAGACCCACTAACCGTTATTTCCTTAGCCAATTTCTAATGGTGTGCCTAAGTTCCTAATTGAATAATGAGGCCAACATTCTCTTGCTTGCAAAGGTGTTGTAAATTTACACAATAAAAATACCCACATAACATGATAATGGGATCATATAAGTACCTAGGAGAGATGTTGTATATAGCACTACCTGTATATGATCTTGTAAAGGTGCTGAATGGCCTCAAAATCAAATGAAATAAATCCCCTGTACTGTATCCTTATGCTGAGGCTGAACAAAATAAAAATGTAAGGTCAGAATTGAAAATTTTAAATCCTTTATATTCTTATTTCTGCTTTCTGCCAAGGCATGAGTGTCCCCTATATAGTTTGCATATACATGTCTAGAAAATTCACTGTGTATTTATCATCTTCTTTCACCAAACAAACATTTGGGAACAAGCAGTTTGGCAAGCAGATAAAGTAAATGGAATAATAGCTATTTTTGCAAATGCCCTTTTGACTTTCATGATTCATTGATCAAATGCTGATTTTCTTCTTCCTGTTTTATATATAGAAAATTTGTACACCTCTTTATACTGTTTGGTTGAACCAGTTGGCAGAAGTTAAGGATTACTGAATTCTTTCTCATCTGTTATTCAAAAGAGTAATCCCATTCCACATGGAAAAAAAAAAAAAGATTACACTAATGGTTAAAGACATATATTTAACATCAACTAGAGCTTCTGGAACATCATGCTAATGCACTCCCCATCAGTGGTACTTGCAAGAATCCTAGATTATGGTAGCTCTATGAATTTTATTTATTTAAGGGTTTGTAGGGAGCAGATATGCATTCTAGATTTTCTACTTGAGCAGGTACATTGCTCAAGGCATCATAAGCACTACAAAATTATCCTGCAGTTTTAGTGCATCTTGCTGGCTCAAACTGTGTAGAGGAGTATTCACAGAAGGAAGTGAAGATTAAGCATGGCTGGGAATGGATGCCAAACGCCAAGAGCTGCTTCTGATCCACTGGTTGGAACATCCAGACTAAACTCTCTAAGTGAGGTCAGCAGATCACAGGCCAGACTGTTACTTAATGAGGAAATGAGCTCAGTCACATTCATGTACACAATCACAAAGGTTTATATGCCATGCCAGATAAGCACTTGATTTCTGTCCCATGTTAGACTTCAGAGCGAGAAGATTCCAGGACCTCTTTGTTCAGCATGTCAGTTATCTTCTGACACAGAAAATCCAATTAATATTATGTTACAAATATAAATGTAGAAAACTAAACCCCTTCAAGTTAGTAATCATATTTTGAATATAAAACGATAATGTTGATTAATATATTGGATTTAGTCTCTGCTTCAGTGACAAATCAAATCACCTGCTAAGAGTAGCAGCTTTAAAAAAACCTATTGCATATTTTCCAGTAAATCAGATTCAGCCATCCTGCTGTCTCTACCAATAGCATGTTGAGTTGTAGTATAATCTATTAATTAGTAACATTCCAAACAAATCAAGATAGTAATAACTTTAAAAACACCTCAATGTTTTCTTCAACTATAGCATATTGACGTACTGACAAAATCCATTAAGGAAATCTATTATTTCGGAGATACAATCCTAACACAGTATACCACAGAATTAATAACAAAAAAAAAAGAAATCTATTATTTCAGTGTCTGTCCTTTTAAGTCTGTCCTGTAGCATATGTTTGCAGAGGAAACATAAACAACAGCTCTCATTTCAATATGCAGAATATAAAACACTCTATATACAGGTGAGACCCTACAAGCTTGCTGAGCTGTAAGAAACCATGTGAAATCTTTAATACAAATCCATAAATCAATGTACAAAGCTTCACCTGGTTGCTTATCATTAGTTCCTACTTAAATGGAAATGTGCTCTAAATAATTTAACAGAGATCAAATTACCTTCCTGTCTTGTACATGTGGCCCTCTACACATTTCCTTTAATACTGTATGATGTGCCCTGCATTTACTTTAGGAAATTATTATCCATTACATCACTTAGAGTAACACAGTAACAATCCAAATCAATTTCTAACATGCTAAGTGAGAAATATTTTAGATGCCAGCAGTAGCAGGAAAACTAGAACATAAACTGGCAATCTATTTGCACAGACTCAGCTTGCATTGTACATACAGTAAAGTGTTCACAACAAAAAATGTAAAAGCTTCCTATGCAACTGGTGGAAATGCCAACAAAAGAGAAATGTTCTCTAAAAAATGCAAGGGCCACACAAGCAATCTTGCATTATTACAGCACTGCTCCCACAAAGAACAGTCCAATTACGAACAATTTGTGAAAACAAGTCCTTACATCTTTTCTGGTCTGTTTTTTCCCTGTCGTCCTGCTCACTATATACTGCTTTCTTATCTCTGTCAACACCAATTAGATTTGATAGTGCATAGCATCTTGGAGGAGGCACTGAATTCAATACTAGATTAAGTCTTTTTCTTGCAGAACAAACCTGCTTATTTGATCAAAAAGGTGCAATGGAAATGTTTGGTGCTCGTTAATTGTCTCCAGACATAGGTCAGAAAACAAAGAGGAGGAAAAAATCAGCAAAAAGTACCTTGAAACAAACAATAAAAGTAAATACACACAAAGTGTGGTGTGTCAAGGCTACACAGACATTATCATCTAGCATTTGTACTTCAGCAGCTAGAGATATCTGTCAAGACTGGTGCTTTCAAATTACTTAGCTGGATTAATATGCATTTACAGTTTTCTGTTTTTGAAACTGTTTTTCTAAACAAAGCAAGCTATCCTGCTTCGCCATCCTGAATGAATAGAGAATAGAATACCCAACCTGAGAGTAACCTGTCATGGCACAAGTTTTCTGCAGAAAGGCCTGCACACTTTATGCCTAATTTAGACATGTAACTCATAAAATGAAATATCTGGCATTAGTGTAATCATTCAGGGAGCCTACATTATGCTCTTGACTCTGACACCACTGCACAACTCTGGTGAAGGACTCCAATCTCATGGAGGACATCTATTTCGCCCTCGATGGACACATTTAAAGGAGGATTTAATGTATTTAACACATTTAATAATTGAATAGGATACTCCTCAGATAGCTAATACAAAACACTAATCACAGGGAATTTAGGAACACGCACACAGCCTGCAACCTCAGAGATACCTTCTTCTGAATAGCAGGGTACTTAACGGAAACGGTTAACAGCATGGTTATTGCTAACCATAGCTGCAAATCTCACCTACTTCTGTACCTGGAATTCACAGAATCACAGAATGGTAGGGACCATCGCAGATCATCTAGTCCAACCCCTCAACCTAGAGCCAACGCATATTCTGAGTTCCCATGAAGTGGAAACATGAAGTTCATTCCTTATTGTTTTTTGGCAGGTTTAGCTATGGGCATTTTCAGGCCATCCTGAATTGACCTCAGGAATACATGACTTCATTTTCTCCCAGGTTTTGTGCTACATTTTAGAATTAGCATTTTAGACTAATTCCTAGGGAAGCAGGATCTGCTTCATCCCAACTCAGCAAAAGATCTCAGTAAAGAGAAAGACTACATTTCACATCTACATGTCATTTGGTTCAAATGTTCTTCAAAAGTTATACTCCACTGCAATTACAAAATAATACTGGAAAAATTATATGAATACCTGCACTTTTTTGCCTCTTGGTTCTGCAGATGCTAAAGAATAGCTTTGTGTTAACTTCAATGGCATTAAAGAACAGGCTTTACATAAGTATGTAACCAAAATAAATCCAGTTCCCTGAAACTTCATTTGTTAACAATCATTTCTAGATGACCCATAATGATCTCCTTTCAAAGAAAGCTACTACCTAATTATAATGGAAAGCTAACTTTTTCATCTGAAAAAGACAGTACTCTATGGCACCTCATGAAAAAGGAGGATTAGTTAGCTAACATGCCAATCCTTCTGTGACTTTAATTCTACAAATGCATGCAAGCAGAGCAGCGGCAACTGTACTGTGCTTCAGTAGCCATGGCTGAGGTCGTGCCAAGTCCACAGTGGATGCTGGGTTCGACTTTTGCTCTGTTTCACAGCTATGCATGGAGTCAGAAATTCTGCCACTGGAAGTATTAACATATCATATGTGCAGGGATGTTTGTCCTTTCTTTGAGAATAAACTACTCCTTAAAACCATATTATTCAATCAATTTTCATGTGAGATCTTCATACTGAATACTCCAACCTATGTGCACATATTTTGAAAAGGCTTTTAAAAATCTTCAGTGCTGTCAGCATGCTTTGCTTTTTTTAGACATTTCTTTATCTTTTCTAGAAGCCCACAGAATACCTCAATGGGTAGAAATAAAAAAATGTCTCAATGCAGTGTACGAGCAGAACTAAGGCTATTTGATGAAGACAGACCCAGGAAGGATCTTAAGCTCAAGTTTCAACAGAGAAATGTTACATCTATTTCATGCACTCGCTGACTTTTAACAGTTCAGAAGAAACAAGAAACAATTTCTCTAAAAAACCTATTTAGTGATCAACCTACATGGTGACATTTTATCCCTAAGGACAACAAAGAAAGGAAAGCAGTAAATGACAGAATGATGTCTGAGCGAAGGTATCAAGCCTTAAAAACAATGAAACAGTGATACACTGAACTGAAAGTATATTCAGGTGACCAAAGGTCAAAAAAAAAAAAAAGAAAAAGAAAAAGAAAAAACGAGAGCGAGTTCCTTCTTGGGACTTTCCATGCAAAGGCAGCTTCATACAATGCTGGGTTTTTGGTGACTACTATATTTTAGGGTTGTAAACTGTTCCACTCTACTCCAAAGGACATGTGTCAGTCATTTTAAGAGAGACTACCAGTGCCATTATGGCACATAATTTTGACATCTTACAAAATTCACAAAAAAAAAATTACAAAACTCTAATTTTTAATTCTGGCCAAATTTCAACTAACAGTGCAATGGTACCTGATCTGTAATACTTATGAACTATTAGAATTGTGACATTGCCATTGGCAATCCATCCCTTAAATTTGGCAGATGTTGTACGTGAACTGTTACCACAGGATGTAAGGAAAAGGGAAGGAAATAAGACAAAAGGTATAAACTAACAAAATAATAAATGGACATATGAGGTAGGTACTTTGCTTTATACACGATATATGACAGAAACACATTTTTCACTTTGTCTTCTCTTGTATTTGTGACGCTACTCTAGTCTGCAATCCCAGGTCACCTGCCATGTACTGTATTAGGGTTCCCTCTACTGGCTGAGTCACTGAAGCCGTTCCTTAAGAATTTGCAAAGTAAACTTTTACTTTACTTTTATTCACTCTGTTTACTAACTTGATGGTCTTATACTGAAAAATGAAAGCCTTCTTTTGGTGACATATTGAACTAGAAGACCAACCCATATATACACAGCAACAGACTTCTCTGGTCAATTGTCTTAGAAGGAGTATTTTGTTCAGTTTGCTAATAATGCAGTGTTAAATATAAGAAGTATTGAGCAGGGAATGTATTTATTCCACAACAGAAGCTTAGGAAGATTCCGTAGTCTAAAAGCCTCCATGAAATGTGAGGATTTGAAATGGAAACAGTATTTTAATATCATTGATACATAGGATGCATATGCACAGATAATTTCTTAATCAACAATTTAGAAAGTTATATTGGTTTTAGTTGTTGCACAAGAATTCATTGAGGTGAAGGAGGACTCAAAATCTGACTTCCCTTAAAGAACTCTGCAAGTCTAATTAGGACTAGTCAAGGTCTTTACTGCATTCTAATAAGAAGAGTAATTTTTTGGCCATGGTATTTTGCAGCTGCTGTTTAAATTTTCAGATCCTCTGCTAAGACTCATCTCTTTCCTCTTTAGTAGCAATACACTTTCAGATCATATTGTGACAATTGTTTTTCTGGAACTCAAAATCAAGAGAGAGCCAGATGCCACTTGCAAATTTTGCAGGATTCATCACTTCCTGAATCACAGCTGATTATGCTTGAAGATGGTGGATGAGTTACTAAAATTCTTGGAATTTCACCTGGCATCTGAATGTTCACAGTACAGAAATACAGGAACATGATTATAATTTTCAAAGGCATACGGGGACCACTGCCACAACAGCAGGAAAAATCCACTTACTAAACTGTGATAAAGGAAATACCCTGCTTTGAATAATAACTATCAGACAACTGTAAAATGCCAAGCAGTCACAAGGTCCTTCCTAATTTCATTCTGATACTAACTTATCATACAGCACTGAATTCCACAATGAAGTCTAAACTAGGCTTAACTTCTATTTCATATACAAGTTGAGATCTACTGCTTGAGCTTTGGGAGCTTGAATACGATTGCTTAATTTTAGGGTTTTATGTACTTTCATGTCCAAATCCTCCATAGGAGGACATTCACACAGTTTGAATGTCAAGTATCTATGTGGAGGAGTGGAGGTGAGAAGGAACCGCATACAAATTACAGATCAGCCAGGAAACAGTTGCACAGCATCAATGAGGCTGCATATTTCCCACAGTCTAAATGAAGAAAGGATAGATCACTAGAGCTGCACATATTCAGATTTTGCCCTGGTCTGAATTTGTTATTAAAAGAAACAGGTCACCATTAAAGTTTTAGTGAAGAAAAAGTATTAGCTGAATTTTATAGGGTTAAATTACTTGCTGCAACAGATTCCCAAATCCATTTGAGTTGTATTTTCAAACAAAGCCAATGTAACACACTGCGGTGGTACCTGCAACTCAATCATTCTCTCCTCACCAGTTATGTTACGGGTGAGAGTCTGTACCTTAAGAATATTTAATGAAGATATTATGTAGGGCTTTGCATTTTTAAGGTCTTAAATTCAGTTCTTGACATGACAGAACATAAAGATAGCTGGTCTTTTTGAAATGTATTATGGAAGAGAGGTAAGAAGGGATAAAGTAAAAAGAAAATATGAGGTTGGAAGGATAGGAGCCAGTCCAGGGCTCAGTTTAGCAAACCCGTCTATAAAGCATTCATACCACACACAAGCCATCTACTATTGAGATGATGATCCAGTTGATATGTAAAGAAAATTAATAGCCCAGAAGAACCGAATGGCCTACACATTAGTTTAACTTTTTGTTTTAATCTTGAAAATTTGAAGTAATTGAGATTTTCTACAAATAAAAAAAAAAAATACGGAATAACCTTGCATGTCCTTCTTAAACTTATTTGTATTTCAGAAAGTCCCTGAAACAGGTTTAAACACAACAGAACATTTTTGTCAATTAGGAGGTCAGTGTATCTTCTTGCACAATAGAATTCTGCACCCTTGGATTCCTGATCCTTGTCAGCTGCAAATGTAAAAAATGCAAGGTTTTAGCTAAACAAGCAGAAAAAATGAAAAGACAGACAGTCAGATGACAGCATCAAACAACTGCCTTTGCTGTGAAACTGCTGACCTGGACTTCAATAACATGACAGTGGCAAAACCAAAAAGGTTCCATATGCTTTGAATTATTAAGGATAATGGTAAGAAGTTCATATACCAAAGCAGGCAGAATGAACAGCAGAAAAGATTTTACAGTAGTACTGACAAAATACAAGAAGTCTGGTTTTCGTTGACCTTAACATTACTATAGCATGATATGAATTAAACAACCCAATGTTAATCTTATCTGCTGAATTAATTTTATTCAGATATGCTGATCCTTCCAGGTGACACTCACACAGCCCTCTAAGGAAACACTCATTTTAACAATAAAAAAAAAAGCCTTACACCTAATTTATCCTGATGCTTAGGTTTCTCAAATGAAATTATTGCCTAAAGTTAATGTTTGCTGTACATGATAATAGCAAAAAAGTAGAAGCACATATAAGCTGAGTTTTCATAAATATGGGTTCAGATATCTTAGTCTAAACATTTAAGTAGTGGAAAATTTGAAAAAAATTGAAATTGAATGGCTGCACCAAACACCCAACTTCATCACAGTGCCTCCTGACCTACGGTGGAGATAGTCCCAAGCGATTTGGCATCCTGTTATATGCATTGCGTTTGATGCCAATGGCTGTGGGAGAAGGGATCACACCTGCTTTGAAATTCCTCTCTCTCCTGACAAATCTATGTTGGATATAACAACAAAGAGTAAAAATAACTAAATGGAATTTTTAGCATTGTATGAAACATGAATATTTTTGAGAACCATTCAAAACAGGTGGAGATATATGGCTTTCTGCAGAATCAGCGTGACTTTCCACTTCTTAAATTAAATATAATACTTCACAGTTCTCAAAAAGCTATTCTTTTTCAGTATGCATTTCTAAAGAACCATTATGATGTGTGATATACTGGGTTTCAATTAGATAGAGATGTGCTAATAAAGTACCGTATTATCATTTCATAGAACAACCAGGTTTTGCTAATTTGTTTCACACCAAACTTCCTAGCTTTAATTAGTAAGAAGAAAATATCCATTCAATCTGATTAAAGATCCCCAGGTACACTCGTGTCCGTCTGAGGAGGTTCTTGTGAAGATTATGATAGTAAGTAATTACCTTAGGCTAAAAGCTGTTTTTATTCCATTGTCTGTAATGAAAAACTTGAACTGATCCCTCTCAGGAAAGAAAAAAAGGGTGAAATATTAAATTATATTCAAATTCTGGTTGGATAGTCAAATTTACTTCTGCATTTTCTTTCTACTGATTTTTTTAAAAAGCTCTCTTTTCCATGACATATGCTCATACCCTGTGGTATGGCAGAACCTCTCTCCTGCTTAAGACTGACAGTGATGGTGTCCCTGGAAGTATTCACACACTCTGTAGTGTGGGGTTTTTTCTTTCTTTTTTTTTTTTTCTTTAACAGTCTGTACCTCTTTGATAGGTACAAATATTTTTGACCTAGACCCAAAAGGAAAGAAATTACAACTGCACCCTTAACTGCTTAGGAAACATGAATACATTTCTCAGATGTTAATTTTAGTGGCACTGAGCTCTCATGCCAAGTCAGATGCTTGATTTAAGGTTTCGTTCAACTGAGAAGTACCATCATAAAAAGGCACTTTCAGCTGACCTTATTTTTTTTCTCAAAGACTTTTAATCCCTCATTACTAAGAATGAGAAGATGAAAGACACCCTGACAGAAGTGAGGGCACACTGGAGGCAGGCACACACACGATGTAACACACCGCACAGGGGGAAGCGCAGCCTGGGCAGCTCACAGGTTGCCTACACACAGGCTGAAAGACAGATGCACACCACGGTCAGCCCCAGTGTCTCACCTGTCCAGGCTGGAGATCAACAGTTCCCTTCTAGGTTATGCTCTTGGGGCTCCTCCCCATAAAAAAACCCCACAAGTTGGGGGAGGGATGTGTGCTTGCCTGGGCCTTACTCTATCATGCTATTTTGACAAGACTAGGTTCCTACCTAGGTTTAGGAATGCCAGATTTGGCACTGGTCCACTGGTCCAGACAAAATCTGAGTCTCATAATCCCATTTTTGTTTTTAAATGGGAATAATCTCCTTCATTGTCTTGGCAGTGGTGGCCAGGATGCTGGAATGAGTGTGAGGTTGTGTGTGTG
The DNA here is from genome assembly GCA_028565335.1 of Limnodromus scolopaceus. Lineage (NCBI taxonomy): Eukaryota > Metazoa > Chordata > Aves > Charadriiformes > Scolopacidae > Limnodromus > Limnodromus scolopaceus. The sequence goes on along the minus strand of JAOXNO010000001.1, from coordinate 12,841,758 downwards.
TGTGTTTGAATAATACCTGTTGTCTACGCTCTGGTTACACACAAAGTGCCCTTCTTGAAGACATTCACTCTGGTGGGATGAAGAGTTATTTCCTAGCTCTTGCACACCTTGTTTGGATTAATTTTGTACCTCGTTCCATGATTTCTTATTACCATAGAAAAATGGATCAGGATTCATCCATAAGGAAAATATCTAACAAGCGCTCTAAGTAAAAACAAGATCTGTGGATAATATTGCCTTATTCATTTTTAATGATTTTTTGCAAATCATGCCAATTGAAATTACGCTTGGATGCCTAGCATGTGTTAGGTACGATCACAGTAGGGAGAGAGTTGGATGAGAGGAAGTGGGGAGAAAGTTGACTCTTTAACCTACTTGCTTCCAGACACTTCAAGTCTTTGAAACTGTGAAATATCTGAAGTGGCTAAGGAGTCATTAAAGACATACACCTCCTTTCACTCAGGTACAGTGCACAAGCATTACATACATTAGTATACCTTTTAAGCAAACTCATTTCCATGGGACAGATGGAAACAAATTTCCTACGGACAGATCCACCTTCTCTTTTTATTGGTTATGCATTCACTTCTGAGGGCAAGCTTGTATTTCAACGTTGTCGTGTCACTACCAATGTCACCTAACTTTACATCAGGATAAAAAACATTCATTATTGAAACTGCTGTTTCTCCAAATGAAAACACCCCCTGTAGAGATATCCTGCTGTGCCTGGTTTTCTTGGGAGCAGAGAGGCTGCTGAAAAGGCTGCTCTATCCACAAAGGCACTTTCTGAATATCAACAGGCAAACTCCCATTCATGGTGCTGAGTTGTTTGATCACAACTAAGTGCCCACGACAACCTTGCTGCAGGGTTCAGGATGGCTGTGAGATTCAATACCAAAATCCTTCCATGGAAGGGCATTTTTAATGAGTTGTTATTACTACAGGATTTTAATTTTCCTGAGGTGGAATGCTGGTGTATCAGCTTCGATGAAGCTGACATCTGCGGTTATTCTGATTCAGTTGGAGTGAACTCATGTCCGTGTTTGCCAAAATCCACAGCTGTTTTACCCAAAGTAAAACCTCCTGTGGAAGACTGGCATTTTCAGGTCCAGTTATTCAGTCACTTTTCAAAGTCTTTCAGGCAGACCCCTATAAACACAAAAACCCGAAAAGCTATACTGTCACTGACACAGTGAAAGCTGACTTACTGCACAGCAAATGTATCTACAGAATCAGGCTTTTTATCCCCCAAAATCTTGTGCTGATTGATTTTTTTCTGATGTAAAGGCCTCCCATTGTGTGTTGCTATCTCTTATCAATTGGACACTCTTTCCGAATAAAAACAATCTAGTGCAAGTTCTGGACACTCAGATATAACCATTTCTTTGAAAGAAACAGAGTTTTCCCACCTAAGGTGGTGAAGAAGAGGGATGAGAAAAGATCTGAGTAAAGACATTATATCAAAGGCATTATATACAAAGAACTATGCAAGAAGCCCCACTTTGTTCTCCGAAATGACCTTCACTGGCTGCTGCCATTAACAAAACAGCATCTCACATGGGAAAAAGAACTGGTGATTGCCATGGTAATAAACTCCTTGCAGTCAAGTTGTGAGGAACTGTAAGATATCTAGCAACTTCCTGGCTTCCAGGAAGGGCTCCTCTCCAGCAGGAGGAGCCATTTGTGGTTGCTGAATTTTGAGGCTCTTTTAAGGCAATTTATCACTAAATGCCTTACCTTTATTGAGTTAAATTGCTTGCCTGGACGGATTATGGTGGTAATTTCGGCAAATCAGTTCCCTTCAACTCACTGGAGGAAACTAGAAATCTGTTGAGATAAAATGAGTAGTTCCCATCTAAGATAGAATGGGAACTTCATCAAAAAGCTTCTTGTAAAGTAAGCAGTGTAATTATAGCCATTGAATAGAGACAATAGGAAAAAACCAAAAACAGTGCCACAGGTAATTACCCAGAGAATTTTCACAATCTCCTTGCACCTGTAGTTCTGTAGCTCCTTGGATTAGGGACTTTTACTGTATAGGCTATGCACAGGTACAGAAAAAAAACCCACCAAAACAACAGCCCAGCTTGGACTGTTGTTCTGTGTCATTAACTTGGCTGAAATACAGCTTTAGCAGAAGGGTTTTGGTGGGGTTTAGTCTAGTTTTTGTTTTGATTCTTTTTTTTTTTGTTAGAATTGGAGCTCTTTTCACTTTTTTACAGGAACACTGAGCTCTTCTTTAGGTCTTTGCAATTTTCTAACAAGGACGAGTATGCTAAGTTGTTCAGGATGCAAGAAAAGAGATGGAGAAGAGCAGAAAGCCTTAGCTACCCTGAACAGACCATTAGTGGTTATTAGATGGCATGTTAGCAAGTTCATGTCCTCCATAAACTTCATGGGTCAGGTAGCAAATTGGCTTTGAGTGCAGCTTGGGCTATGTCGGTCACTTTCAACTAAAATTTCTGTGATTCAATAGTCTCAGCTGGCCTCTCAAATGACTAACGTATTGCTTTGTATAGGGAAAGGAAAACATGCAGACATCACTGAAAATTTTTTTTGATATTTCATTCAATACACACACAGTGAAAAGCAAAAGGAGAGAAATGATGAATGTAATAAGTACCCTGAAGACACAGTATCACACAATTATTTTTTTAGCAAACAGTTTTTTTAACAATACTAAAAATAACATTGTGCTTTACTCTTTTGCATTAATAAAAATCAAATGACAAGGAATCTTTGTGAATGAATTACCATAAGGTAATGTGGTAGTCGTGAAGCAATGTGTTCTGCAGGAAACGAGTAGTTCTAAGGATGTCCAGATATACCAAGATATAGTAATTGGGTCTGCAAAAAGCTTAATTAAAATTAGCAATAAATCCTTAGGCCATTTCCTCTTAAGTAAATACTCTGCATCATTCAAATTCCTACATGATCTACTCTGACAGTTTTGGAAGGGTTGCTCTTTTTAACAGATTGCAGTCTAACCCCAAAATAAACATTTAATAAAAGAACATTTTTAATGGAACAGTTCATTTCATCTTCTAGCAGAGCCTATTAAAAACAGATTCAGTTTAAAAACAAATAAAAACAGTATTACTGAAGGCTTCAGTTTAGGAATTAAGATTTTCCATTAATTTTTCTTTAAAAAAAGCTCTGTAGTTATTCCACTGGCTTTAATGAAAGCATTGTTGGTACAAACCTGATTTTTTCTCCCAATTGCTCATAAGTTTTATTCTTCTCCTTACCACTTGTGTTCTTTCTGCATTACTTTCTGCATTTTATTACTTTATGGTAGTACTGGAGAGTATAGGTGGAGAGCTGCCTGGCAGAAAAGGACCTGGGGGTCTTGGTCAACTGTCGGCTGAACATGAGCCAGCAGTGTGCCCAGGTGGCCAAAAAGGCCAACAGCATCCTGACCTGTATCAGGAACAGCGTGGTGAATTGGGCTCAGGAGGTGATCGTCCCCCTGTACTCGGCACTGGTGAGGCCTTACCTCAAGTACTGTGTCCAGTTTTGGGCCCCCTACCACAAGAAAGACATTGAGGTGCTGGAGCGGGTCCAGAGAAGG
>JAOXNO010000001.1:12805975-12838087 GCA_028565335.1 Limnodromus scolopaceus | reverse complement strand
AGTTGCACCAGGGGAGGTTCAGGTTAGATATTAGGAAATATTTCTTTACTGAAAGGGTTGTCAGGCATTGGAATGGGTTGCCCAGGGAGGTGGTAGAGGCACCATCCCTGGAGATATTCAAGAGACGAGTTGACATGGTGCTCGGGGATATGGAATTAGTGTTGGGTTGGTGTTTTGGGTGTGGTGCGTGTGGGGTGATTGTTTGTTGTTTGGGGTTTTTGTTTGTTTGTTTGTTTTTGGTTTTTTTTTTTAATTGGTTGGATTAGATGATCTTAAAAGGTCCCTTCCAACCTAGGTGATTCTGTGATTCTGTATTGGACCTGGTGTTTTCTTAAAGATGGTAGGTACCAGCCTGCATAACTTATTTTACTATTTGGATACAAAAAGGTGGAGATGTGCCGACTGTCTGCTGGCATCATCATTCTGTCGTAGTTCATCTAGAAAAGGGCAAGGTGCTGCTCTTCATTTTAACTATGGAGGAACCGTTCATCTCAAATCTTACTAGCTAAGTCTGAGCAGGGTAACCAAGGAAGCGCTTGCACAATTGAAACACTCCAACTTAAGAGACATTAAAAAAGGAAAAATATAAAAAGCATTACATTTTACAATTCTGTACTCCAGAAATTTCTAGAAAGCGGTGGCTTTAAACAGAATTTTCATAAAAATAATGTTGGAACAAACTCTATATGCATCGCTTTTAGGCTTTGTTATGTGGACTACTTAAGAATTACTGAGAAAAGCAAGAGACAGTTGCCACACATGTAATTGCACCTCTGAATAGGGCCTTCTCAGAGACAGCTGAAAGCAGAATTCAAGCTGTTAAAAGCTCTCTAGAAATGTCATAGTCACACACTTAAGAAAAAAGGCGAAGTATTTTCTGAGGGGTATCATGTCTTTCTGTGGGGAAAGAGCATCTATAATTGCATGAGTACATCTAGAGAGTACACAGACACTGCAAACTCCTCTCATGGTAGCACAGAGGGCAGACCAAAGAGCGGGTCCATGTATTTTTGGAAGGAATCCCTATGCAGCACATCACAGAGTGCCCATATCCACTGCTCCTGATTATCTTCGCCTCTGATAATATCACTGCTTCTGTGACCCTATTTCTCTTAAATGAAGCTTCATTTTTGATGAAAGGGAAGATGTACTTTACTAATTAGTATACGTCTTGGTAATACTTGTTTGTGAAGGAGGACAAAAAGGACCAGGAAGACTTGAAAACATGATTAATGCCATGCCTCACTGCTAAAAACATCTGAAATTACAAATAAAAGACTTCACCATGCAATTTTATTCAAGTAGGCTATAACTTTGCAGATATGTAAGAACAAAAAATGATGTGAACATGCCAGACAACAAGACATTTTAACATCTCAAAATTGGTAACCATTTTGTTCAACATTTTTCTAAGGGCAGCAACCCAAAATGCTAAATGACTCAGTGTAGCTATTCTTAGAGCTTATTTAAATTCTCTTAAATTAAGAGAAAGTAAATAGTATCCCCACCCAAAACAGTGTCTACCTTTCCACAAAAATGTGTTTCTATTCTTGCCTTCCTTACCATTTACTTAGGAGCTTGCTCACTAGTGACATTTCTATCAGTATGATTAACTAAACTCTAACTTGAGTTCTCATTTCTTGCATCACTTTTAATTCTTCCCCCATTTCCTTGATATCCTTATTTTTAAAAATGAGAAGACAGAAAGAAAGTTTTTCTTGTAATTCATCATAAAGAGAAGTTAATTATTTTATGGATACTATTCCTCATGCTCAATTATTGTTATTTTTATTGGCCTGCATTTTTATTATGACTAAGTCAATACTAATTTTTCTTCTGCTGTACTCTAGAAATCAGGTGTTCTAAGTTACTTAAGGCATGACAGAATTGCTTTTTTACCTTGGAACTGCTCCAACACAGAGAACTGAATCTATTCATGATTCAACTCATATCACCTCTCTGCTGTCCTGCAACATGGCACCCTTGATATCCTTCCTCCAATTAGCGAGCAACTGGGGTACCAGGGAGCACGAATCCTTCTGATTTGGGATTTTTATACACGTAGGCACAGCTACATAGGCATCCTCACTAAGAAATTTTATTTCTTTACAACAAGGAGCCTCTTAGCTTAGTACTGGTCTTTCACAATTTTATCTTTTCCTGCTGTTCACTTTGACCACAAAGGTTATGTCGCACACATAGGTTGCTCACTACACCTATGGCAGGAATGCTCATTTCACTGTGATCTTCCAGCGTGTCCATTTTAGCTCACCTCTTTTATTCTAAGTCCATGTGACACACTGATGGAAATCCAAGAAAAGATGTACCATTGTATCATAAGGACCAGTAGAACTGTTTGACATGTAGATATCTCTCATAATGCCCTCACACTCCTAAGTTGCTTTCTCTCTCGAGTAGATTAACTTAATTTTGCATGTTTGCCTTTTTTTCTTCAGCATTTATCTATCCTCTCATTGCCTTTACTGAACATGCATTCATTTTCAAACTGTCATGCTGCCCATTCAGTTCATATTTATTTTTTCACTTTCCTGGTGACAGGATTATCTTTCTTAGATGTCTAGTAGACATCTTTCTCTGACCTGGAAGAGCCACAGTTGCTGTCAACATCCAGCTCCTCATTCTAATAAGCCCCACAACCTTGCCAATTTCCTCTGCCAGAAGCTCTGTTCCAATGCAGCTAAGGTTCAGAGCAGCAAATAGAATATTATTTTTCTTGCAATTACTCTTGAGGTCAGTAATGGGGTTATCAGTAATTAACATCTAGAACATTTTTGACCATTCTGTTTTTATTAAAATGGGGAAATCTGCCATCCTTCTGCTTCAGGGTGGGTTACATCTTCCTACATATTAAAAATCAGAAGACTAATACACACTACTTCTAGACTAGGTGAAAATCACCAACTTTTGCTTTTAGAACAAGAGCTGCTGCTTACTGCCTCTCGCCCTTCCAGTGTCCTGAAAAGAAAATTACAGGGTAGCATATCTGTCAGTTCTGCCTGATGGATAAATTTTAATTAAAGTTGAAATTAAAAGAGAAAAAAATGAGTCAACTATAACCGGAGTATTTATTTATTTTGTGAGAACTAATTCAAACCTCCTTTAAATTTTTGAATTTTTTTTTTTGCTGTAAACACTTTGTTTATAGCAATAAATGAATTAATACTTAACTGTGACTTAAACCATGGCAATACCTAACCATTTGGTCATTATTGTTCTGCTCTTAACTTCACGACATGAAACATTAAACTAAATTTACAGATTTGGTTAGTTGGTAATATATACTTCATCTGTTTTTTGAATGTGAATGAAAAATAAAACAGAATAGTACTAAAATGTAGTTATATTTCTGAAATTCTGATCACTTGCTGCTTCATGTTAGGCATCTCACGTTTCTGGCACTTCTTAATGTCAGGTGAGAACAATTAATCTCATTGTATTGAGAAACCTATACAATGAATCCCCAGAAAATAATTTAAAGAAAAAGAATTATTATTTTCAATTATGAAATGTAAATTATCTTGTAACTAAAGAAATTAAAAGTGTTTCCAGTTTCAACGGGTAGCTAGTTCAACAAGGAGAAATGCAGAGGAGCAACCCCCACCCCAATATATGATGGGGGACCCCAAGCCAGAAAGCAGCTTGGCAGAAAAGGATCTGGAGGTCCTGGTACACACCAAGCTGAATGTGTGCAACGTGCCCTTGTGGCAAAGACGGTGAATGGCATCCTGGGCTGCGTTAAACAAAGTATTGCCAGCAGGTCAAGGGAGGTGATCCTTCCCCTCTACTCAGTACTGGTGAGACCACGCCGGGAGTATCATGTCCAGTTCTGGCCTCACCAGTGCAAGAGAGACATGGACATACTGGAGAGTCCATTGAAGGGCCATGAAAATGGTGAAGGGACTGAGCGAAGGCTGAGAGAGCTGGAATTGTTCAGCCTGGGGAAGAGAAGGCTCAGGGTGATCTCATGAAGGTATGTAAATACCTGAAGGGAGGGTGCAGAGAGGACAGAGTCAGACTCTTTCCAGTGGTGCCCAGGGACAGGACCAGAGGCAATGGATACAAACTTAAACACAGGAGGTTCCCTCTGAATTTAAGGAAACACCTTTTTACTGTGAGGGAGACTGAGCACTGGCACAGGTTGCCCAGGGAGGTTGTGGAGTCTTGATCCTTGGAGATATTCAAAAGTCATTTGGACATGGCCCTGGGCAACTGGTTCTAGATGGTGCTGCTTGAGCAGGGGATTTGGACCAGATGACCTCCACAGGTCACTTCCAACCAACGCCATTCTGTGATTCTGCTATTATTGATTGCAAATAAAGATTAATTTCTCATTTTCTCTGATCAGTTGCTCTAAGAGCAAATTTTCAGTGGCAAACTGCCCTCATTGTTAGTAGGTAGCATATTATTTCCTATCTGAATATTTCAAATTTCTATTTCCAGCTGTTGGATCTTGAACTACTTTTTTTCCACAGACACAAATATGGGTTACTTACTTTACTCTCCAGGAAAAGAGAAAACTAATTAGTGTTATTACTGGTTCTGAAATGCTCATATAATAAATCTGTTCCCTAACTGTGTTCACTGGCACACAGATGCCAGCCACCACACTGAACAGATGAATGACCAATCATCTTTTTATTTTCTTCCTTGGAAATGGTGAAAATTACTGAGAAAAGTGAATGTTGTTAATTTTTTTCCAAAGAGATTATTTTGAAATTACTCCTAAATTGAAATCATAAGCAGAAGTAATTTGAGATTGCTTCAGTTGTGCTATAAAAGATTCCAAACGGGGTTAATTTCACATCTTTCAGGTTCAGAGATCTAAAGAATGGGCCTCCCAGTGTGGTGACATTTTCCACACACTATATGAGGACTGGGGGTAACAATGGAGTGATTCCTTCCTCACTAATATTACAGTGCAAGTTGTCAAGCAATTATCTCTGACAGATGCACAAAACAGAAAGATCACACCCTTCCATATCGACAGTACTGAGGTTATGATGAAAAACAAAATCTAAAATACACAGAGACAAGACAGAGACAACACGATACCAGGTTGTAATTCACTCATGAATATTTTTAGCTGGCTAACTCCCATTTTTTAAGGCCCACTGAAACATTGTTGAATTAAAAGCATTCTCGATAGATTCCTTTGCCATGACAACAGCTTGGAGGAGGTTTCAGAACAATTTTATGATACAATTTTTGTGCTGTGCCATATTATTTTCATGCAATTGTGGAGTGTGCTGCAAGAAAAATATTGAAGTGCCTGCATCTTTATGGTCTAACGTGTGCTGATAACAATCACCTGTTTTTGAGTTGCTCTCTGCTGCATGATAGAATTGACTTTGATTCTACTCTATAGTCTTTGGCCAGTTAGTCAACAGTAAAAAGCTCAGAGCAGAACCAATTGCCTAAATGCCCTTAAAAACATTGTTCTTTCATAGAAAACAATGCTCTACTTAAATGCAAGTTGAAAAAAATGTCACAAAATCATGGCATTTCTTACCTGTGAAAAGTATGAACAATTTTCATATGTGGCAACACAGAAACAATTGGACCATTGTACTTGTTTTCTGTATTTGTTACATATGTTCATCCTACGCCTCTACAACACCACATCTTTCACAACTTCTTGAAGAAATCACATAAACTTACTTGCAGCAAACTCTGTGGGCATCCGGTAAGAAGAAGGGGTATTTCACACACATCAGGAAGTGATATATAACTCAGTGACCATCTTTGGGTATTTTGTGTGTTTAGCAATTACATGATCCAGTTAATTTTTAATCACTGAAAATATTAGGAAAATAACCAGAAAGTAACCAGAGTTTGTTGTTAAACAAATGAGCACCTTGAGATAAAGGTGTGTTTTCTTTTGCTGTGCTTTGAAGTCTTCTTCTGAAATATCAGACAATTTACTCTCTAGTCCAAGAGAAGTTTTGCATACTACCCACAGTTTTTTTCACTACCAACTCTACCCAGTGATATAGATTAACAGGATATCACCATGTTTTAGTCAAGGAAAAATTATGTTCTAGGATTTTTTTATTATGAGCATATTTCATCAATATTTTATTTGTGGCTCACAGCAAACTAATTCTGAGTTACAGTATGTGCTCTTTTAAAATTATCAGAAATACTATAAAGCTGTCAAGCCTCAGCTGCTTGATTTGAGGGAAGTATTAAGTCACTATTTTAACAGTACTGTCAGTATAGAGCTCCTGTTGTATAGGAAAAAAAAAATCAGAGTGGAAGAGTCCATAAAACTAAGACATCAAAACTTCAGAACTGTATGTTTAGAAATAGCAGCATCTGCTGTGGCATACGCAATTTTTAAGACTTCCTATGTAAAATGTGCAAATTATACATACATTTCTGGCTTGCATCCAAAATCAAAGAGATGAACCACATATATCAAATCCAAAGGGTTGTAAAACCACGTAGCAATCAACTCTGGTCCTCTTCAAAATTAGAGTTCAGATATTGAAATGCCAAAGTTTCTTTTGTCCACCAAGGCTCAGTTTCCAAATTTGTTCAGATCACCTAGGATCTGACCCATTCCCCGCACAGCACCTGTCTCCACTTAATATAGGAGAACAACGGGGCATCTGTGGGGGTTTGCACAGCCAGGTCTTGGCAAAATGGCCCAGGTAACCAGGGCTGTTAAGAAGACCTCAGCAGTTGTTTTCCAAAAATCACATTAAAAAGGAAGATGATCATTAGCTGGATAAACATTAATGGGCAGTTATAAGGAGACTTCCAAAACAAAGAAGGCACCAGCTTTAAAGACGTGTAAAAGAAACGTAGAAATCCTTAACGCTGGGGAGAGACCCAGGAGCGGGGACAGCAGCAGCCAAAACCAGGTTTGTCACTGCCAGCAGTTGCCCCATGGCATCATGAACTGCCTCCCCATGTGGCACCATGGTGAACCCTCACCCCGCATGTATGGGATCCCATCTGCCCATCTCGGCCATCCCAACCTCGCCTAAATTTTAAGCATTTTGTGAACCAGATTTCCCAAGTACCTTAATGAGCTATGTAGTAAATAGAAAGAGGTAGGTGCCTTTAAAGGACTTCCTGTCTCATTTATGTTCAAGTATTCAAGTGAATATGATCTTCCTCTGAGGGTCTTCAAAGACATGTACAACTTAACTTTACATATATAAGATACCTTCGCCTTATGTCTTGACTAGGTGGCCTTATGACTGAGATTCAAGTTAGGTAAAAGTGAAACCGGACTGGATTTTTACCTAAGGTTAGTGAGATGAATGAAGTTCTCAATGTAGAGAACTATAACACCTAAAATAACTCTAATCTACAATTTTATCCAGCTGGAAATTGCCCATTGTCTTCAACAGCTACTGATTTCAGTGCAATAGATGGCTTGAATTTTAAATGAAGGCTTTGTTTTTGAGGCATTTGCTTCCTGTGAGCAACTGAGAAGACATCAAAAAAGGCATCAACAAACATAAAAACTGTATGTATAGTTTTCTGACAAAGACTTTCATAGACAAAGACAAGTGTGTTACAGTTGGTGCAGTACCTGCTCTCTCACCTCTTACATTTCAGTCTGTATATCAGAATTTTACAAGGAGGTTGTTAAGTCCTGAGACATGGGAGATCTTTTTCAGAAAACCTGACAGGCCCTTAATTATACATGTCCTGGAGGACACTGGTACAATACCAATTTTGTTTCCTTGGTTACTAACTCATGTAATCATAATGTATATATTCTACCACAGCATTATTATGACATGCCAAAGAAAGCATGTCATTATTCAGGCTGGCGAACGCTTAATATAAAACAGCCGTACATGAATTTAGGTTATTTAAATTATATCAAGTATTCTTCTTTCATTTGACTTAAAGAAAATGGCGGCAGTAAGTCAGAGAATGAACATGAACTAAAGTAGGATTATATTAATTTAAATTTTTGGGCAGTGTCATCTTTATAATAAGCTGTATACAGTGGTATTTCAGAAGCTCTGATAAGTGTCAGTGTTTTCTTATGAGTATGGTATCAATACAAAAAAGATTCAGTTGGCCAGAAGTAGCTTGACAGATCCTTGACCTCTTCACTAGGAAAGGACAAAAATGTCTCAGAGTCGTAACCAAAATATTTGCAACCTCAGGCTTTTATTAGCATACAATAAAACACTTACTTCAGCTTTTTCCCCTGTTCATTTTTATCTCATGGTAAAAGAATGATTTTTTTACTCATGTATGACAAATCAATTTTGTCAATGTCTGTTTAGCTGTAGGGTGTCTTCTGAAATCCAAACTAGATGTCTGCAAAGAGCACACCTCAGAAAAGACAGGCTTAAAGGGAAAGTTTACCTTGAGTTTTATAGCTTTGTAATTTTATCACCTTTTGGGAGCGATGAAGAACTGTAAAATAAGGTAAGGGGATAAGTATGATCCACAGAATTTAAACGGATGTGTACCAAAGCAGACAAACTCCATTAATTCCTACTGCAGGCAGAGTTTCACTTTCCATGGAATAAGAGTCAATGGACAACAACAGCACTGACAACAGCATTTTCCAGTTTTTTACATCTCATTTGGGAAGGGGAGAGTGTGGTGAGGTGTTCACCTGTGGAGGGGTCAGCCATAAAATAGCTCCATATGGTCTCTGCCTGTTTTTGGTACTGCTGAATGCAGTTCAGTACTTGTTCACTTTTTAAAATGAATTCTGTTTGTTTTCCAAAGGTTTTTCTTTAGCGCCCTTTGGAATTAACTTGGAACCAGTTGTAAGATGACTTAAATAACATATACGAAAGATTTTCTATAAAATGTCTGATGCAAAAATCACTTCAAGTGAGGCTCCGCTGGGATCCCATTGCTGCAGAGTTTCTTTTGCCTGTCCAAGCTCACCTTAGAGAAAAAAAATTCATGAAGAAGAATCAACTGTAATTCAGTTTCATTCATATATACTTTAAAGTGAATTAAGCTTTCTTGATAATTTGGTGGATAAAAGATATTAACTTTTGAAAAAACTAACTTTGACAAAGGACTTTTTGACAGCCAAAGAATTTAAAATACCTGCTGAAGGAAAAGATGAAGAATTTACTAAGCCAAAGTGAAACGAGCATCATGAATGCAAGGGGTGAATAAACAGAATAGTGACACCATGGGGGAATTAATCCACTCCAACTTTATGTATCTATACATCTGTGTCTAAGATGCTTACTTAGCCTATGTGTATAGTTGTTGAAAAGAAATGATCAGGTTTTTCCAAGGTAGACGTCAGAATAGACCAAATGCATAGCTTAAATACACTCAGAAATAAAACAAAACAATCCCACCACTGCACAGTGGTGCAACCTTGCCACCTTGTTGCCTAGAAGTGAGATCAAGGCAACATTAGTGTTCCCATCACTACTTAATGGGGTGTGACCAAAGGAATATTTTGGTTCTGAAGGAAACAGTGTTTGCTGATAGATTTGGACTCCCAAAATGATGTTTTTGGTGAAAGGATAATGGCAGTAGTAAGCAAAATATAAAGACGAAAAGTCCTAGTAGTTTCTGATATTTAAAGCTAATGACACTAAGAAGACAGGCTGTGAAAATGGCATTCATGCCAAGTTCAAAGCTGGTAATAAATAAGTTCCTCATATATAAGAAAATCTGCTCATCAGATGTTTGCATCATCTTAGTTGTGTGATCTGGAACAAAATTTTTATTACCTAAAAAGACTAGTTTCTCAGGTGAGATGCAGCAATCACATCAGTGTGGCACACTTGCACCAGGTGGAAAACACAACAGCTTTTATCTCTGCCTGTATTGAGATGACTACACTATGGCTTAGACTGGATGCTCCTTAAAGCGATGAAGGGATGACTTTGGGTTCCTGCAGGAATGAGGGAAGGTCTGTGAGGGAGATGGAGAAGAGCGTAAGGGGAAATAAGAAGATAATAGTATGTAGCTTCCAGCTTGGAAAGTGAGAAGGGAAATTACATTTCTCTTTCTGTTTTTAAATGTAGATCTGCAATGACAGCAGCTGTCACTGCTATTGATGGGTGGTAACGGAGCCAACTAACGGAGTCTGCAAATTCCTGCCTAACTCACTGCGTAGCTTTCTGAATCTATATGAAAGACACACAGAGCTTAAAGCCCATTAAAATACTCTCTGGATAGCTTTTTAAGTACTTGTGAATGTTTTCCTTTGAAAGACTTTCATAAATCAAGATATTATTTGTATATTGTATTATTAATCTGTAATCATTGAGCAATTCTCAAGTCTTAAATCAGACAAACACAAAAAAAGTCAGTCAATAAGAAAGTTAAAGTGAGGATAAAAGCATAAATAGACACGGCACTGCTTATTCTCTACACTGATTTCCTTAGTAAAAATCTATGATGCAACAATACTTTAAAAAACTTACTACTCAAAGATATAGAAATTTAGCAGAATGCTTTAATGTCCACGGTTGAAATTCACAAGTAATGCTGCCACCCTCTCATAAGAGAGAATGCAGAATTTCCTGTGAATAGATTCAATCAAGCCCCTTTCTTGATGGGTCTGCTTTATTACACTTATGGAGGAGGTTATCAAGCACTCAGTGCCAATATAAAGTCTTCCCAAAAGTACTAATGACAAATTAGTGTTTTCGATGGCAGAAGCATATAGAAATATGGTCAAAACTGTAACCAATACAGAATTGATTATTTTATAACTATAATAAGCAAGTCTTTTAATTTTCAATAGCCAGATACACAGTTAAAGAGATGGAAATGAACAAGTTCTATTAGTGGACATTCCCTATAGTCAAGAAAAGTAATTATGTTGGATTATGTACACTCCATGGATAATTGCTGCTCAATGACCTAAATGGCCTTAAAATACTACATCACCCTATCAGTAACTCCTAAAGAGAATCACTGCTTTAAATTCTGTGTTGAGACTTTTGCATATGAAACTTTAGGAGTAAATACCTAACTTAATATAACCAATTAAATATTCTTTATTTTTCTTGAGTTCTGGGTAAAAAGTTTTCTATTCAAAACAACAGAAGCCTCATGCTATGAACTATCAAGGCACTTCCCCCATTCTGTATCATTACATTGACAGAGTTTTTTTTTTTGGCAATGACAATCTTTGTGCAAACACGTTGTTGGAGGTCTAAGCACATTTATGCAATTTATTTGATGACTGTGGCCACATTTCTTTTACCACACATAATTTGCTTTAAGAGAATCTGTGTTTGAAGCCACTTCTATTTAGCAAAATGCCTCTTTCCTCCAGGAGACTTGGTGCATTGGGTAGATGACCATCAGCACTTCTGTACTGACGAGATAACATTAAATAGAATTGTTGTGTATTATCTGCTTTATAGAGCTCATTTCTCATATAAAAATTATAAATAAAATAAATTAATTAACAATTAGCTTGTACATTTATGTTCTAAATTAATTTACACACAGACGTACTAGAGCGAGTGGGAGGCGAATAGGATAAAAAACGTTTTTCCTCTGGTATCAGGGAAGGTTTAACTTACCACTCATGTTTTGGTTTTTTTGGGTACCAAGCTGCGCTGTACAAACTAATGTATAGCACAGTTTTGGATTGACACATTTTTGTCTTCATCTCTAAAGGCCCTTCTTCACTTGAAAGAGTTGATGTGGGGAAGAAGACGTGTTTGTGCTTATGAATACTGTCTCATTCTGCAACATGCCCTCCAATCCATTCACTAGACTTGTTATATTTTTATTTCACTTAAGATACTTTTAAATCAATAACTGTCTTTAAATAAGTGCTTCATGGCACTTTGTACACGGGGCTCCTTTACACTATGATTAAATGAATAAACCAGTAAAAATACAATAGACAGAAAACTAAAAAAGACACCATGCTCTGAAATGAATTAAAAAGTGGAATGAAAGAAATACATTAACAGCCATTAATGGCCATTTTTAAAATTTAAGTAGTTGCCTCACCTGCCAGGTGTTCATTATCATAATTTTTATTCTTGCTTTCCTCTAGTTTCAGTGAAAACAGTCACATTTATTCTTTTACTTCTCACTAATGAGTATCCCACTGATTATCCTAACCTGAAAAGGTACCTGTTTTTAATAGAAGCTTGCAAAACATAGAAGTCCATACATCTGTCTATTTCCCACTCATTGCACACACACAAGAAAATTACAGTAGTGACTACATTTAGAATAATTGACCATAATTCTCTATACAGACCATCTCAGCATATAAACAGACAACTCGGAGAGCAAGTTACACTTCTGATATGATAATAAAAGCTTTATCCTATGGATTAACATCAGCACTGTTTTGTTCTCTGGTATGAACTGATGAGAATCACAAAACTGTGAATTAGATTTGAGAAACAGCTTTTTTAAAAAAAGCCTGAATTATCTTCCACTGTTCCTCAGAGTGAAGTTCTATCTTTATAGGGTTAAAATATCAATGAAATGATCTATATCCAGGCTTAAACAAAATAATGTCTTGGTTCCTTTCTTTAAGTATTTCTTATACAAAGATGTATGTCTTAGTAATTAAATTCAATAACCCATGACTTCATTGGGATTTAAGCATATACTGAAATGTTTTGCTAATCTGGAATAAAACTTAAACTCACATCAAGAAGAATCATAGAATCCCAGTCCTGTCAATGGGGCTACGGCAAACAAATACATAACTGAAGGTGAACGGTTATATCACATATGGCTTAGGAATGAATAGATAGAAAGACATTCCTTCTATCATCAGATTCAGCCCACAATCACAGTGAAAATATAAAGTAGACTCTTTCATAAATTTGAAATTAATTTCTTTTTGCTCCTTTAAAACCAAAACCCATCAGGTTTTCAATAGTACCATTAATTTTCAGTCTTAATGCAGTCATATTCAGGTTTTACCCATTTCTTAAACCTCTTATCTTAAATATTTTTTTTTTTCACTTTGGTATTCATTCCTGAATCTATCTATACAGAGTGAATAAAACCCCTCTTATGTATCGATCTTTACTTTGCTAAAGTAATTAAGCTAAGTTATTTCAGTAAGACAGGCACTTTTCTCTGCTCAGCAGCTTCATGTGTCTTTTGAGCGCATTTTCCAATTTACATCTTTCTAGAACACGAGTATGCAAAATAGTACAAAGAATTTCAGATGAGGGCTTGCCAATCCCTTATATAGCATTCCTTCCTATCTCTCCATACTAAACATGACAACAAATTACAGAGAGATTAATTCAACAGTCCACTTCCTCAGCCGATAAAATCAATACTTCGATCAAAGAACTATCAGATTAGTCTGACATTTTTAACGTTTTATGAAAGTCTTGTTATATTTTATCTCATTTTCCATGCACCTCTATGGCTTTCCTTTGTCAACACTTCAAAACTATTTTAAAATTTTGCATTCCATACAGTTGATCAAATTAATACATAGTTTCCTGAAAGGTGCTTTTTTCCTAAAATGAACTATATTTGCTATTTGTAGTATTACTTGTGATGTTATAAATGCACTAAACATACTGGATGTAAAACTTGCAATTTCATATTTAAATTCTTCAGATATTCTAATATGGTGATAATCTGCTCCCCTACATCCCAAGTCAAGTTCTTGATTTTGCTTCTATCTCAGATGCAACAAACCGTTTGTTTTTTTTTAAAACAAAACCAAAAACAAACAAACAAAAAAAACCCCACAAACAACAAAACAAAACAAAATCCAAACCCCATAAGTTTACACACTTTACCATTGGTCATTCTTCTTCCATGTCTAGGTTCTATATGATCCTTATTGAACTTTTTTTTTTAGTCTGGAGTATAGCTAATCCTTACCCTCGCCCTGCCAATGAAACCTCGACTTATTTCATTTCTGTTTATGTTGTCAAAGAATCTACTATTTTATTTAGTTCTCTGTAAGGTCTACTTCAATTTTATTTTTCTCAACTTCACTTTGCAACCGGTAGAACACAGCTTAATTTCTTGGCTGATAAATGTCTTTTCTGCTCCTTGTAGTCTCTTAACTTCTAATATTTTTTTATGGTCGTTAAAGATTAAATATTTCTCTGATTTTCTTTTGCTTTTGCCTGGAAAATTCTGGATCATTTGATATTGTCATCTTACAGGAGCCCCAACCCCTGGCTATGGAATTTCCCAAATTAACTGACTTAGTATAGCTCCATACTTTTTCAGCAAGAACATCTTTGAATAAAATCTGTAAATAATAAAAGTATACACTTTAATATGTGAACATACATGTACTTGTTTTTGTGCTTATTTGTCAAAGCATCATTCAACCTGGTTTTGCTTTCTTCTTGTTCAAGTGAGTCATACACTACTTATCTTTTATTATCAAAGGTGAAAATAAACTGGAAAAAATGAAATGTAAACTTTCTTTGTGGAAGTGATGACATTTTTCTTGCCCTATTGATCAAAACATTGACTGTTTACTCAATGGAATGCTATGAGACATTTTCTGATGATGGATTTTTGGAGTTTAATTCACATATATGCAGTACACCATTGAAATGATACTTCCCATTTTTCTTAGCTGTTACTTTCTCCTATAAAAATGTCTTAATATCTGAGTCACTAACTGTGTTAGTTATAATGCTTTTTGTGCCATAGCCCAACTGGAGATGTTTTTATCTACAGAATAAACATTGTTTTTCCACAAAAAAATCCTTTTTTACCAAAAAGAAACAGGACTGTTTCTTGTCCGTAGAAGTTATGCTTGAATGTGCAAGTGACAATAACTGGATAATTAACAAAACAGTTCCCAGGGTGATGAACACAGTAGGCCATAATGCTTTTAGTAGTTTTATCAGCCTCTGTTTACATATTTAAAATTATAAACAAGAAATTTAATGAATAATAGTCAGAGATACTCTCAGCTGCAGTAGAAATGTGCTAAAGCCTGTAATAAGCCGAGAATCAGCAAATTTAATTGAAAATCTTTAACTGAGAATTGAGTAACAGATCAGAACTGGTCTTCTACTTCATAAAAGGTACTGCAGAATTTCCATTTAACTGAACTTCTATTAGCTGAAACTAATATTGAGCTATAGCTATTTCATGGACCTAGATCTGTATTTAACAGCCCATATTTGGAGAGCAAGTCTAAAAATTTTGATTTTTTTTTTTGGTCTTTTTTCATCACCCTAATAATAATAATCAAAATCGATGAACTCATAAATGCCTAAAATATCTTCCCCTCCAAGATTAAGTCTTTGACATAAGGGTACCATGAAGTTAAAGCATAAGGAATGTTTTATCTTTCCCTCTTGAAAGGTATGAAATAAGTTGTTTATTAACCATAACCACGAAAATAAAAACCTTGTTCTTAGATCAAAAAGAATAACAATCCCAGTCCTCCCATAATATTATAAAGTCTTACAAATTTAGGGTTTAACAAAAACACCCTGCTCAAGCACTCCAGTGGGCCTGTATTGTGACTTATACTGAAAAACATAGTGAGGAATTATTACAGAGAGAAGGGCAGAAGCAAAACGTAAAAGGACTGCGTGTGGCAATATGTCATTATTTGAAATCTACCTGGGGATTTTGTTTTTCTGGTCTGAGTAATTTTTTACAGTTTGATTTTGACAACGTTAACTAAATATATTTAACTTGATAGCATGTTCCACTTCATCTTACACTTGGGGATATGAAATCATGTTATGACTCTTCATTACTCTGCCTTCACAAGAGACCTACAAAGACAATTATTTCTCTTGGTTTTTATATGAATAAAATGAATTTGCAGCATTTAGTGACCTTATTAATGTCACATAGGAAGCAAGAGACATCCTATGATGAAGCAAAGACTTTTTTCACCTTAGACAACTTTTACCCCTAATCACAGGTTGACCTTAATTTCTTACAGCACATACAGCCAGATCCAGCACAAAATCCTGTGAAGTTTAGCTTGGTCAAGTTCGTATTTTGTTTTGGGCATTTGAGATCAGCATATATCAACCTGTTTCTATTTTAGCTATCTTTCTTGCAAGTAAACTTATGTGTGCATCTTACCAATAGCAGAAACCTTCGGATTCATGATCACTAATTCAAATACTCTTAAATTAAATTAAACATGTTTAAATCACTTCACTATCCATTAATTTGCATACCCTTAGTATGGCAGGGTTATTCTGTGACTAAAATGCACATAAAAATACCTTTTCAAAATATTCTTCTATCGGGCCTTCTGATGTGTCACTAACAGGAAGCTGTTCCAGCTCCTAGCTATCACTTGTGAAGGGAAGTTTAAAAATTACTTATTGAAAAAAAATTCTCAATAATTAACCAAGAAACAATTTACATGTACACTCTTTTATTTTGCTCAAATGCTAATATATTGAGGCAAGAAAAATAGAGACACACATAATAGCACCAAAGGTGAATGCTGAATAATAAATAGGATCCACGCCAGATTTTTTTTGTAAATATTCAGCTAATCTAGAAAGTTTGAACTCTCTAAAGATAATATAAACTAAATACAGACTTCTTCTCTGTAGCAGCAGTGTGTAAGTGTCTCCCTTACTGCAGAAATTTGGCCAAAACCATCTCATCTCTCATAAGGAACATGTCCTAATTTCCCACTCCATTCCCTCCTGCAGACTTTAGAGTCATTCCTGATTCCTCACAAGAGGTGTATGGAGACAGGACATGTCTGAACATCTCTGACCATAAGATAGTCCATGGACATTTCTTGGTAAGGAACACTGCATAGTACCACTGTGTGGAGAAAACTCATTGAAAACTCATTTCACACTATCACTTAGACAAAAAATCTTCTCTCATTTTAAACAGCATGTCATTGCAATGCATTTCTGAGCTCCGCCAGCACCCACAATGCATTTCAAGTGCTTCTGATTTTACCAGAAACCCTGGAGAAATGTTTGAGATTAAAAGAGCATAATCTACATCAACTGACAGCAGAAAACATTAGTTATTTTTCTTTTGCTTTAGCATAGCTCCACTGTATTTTTCAAAGAATGCTACTGGCTTCCGCAGCTGGTACACAAATGCCTGCTTGGCACAAAGATCATGAACTAGTTCTCTCATATTTTGTTAATTATTTTGTGGCTCACATAAGCTTTACACAGCTACTGTATATAAACAACATAATCTCAGTTTTATGAACACTGGGCTAGATACACTCTAAGAAAGCCTTTACTTTTCCAGAATCTTTCTTTACCTTTGTTTTCTGTATCCCTCCAGAATGTTAGCTGCAACTGCCAGCATGTGCTTTACTATTGTTCTTTCCTCCAAAAATGTCAGAATGATCGCATAAAACTACTAAGAGATTTGAAAACAGTGTAAACCTATGTGCAGAAAGCCACCTTGATAATGCGAACTAAGTTTTTTCTTTTAATATTTAAAGTGATACTGAGTTTTCTATTAAGAAATCACTTTACTGAGAGCTGTAGTTACATTACATTAAAACGAGCTTGACTATTTTTTCTCAGAGCACTGTTTAGTGTTTCCAGTACTATAAGCAGAAACAAAATAAAATAAAAATCTGAATTTCTCCCCCCCCCAAAAAAAAATACATTGGTTCCTCCAAGAAAAAAAAATGTTGTGTGACTATCTCTACTCTGTAAGTTATGACAGAAGAACATTATTGCACTTGCAAACCACAGCACTCAAAAATTAGAAAATGTCATCATTTAGCAGTTGTTTTAATTCATCTCCTTTTGGATTTCTATTATAATGCAATCCTTAATGATCCTGTCACACAGTATTTTCCCCACAGGTTTCCCACTTCAATCAGTCTTGTGAAAATTACACCCCCTTTCTTTCATTTGCCATACAGAACCTCATGCTCCTCCATGAACATGGAACCATCCATTCTCCTGCTGTTTCTGAACCCACGATCACAAATCCCCAAAGCCTCGTCTCACCCTCCTCTGGTTCTTAGTTCTCATGCAGAAAATCAACATAAATGTGTGCAAGTGTACACAAACTTAACCTGCCTGCACTTTGGGCAGGAACCTGGTGAGCAATCTTAGTATGGCACTGCCCTTCATACACCAGCTGAGGAGGGCTGAGGCCTACCCTACTGGCCTAAACCTCCCAGACCACCCCATTAGATCATATCTAGCCAATCCTTCCAGAGGAAGGTCACATTTATCAACATACCTGCATGTGTCAGGCACTGTTTGGGCAGCTGCCGTCTCTCAACAAGGTTGTTAATTTTCCTACAATCCCTGCCCTGAATTGGTCAAGGCTGGGATCTCTGTCACCTTCTTTGCTCTTTCTGTTTTGAGGTCTTTGTCCTGTATCTGCCCTACTCCTTCTGATAGTTCAATGGCATCTTCCCTCTTCCCCTTATTTGCTCATCACTTTCATCTAAAGCCGAGCTGTAGACCAACTCCGTCAGCCATCCTCCTGGACTGCACCTTCTGCTTCTCTTTTCTGTGTTTCTCCATCTGTCACATTCATCCTGCTGACTGGAACATCCAAGCTGCAACATATTTTCTACCTTTCCTGTCCTTATCCATCTTAAAGGTATAATTCAGCCTTTCCACTGACCTATACAGCTTCTGACTTTCCAGAGGGAGGTCAGATCCCAGTGGTTGAATCTCCTCTCCATCATCTCATCATCCATCACTGTCAACTCTTTCTATTTTTTTCATTCTTTTCTTCCCTGCCTCTGTCCCTAGTTATGTCTTCTTTACCACACTGTTGTCCTGGCTCACTCACACCTGTTTCTTTTGACCTTGCTTGCACTGTGGCGAAGATCCCTGGAACAGCCTGAAGTCCTTCTCTACAAAAGGCATTCCTAGTCCAAAAATCATCACTGAACTATTTGAATCCTGTGACTTACATTTGCTCCCCATAACCTCCTGGTTCATCACTAGTTTCTTCAGAAGAATAACATAAAACATGATCTACCTCCTCTTGTAATAAAAATATTCTGTCTCCCTCCAACATCTACTCTCTTTCAAAGAAACAAATACCATTTGCCTACGTGAACAGTCCTAGCCCATGGCCTTGTTGCTCTCCTTCTGTTCACAAAGGCACGTGAGCTAAAATAGCCCCAACCAAAATCCCATTTATGAAAATGTGACCATACAGAACTGCAGTTTTTCACCCTGCCTTTACCTGAGATTGGTGCATCTGGCTTTAGCAGTGAAACCTGCACCAATTTTGTAAAAGGAAGAGCGGGCTGATCCTCAACTACAGCTGCACTCAGGAATACTATTGCTTATAACAGTGTTTAAGATACAATATGACACTTATTTTCAGAGGTAAGATTAAAGAAAAAAAATGAGGCGAAGTGACAGAAATGACCTTGGAAAAGGTATCCCTTCCCAGCAGCAATTATGACAATCTGCACTTCACTGTGCTGCAAAATTAGCCTGCAGAAGTGAATTGTTTCAAAAACATAAAAATAACTGAATTCAGTTTTCTTAATTTGAACTTGATGGTGGGGCTTTTTTTAACCGTGGAATTGACAATAACAACATATTATTTAAAGAAAGCAATAAAGATCCTGCTTTTCACATTTGCAGCCTGTTACAGTTCTATGATTAAAGTTGTACCTAATTTCTTTTGCAATTCTGGAGAACAAAGCAATTTACAAGTCTCTATAGAAAAATGCTGCAAAACTACTAATTTAATTATTCTGATATTTCAGGAACATATTTAGCTCAGCAATGATCAGAGCTATCTGTGCCAATCTACATCAGTAAAATCAAGAGAGCTGTTAGCATTCTGTAATTATTTGGAAATGGAACTTGCTGTTTCCTGGCTATCATAACAAGGTTAAAGCCTTAGACAATGTTAATTTCCAAAACTCCCCAACAGTAATGAAGTTATACTGATTGACATCAGCTGAGAATTGGTTGCTAGTGTATATTCAGAATAAAGGAAACTCTTAAGAGTTACTGTTAAGAGTACTAACTTAAAATGCATTGTACAGAACAAGTTCCAAAAGAGGATGAGAAGAGTTCTAGCTGCAGACCTAATTCAGCTATGAAATCAGTAAGGTACAGCTTTTGACACTCTCCAAGTCTCCTGCTCCACTGAAGTCCTTGTGCGTACTAGACTTCAGACCTTGATCTCACAGGAAGCTCTGTGTGACTCACCAAGGATGTATGGATCCCTTCACATCTGCAATCCGTGTAGGCATTGCATTCTCTCTACATGCATGAATAAAATAACTGCAGGCAGTATGAATAGGCAACAACATATATCATAATTAATAGAACATTTACATAGATTCAAACACCAGTGGATAGATAGAAAATGCAGCCTTTTTAGAAAGAAATAGATTTGTGATGCATTATGCTTTAGTTGTCATGCACTGCATTTTCATTTGAATAATACAATAAAGGAGAAAAAAAATAAAACAGATGAAACTGAGAAGAAAATTAAGAAGTTAAGAAGTGGTTTATTTAGTTGCCAGCTACTTTTCTTAGCATTGATGGAAAGTAGTCTGTTTCCTCAAATTACCAAAGAACTCTAAGAACAATTATTTTTACTTCTATGGCATTGCTCATCCGAAATATATTGCAGAGGCCTAACCTATCATTCAAGTGTTCCATATGAACAATATGCAACAGCAGCATTACATTCAATCAACAGCGTTACTGCGGCACGGCTGTATTCATGGATAGACTGAAATACAGAGAACCAAATCCTTGCTTCTGTGGATGGCAAAAAAACCCAAGCTCTTAGCAGAGTGATATTGGTGCTCGTGCTGCCAGCAGAGAATGAACAGACAAGTCATGCTTTCCTCTTCTCAAGCTTTTCAGTGACACAGAAAGAGTAGTTTGTGGCCCAGATTTAACAAAGCAGCTGGCCAGAATCATGAATCTAACCAAGGACAATGAGAACTTCATCCAAACTCTGACTTGCAATCTTTTAAATAATCCTACACAGAACAAGAAACAAACAAAAAACCCACCCCTACATGTGTGCTAAGGAACATATTTTAAAAGTTCTATGATTGCTTTAATATAATAGCTGCAGAATAATATCTTCCAAGATGATGTGATATTCTTCAGCTCCCAGAAGTGAAAATTGGTCTATATCATTCAGAATCAGTTTTCTCATCTCAAACTTGGCAGCATGTGTCATTGAAAATAAACTTAGAAGTGCACTTATGTGAGAGATTCATGGAGCAGTGAAGACAAAGCTAATGGAACATTTAACTATGTCGTATGTTTTTATAAGTGGAGATGACAGGAAATAAATCCCTTCCCATCGGCCTGCAGGGTCACTACAGTCTATTCATCTTTATGTGGTTTTTCTAGCACAGACACAGCCACCACCTTTAAAGGCGGTAGGACTGTATGTTGTTGCCACTGGTCACCCCCTATTGGCCAAGGAAATTGCTCTTTAAGTGTTCCCATATTTTCTGTGGTCTCTCTTTGGGGTATGAAAGGAGAATTGGGGTATGAAGGGAAACTAAATCACCGTATGGGATACCGTATGGAGACACATTTCTCTGTCTGCCACATGCTGCAGTTCTGCATGATTCTCTCTGAACAGGGACAGTACACATTCACAGGGAAGAGAGCAGCTCTGCACAATGATGTACATACAAGATATGAATCAAAATACAGATCAACCCATTTTAAGTGTTCCTCTCTCTCTAGCAAATCCCCCTTCCCTCCTTCTTCTGTGTAGTAATGCACTAAATTAGAAGCAGTTTCTACAAGTCTTCTACAAGCGCCTAACAGAAAGAAAAGACATTTTCAACCTCATGCCGTGATCCTTCACCAGAACAGAAGTGGACTGGGAGAATGTGGAGCTCCAGAGCACTGCAGAGCCTCCCATGCATGACTTCTGGAATACTCAAGTTGAAAGACTAGTTTCCATAATTACTCATGGTTTTCTTATTTCTGTATTACTCTTACACCTTTATTAATCCCTCTGGCCAGCAGCGTGAAGTGCTTTGTGCTTTGAGTTTAATGGACCTGATGACATCGATCTGCTTCAGCTTTAACTTTGAAGAATTGTTAGTGTTGTGCCGATCACATTTTTATAGGTGCTACATGGAATCACATAATGAAAGAAAATTAAGCTGCTATAAACATCACCGCATTGTCTGGGGAAGAAGAGCATTATTATACAAGATGCAGAAAGTTAAGGCCTGTAGTAATTTAACAAAATTCTACCAGGGGCATAGAAAACTAAATTAATTCTCACTTCAATTCAATGAAAGTTCGTGATGATATTTCACTCGAGCAGTAAAAAATGCAAGCCAAGTTATGACTATACATTTCTTATGTAACTTTGCTTATGTTCTTAGCTGGTAAATTAAAATCACCACTCAAGAAACTTTTTTTTTTTTTCCAAAGCCTAAGCCAGGCTAAGCTGCTAGTGTTCTTCCTCCTCATAAGATCATTCACAGCAGAATTGGGGAAACAAATAATAATCACTTCAGAAAAGGCTTCATGAGATGAAATACAAATTCTTCTGCTTTTTTTGTTTTTAACTGGATATACAGCATACCCTGGATTTGAGGTGATCTTCAGTCTAAAACAATGGTCTGTTTTCAGATTATTAAAAAAAATCAGGCCCTTGTAGAACATATTCAATGTATTACATAATCAAGTATAAATTTATCTTCAGAAGTTATCTACATGTTCTCTCCACCACCCAAATGGCTTCACCAACAGCTGCCGTGTGCTCTTATGCTGTGTTGTGCACCCTGAGAACCGGGAGGTCACTTGAGTCACTCGACAGGAAGACAAGAGGCACATTTCTTGTTCAGAAACTACAGTCTCTCCAAAACCATAATTATCCTCTTAAAATTCAGCTTTTGTCTAGCCTTTGGTAATTGTTTATGGCCACAGCCGTTTCCAAAGCAGTGTAAAAGAGCAGTTATTGTGTTTTAAATTGCAGTCCATGCCATAGCATGTCTTTAATGACGACAGCAAAGCTGTCGCCTCAGGAAGCTCGTGTCCAAGTGAGGAAGACTTCTGCCTTTCTACAAGAGCACGACCTGGCCTTTGGCCATGATGCACTTAAAGACACACTCTCAGCAACCCCTCAAAGTAAAAATTACCATTAGAAGGTTGCAGTGACTGATGAGCTATATGGAATTTATATGGGGAGCTTTGCTTTTGAAAAACGAAAGTGATATATGTAGTACCTAAATGTTTAATGTCATTTTATTGAGCTTTATCCATGACCTTGAAAGGCAAGTCTGTAAGGGTTGTTCCTTCAGTACAAAATATTGCAGCCTTATTACTAGAATTTTAGTTAGAATCTTTAAATTTTGAAGTCATTATTGGGTTCACTTGACCTAAAGTTACTAAAAGAAGATATATCATTGCCACAGTGTTACAGAAATGTTGGTATATGTGCTCACTGCATGAAACTCGCATTGAAAAATGGCAGCGTCACTTCCAAGGTCTGTACTGAGCTAAAGGACAAAGCTGCACTTCAGTTTCCTCCATGACGTTTCTGTATTTCGGGCCACTCCTCTGTCTGACAGACAAAAAATACCAGGCACAAGAAGCAAAGACATTTGTTTTTATAACAAACCCTTCTACTTCATCTTTTCCATTTTCCTTTAGGCTCATCTTCTTTTATGGTTCCTTCTTTTGTAAAAGAGAGAACTTAAATCTGTAACCCTCTTTTAATAAAACAAACCTTTAATCTTTATTCAGAATTCTCTTTTATGATGTTAATGCAGGATTATACAAGAACTAACATTTTCTTATGTTTATTATTGTTGCTCAAGTCTTCCACATTTAATAAAAGAAGGACAAAGAGAGACAGTATAATTGCATCTTGCAGAAGCCTTCTTTTCTTTTAGACTTTACTTCTTTTTCAGAACTTTTGAAGGAATTTCAGTAAAATAGGAACTACTTAACAGAAATAAATTCTTTAAAGCATAGAGCTTGGATATTTTCCTCAACTTAGTAGGCAAAAAAAGCTCTTAGAACCACAGTGCCTCATGGACTTCAAATATTTTTCAGAAAAAGATGGAAGCTAGTGGAAACATGGTTGACCACTAAATCCCTCAGATATCCTGGCCTTTCTTCCACTTCTTTTCTCCAGTGCAGAATGAACAGCTCTGAGTCAGGCCAGAAATCATCTTGCACCTTACTTAGAAGAGTTTGAAAAGTAAAAATCTCTACAAAAGCCCACCAGACGAATCATAGCTGGGAGATGTAAATTGAGGATAATGACAGGAAAGAACAGGAGTAATTAAATGCTCTCTTTGTGTGAAGATGACGAAAGTAAGGATTTTCTCCAAAATTCATCGCTCTCTTCGAGGACATGGCTTTAAAACGTACAAAACCAGAATAACGACTATTCTCTTACCGCTTTAAAATCCAGACTACTAAATTGTTTCTGGCTCTAATTGCCGTGTTTCTGAGTCAGTACAATTTTAACTGTGTATTTAAATAGTGGCAAGTTGGTGCCCAAATCTTGATCCAAGTACAGATGTATTTGCATTGTAGATAAAAGGACTGATGATCTCATGGCAAGTTTTGAAGCACTATAGGAAATTATAATTATTTTCGAAACACAAAGATAAACCAAAGATTAGACAATATATACTACAGCTAACCTCTTTCTACATGATGCACAGGTAAAAAAAATCTGCCCCATAGCCTTTGGAATCAATGGGGAACTCTACATTATTTCCCATATTCCTTGAATGAAACCCCAAATAGTAAAATTACTCACTTCTTAGCTGTACATTTTACCATCTCTTCACAGGACTTAGAAGGAAAGAAGAGAAAGACAGAAATATGCAACCAGCCTGATTTTTATCCTATTCTTAGAAGGCAGTGGCACTAAATTATCTACAGGACATAAACCTTGATGCATATTTAGGAAAGACCCTTGATTATTCTATGGACTAGACTTACAAAGTTTCATCACCTAAGAATTAGCTTTGGTGTAAGCCACCTTCTCCAACCTGTGTAAAACCTACAGCCTTGAGTCATAATCTTCCTTTCCCTGACCAGTCGCTGAAGGCTTGGAGCCAACCAGGCTCCTGAGCAGAGAGTCAGCCAGGGTCTAGTAATATGGAGTCAACAACAAGGAGTGTTTCTCTCTTCTCTCCACCAGCAATGTTTTCAAACAAAAGCAATTACTTCTACAGTGCTTTATGTCACTTGATTAATTTTACATGATTATCTAGAGAACATACTCCTTGGGGGACCCGAATGTTTGCCTTAATAGAATCAATCCTGATATGAGCTAGGCCATTCATGAGTGCCCAGACAAAAGTTATAGGTGCTTAAGTACTTGTACTGATGAAAACTTAAGCAACTAAGTATTTTATCTCTCTGTAAAGTTATATGGCAAAAACATGGATTTTAATGACCACAAATCTAGACAAGAACCAAAAGTCTGCCTAAACCTACCTATGTTCCTCTGTGGTTCTAACCCTGAGGTCCTTTGCAGTGCTATGGAAATAGAAAGTAACTGGAGTATGAATAAGAATGATGGCTTTAGGCACCTATGGCAGTTTTTGACATCTAAGCAACTACCTCCTATTTCATTCTGTTCAGACACATGAAAACTTGGCACTGTAAGCTGTGTGCACTACCAAGATATTGTTTTAGCTGCAACTATATGAGCTTCTTCACAGCAGTGTTCTGGTAGTGTTGGCCCCCAAGTGAATTTGATGTGCCAACTCAGACACCACTGAAGAATTTGAATGCTTTTAACCTATTTTTTAATTTACTATAGCACCTCCCCAATTTCAGTGGTAAATTACCAAAATATTCTTTAACCAAAGATTGTCTTTTTTGCCTCTAGTTCAAAAATATTTTTTTTTTAATCTGAAAAATGTAATCACAAGTCATATAATTTTAAGTTATTCTGATTAGATAACACTATGAGATGAAATGAATATACAACATATAATCTTCTGCTTTCCACTTCTTAAATCACACAAAGCCATTCATAACAAGAAAATCAGAGGGAGATTAGGTATTGATGTTGACAGTATACAGGTACATGGGCTTAAGGAGGAATGATAAAATGTGCACTGCACTGACCTGGTATAACCAAGTTCATTCCAATTAGTGTAAGACTAATTCTTTGCCAAAAGCTGTAAAATAACTAGAAGAGGCTCACTCTGCCCATAATCCTTTAGAGTACCTGCACTCATACGCATGAAATGCTTTTGCCATCTTTTTCAAATAAATTGTATTCAGACATGAAAAACAGAGTATTCAGCCAGCTGAGCCTCATCAGCTGCAATTGAGCAAAGCACGAGGCAAGCAGGAGAAGCTGCACAACGATGACAGACTGAGAGGCTCTGCACCAAGTTGTGCCAACTTGTCTACATTGCAACTATTAACTGAGAATGTAAACAACTGTATAACAGCAACATATAGCGATGCCTTCTGCATATCCTCTTTTTCCCATTCGCTCCGTCCAGCAGGGCAAAAGAGGGAAAGCCTTTTTATTATATGAGAGTGCACAGAACAGAACAGGTACACAGAGATTTACAGAGGACTTGCACGGATAGAATGAAAAGGGAGCAGCCCAGCTCTTCACTTCATGGGAAGAGACCAGCTACACTAGGGATGCAAGCCCAGTCAGGAAAGACAGGTAGTGCTGATAACCTTCCACAAGCAAACGGAACTTGCAGAGGCTCAGAATCACTCAATATTTGATGCATTTTCACAGAACACCATGTAGAATGGGCCATCTCTAAAGGAACAAGAGATTATTTTTTTTATTTTATTTTTTTTAAGATGCTATTACTACTACCAGGAAACCTTGTGTAAAAGCAGCTTCTGAAAGAAATTTTGCCAAATAAATATTTTGAATGCCACCACAGTTTATGTTTTCCAATGAATTAAAGGTCATTCTAGGTCTAGTCTAGACAGGCTGTTCTAGGAATCTAAGAGCTCTTCAAGGAGAACACTGCAATGTGCTTTTCCCAGTCAAATGAAGTCTCCTGTGAAATAAGTGAATCATAGCAAGACAGCTCTACTGCATGATTCCTGACACAGCTGCAATCAAACTTTGCAAGAAGTGCTCTACACTTTGTGTAAAGGAAAAAAAAAATAAGTTTTTATTTTTGCAAGAAGGGGTAGAATATTTTTAATCTTAAGCTTAAAAAAAATGATGTTTCTGTGTTTTGATAAGATTAACAAACACCAAAAGACAGGTCAAGGATTGGTCAGTACCAATATGAGTTGAAAAAGAAAGCTTATCAGTCAATCAGAAAAAAAAAAAGGCGGGGGGAATAAGAGAATAGAGATGACTTGAAATGAGTAGTGGTGTGCATTTTGTCATTAGCTAAAGGGCACTCGAACACAAGTAGAGACTGCACCATCAGCAGTCAAGAGTGAATTTCATGCTTTACTACATATAAAGTGATCCACTAATTTTGTGCACGTGAAAATATCAATATATTTTCTTTGTTTTACTGATTATTTTGCACAAAAATACAAAGAAAATACATTGATAAACTAATGACACATAATTTATTATTATAAAATTTTACTACTAAAAAAAATATTAATCTCTAACTGGAAATAATATTGTTTTCTAGAGCCTTTTATATATGTTCATACCTGCCTTTTAAAATTTGAGGACAAGAATTTTAACACTGAAATTATAACAGTGTTCTGTATTTAAATCCAGACTGCTGCTTTCATTCAAAATACATTCTGGAACCTCTGCATTATTATGATTTTTTTAAACCAAAATATATTTCTGCCATCTCCACAGTAAGAACATTTCCATATTCAGAATCATTGAAATAAATTTGACAGAATGATTTGAATAATCCATATTAGATTGATAGCTACTCAAGAGGTTGATGTGTTAATAACAGTAATATAACGGAAAAAGGAAAGTGCTTGGGGGGAATCAAAACCTGGAGATACAGGAGAAATATAAAGTTGTGACAAACTGTCATGGGACAAAAACAGGACAGTGGTACCTTCAGGATAGAGGGAAATAAAAAGGAAAAACTTGCAGGAATGAATTTTCCTCCTAACAGTTTTCAAATAGTAAATTATAAATCTTTAAGTCTTTACAGTAGACTCCGTTGTATAATCTCATTAATGCAATGTAGACATGATGTTTTTAAAGGAAAGGAAAAGTGGCACAGAGTGAGGTGTCCAAACAAACCAGCAAGAACCTGGTCTCCAGCTGGTGTGAGGAGGCTACTGAACTGCAGGTGCACTTTAGAGAGAGACACAGATGTAAGCAAGCTGGTTATTTGGTGAACCCGAACTTGTTCAACTGCTTAACAATTCACATAAATTGCTCAATATGCACTGGAAGATCTATTTACAAGGAAGTCCATCCTCACTACCTGTTTTTCTTTTGTTATCATTGTAGACGAAAGCCCAAGAAAAGAAAAACAGAAGCAGCACATCCTGCCAAGGCTTATATTGGACCTTTTTATTGAATGCAAATATGGACTTAGTAGCTTAATTTGGGCATCCTGTTCAGAGCATCGATTCTTTCACAGAACACTTTTTCTTTTGTTGCTTTTGTTCTGAATTTCTAAGAGCAGCTGTTGGTGCTCCATGTTCACTGCTCAGTTGTTCTTCAGATAAAAATCACCAAGTAAACTAAAGATTATCCACTGTCTCTGACAGTTTATCTTCTACAGACTAAGAGAAGACAGAGAGGACAAAACAAAAAGGCTTCAAATGATACTAAGAAATATAACAAATCCAAAGGTCATCCAAAACCATGAAAAGTTGCAACACGAAGAAGCTTTTTGAAGCAACTTCAGTCTATGCAGTTCTAATGTTCCCAGGTGAATAGCATTACCCATGCTTTATCACAAAACTTGCACAATCTGACACACGTTTCTGCCTTTATGTAAAGGACCTTAGCTTCCCTTAAGAAAAAAAAAATTAAAAAAAAATAATTCTTTGACCTATTTGACTGTAGAAGGCAGCTAAATTTATCTAGAAGATCTATTATAAAATATTTTAATATCAAGAAGTCAATTCAAAAAGATCACGGAGTAAACAAGACATGGTTAAGAAATCATAGGAATGCTTACGTTCAATAATGGTACAACTTTTGTTAATTGTATTTCTAATTCTCATAATTTCAAGGACAGTTATTTCAGGAAAAAGGTCAACAGGACATCTAAGACCTTCAGGCTGGAAAAGCCTACTGTCATAGGGAGATATAGTCTCTAACCAAGCTTTAAGCTGCTTTAGGCAAGTCAAGAGCTATGACTCGTACTCGTAAAATAAGTTAATTCTGGCCTCTTCTATTATTTGCTGTTCTTGTTCTGCAGAGACAAGGTACTTTATCAGATTTATGTTATTGCCCCTCTAGTTTCCTGCTAGTTTTCAAGTAATCAATAAGATTAGTGCTATCATCAAAATTAATTTAAAACTGTCACTATCCTTTATCCTTTCAGTATCATCTGAATTTGAGAACTCGTTTTGCAACAGCAGAAAACCTCCTCAAAGTTAAAAGAAAAATGGATCAATTCTTAGGGGCAATCAGCACAAATATTGTAACTAAACTTCTCATCTGGGATTATGCAGGTATTATATCAGATATAAATAATTACAGACAGATACGATGAGCAACCCAAGCTGCCTGCCAGAGATGTTAGTCTTTAAATCACATGCTGGTTAACATCACTTAAGGAAGACATATGATATTCTTTTTAGGAAAATTGTTTTAAAAAGGTCAGGTTTGCAGTTTCAGAGCTTTTTCCTCCTTTTTTTCCCCACAGCAAATAGTTCTAATCACTGTAGTGGTATTATATCAGCCCTCCAGTTGGCAGTGCATCACATTACCTGTTATACAAATAGTTTATATTTGCACTGCAGTGTAAAAGAAATTCACTAATTTTGGAAGATTTGATTTTGAAAATGGGAGAGCAAAGCTTGGTGTTTAAAGGAGCAGAATGGAAGAAATGAAGGAGTGGAAAGAATGGGAGTGGGGGACAGAATTAGTAATCTCGCTTTCTTACAGATATGACCTGGGTGCAAGGACCTCAGAGAAGCACAAACTGTAGTAACTCTACAGCCAACAAAATCATCCTAACGCCTTCAGGTAATCTTGTATGGGCCATTCAAGCTGTAATGTTGTAAGTTGTACACAACTACAGCTCTTTATCTTGTTACATCTCTTCTCGCTTCATGCTATAATTATACGACATCAGACACATTCCATCTCCCTTTGTTCTTGAGCTGTATTTATTTTCTTTGGATAACTGCTCTTTGAAGGTGAGTGTTTAAAACAGATGTATTAGTCACTGAATAGCTGAGCATTGATGTCCTCAATATGTAGAGTTGAGAAATTTCTGAGAAAAGGTGACAGAAATTATATGTTTTCACTTTCATAACTAACAGTCCAATATTTTCTATCATCATTCTTGCTATTTGTAGACAAAGTTTGGGCATCTGTTTATCCTACGTCTAAATTAAGACAAAATCGTAATTTACTTCAGTAAATAAAAAAAAAAACAAACCCAAAACAACAAAATAGTTTCTTGCTTGGTTTTCTTTTCATTCGCTGCTTCCCACTGATGGCAATGCAGTGCCTGCAGCCCGAATACACTCTGAGCCCGAGCAACGCTTCGTGCCCACTAACTGAGAGTCAGCAAAGAGCTGACTGTAACCCTTACCCACTCTGCCCTAAAACAGACAAAAAATACCACATCAAAATCATACAGTAAAGTTAATATAAAGATGCATAAGCCCAAGTCTTTTATCCAGACATTCCCAGTGTCTTCAGAGAAACAGGCCAGTGCACCATGTGCATTTCCAGGAGGTAATGAGGAATACTACGCGTAGCAGTGGAAAAGAAAGCAAAGTCCACGGGCACCAGTTGAACCACCACCCCAACCTCAGGCAAGTCAACTCAGCACTGTCTGTGCTGTGGGTTTATTTGCTAACTGTTCTTTGCTTCTTCTATTCAGGCTTTCAGTTATTTGAAGCAGTGACCTCCTCATCATCTTCTGGTACACATAGCCGTGCGGCATTCAGCACAGTGGGGCCCTCATCTCACATAATTACCTGATTTGGTTTAATTTTTCTTGGGATACTAAAAAGGCTGAATACGTTTTGCCAATGATTCTGCTTTAAATACACCTCGGAGGTGTGCTCCATTAGATGCATAACAAAAAGTAAGTTACCCTAGAGCTCTCCATTGCTCTATTCTGAGCAATCAAAGTCAAGCCCAAGCAATAACTAACACTTGACTGAAAGAATAAAGTAGTCATTAAAGTTAGGTACTGTTATTTCCAGTGATGGCGACGTTTCCTGGCTCTACGGTGTGCTAAGCACAGGTTATTTTATCCTAAGAATAGTTCCATATGATGTCAAACTGGCAGATCTTTTAACTGACAATATCTGGACTTTCTAATTTGTTTCTTTTAAGAACAAAGCTGTGCACTGTATTTCCACCCTTGAAAGACACTTTCGACACTGAACAAACTTATACGAAAAATACATGAAACCACTGGCAAGTCTGTTTCACACATTCCCCTTTGAACGCTCTTGGCTATACAGTTTTTAGAAGGGGAACAAAGTATTTTACAAATGAAATCTGAAAGGCCTCATATTTGTCCAAATATAGATTAGTCAAATATATCTCACATCCTTATTCAGAACAGCAGAACCACACACACAGAGGTTCTGCATAGGAGGTACCCTCATCAAGTACATATTTATTGCCCATTTGACTTCTGCCACACTTTCTTCACCTTTAAATTCAGAAACTTCATATGAAAACCTGGGTATGTAATTGGGATTTCCATCAGTAAATACTCTTCAGTATTTACTCAATATTATCACTCCCTTGCTATAGTGACTAATATAAAAGTTATTAGAATTTATACAAAGTCCTGTTCTACGATAACGCTTATTTACTCCAACCTCAGTGAGGAGGGGCAGGAGAGGACAAGCCTCATCATAACTCAGTATACACACACTCAGAGATGCCATAGTTCTTCTGACTGGTACCCATGAAGAAGAGTGTAAGTGATTATGGTCTCCTAACACAATATACTTCTCTGCTAGAGGGAAAGACCCTGATTGTTTTCAAGATGCCAATTTCTCCAGGGCTGAAAGAGTGGAGGGAATTCCTCTGAAGTTGAGCATCCTCACCACCCTGCAGCAATTTCTGCTTCAAGTAAAAACACGTTATATTGACTTCAGTATGCAAAAAAAAAAAAAAAAAAAA
>JAOXNO010000001.1:12780751-12805875 GCA_028565335.1 Limnodromus scolopaceus | reverse complement strand
CCCAAACACGTTATTAACATTTTTAAGCTATTTGGACAACAGTCAAAATCTACTCAAGCATGAGAGGCAAAAAAAAAAAGAAAACAAAAATCACTGCATACACTTTCTCATCTGGGAAGAGGACTAGACAATAAACAGAAACCTTTTGTAATATATAAGACTTCAAAAGTACACAGACAATACTGCAGCATGTAGGTTAAATGTATTTGTGCATAGACCAGATTTTACTAGAACAAAATCATGTTTGAAAATGAGGCTCTTATTTAAAGTTACTCAAAGTGACCCAAGAATCTAATTATGCACAGAAAATGGATAAAAGAAAGAAATCACAGCAGAAAGGAGGGAAATTATTAAGTGTTCACAGGTTTCATATTTGCAGTTCAGTGTGTCATGTATGTTCACCTAATGCAGAGCGATCATAACGCCAATAGGCAAACTGAGCAAAAGGCAAAAGAAGGAATTTTATCACTATTTCATACGTGGTGAACTATAACGCATAACTGCATTTCCTGCCTCCGGTCACTCACATACAGCATGTGGCTGAGTCACAAACAAAACCTTTTTTCCTATGTTGCTGACAAATGTCTTAAATAAACCACCTCTCCTCCGAGTCTTCTGCATTAATAGCAGTACTGCATTATCCAGTGCAATAAGCCTGAGCCACACACCCAGTCCTCTCCATTCTTTCATCATTGCTGTTTTTCTAAATTCAAACACTAGAAAGAAAACTTTCTCATCCCCATTACTTTTTTTTTTTCTTTTTAAATTATTTCACATTATGCCTTCTGACATGTGCCCAGTGAAAGATGCACTTCTGGGCTGCATCCTTCAGTGGTGTAAATCAGTGCAGTGGTATAGAGTCATTCACTTGAGCCACTGTCAACCTGAAATTATATCCCAGAGGATATCAATAGGAATCTCTTCAAATTAATAGATTATTTTTTACTTCTATAAATCAGCTTGTCATTGCTTGACTTTTTCCAGTGCTGTTTAATCAGGATGCCTTCCACTATGATTTCATATTCCCCATCTGGGAAGAAAGCACACAGACTCTTATTTTCAACCACATCTCCCCTATTTTTCCAGCTCTTAAAGAAATGGAATTTGCAATTGCATGGAAGGACATATCAAAGGAGACAGGTCTGACCATGACTGTCACTACCAAAACTGCTTTCCTGTCACATACTCTACCACAAAGTTAGAGCTATCTCTCTTGTCCGCACAGCAACTGTAGCTTGCTGAGAGGAATACCAAACAAGGTGCAGCATGACTAATTTGTTGTCTACCAGTAGCATTCAGAGACCTAAATGTGTTTTGTGGTCTTTCTTCAGACCCCTGGACTTGGACAGAAAGGGAGAGTGTCAGATACTACTTACCTGTGTTTAACAACTACCACTTCTTACTGCGGATGTTTTTCTGTATTATAGGACCACCTCAGTGGCTAGTGCTCCTGAGTAACTTCAGGAATAAGTTTATGGTATGAAAATTACACTATAAACCCATGCAACAGAAAAACGAGAAGAAAATTCCTGAGACAAACTTCAGCTAGGTCTTCTGAACTTCAAGACCTGCGAATCTTTCTTTTCCCCCAGAACAGTCTTTTTTCATTTTTTGTTTTCCTCTGAGATGTTCAGCATATTTCTCATCTCATTTGTTTCCCAACAGCTGAAGTTGTGTCCTCCTGCTTGCATTAAAACAAGAGCTGTGCCCTGGCAGAACACCACTGCCCAGTCTTCCTTCTCAAGGCTGCATATTTTCATTGATATTATTTGCAATACTGTATCTTTAAAAGAGTTTCAGTTTTGTGACCTTGTCTGTTGGAAGCTTTATTACTTTTCTAACTCAGCTCCAAATTAACAGAACTTTTTCTTCATTTTCTTGTTTATGTATCAGTTTCATTACTGCTGCCACACAGCTCTGGGGACAGAGCTGTGTGGCAGCAGTAACGGTAACGGCTGCATCTCAACTGCTGCAAATACAATCGCAAGTTCTGCCCTGGGATATATGCGTGTAATTCCTGTTGACAATGCAGGGAAAATCAATTTTGTATGGCACTGAGAACTGCAACCACTTATGGAAGGCAGCATTTGACTCTTAGGGTTATTCGGTCATTTCTAATTTGGTAGAAAGTGGCACTGCATTATTAAAAATAGAGAAATGTATGGATCACAAACCCAACCAATTCACCCCATCCACAGAGGCCACAGTTTCCAAGGGCAGAATTGATCCATTATCCTCGTGTCACACATTTCTGTCCCACCCATCCTTTGGTACACGCAGGGTAAAATATAACGTATAATTCAAATTCTTAACCAATAAATATTGGGTTACCTTTTCTAAGCACATTTGGCTTATCCTGACTTAAAACAGATATGGAATTAGTTCTCTGCTTCCTAATTTCACAGGGAATACTCACTGAATTGTGAGTGAAAAATGAAAGATGTCTTAGTCTGACCTGGAAGGCTGAGAAGCCAGTGGTCATGCCCACCGTACTGCTGGGGCCAGTGCTGTCAGTCTGAACAAAAAGCAAAGAATAGTAAGAAGTCAAGGTCAAGGACTCTCTTACAAAGGCTGTCCTGGTTTCACTGGCAACCATACCTCTAAAACTGAGAAAGACTGAAGGTGCGTTTTTAAAGGGAAAAGGTTGCCATCTATTTTTCAGATTTATTTTTTTTTCTCTTTATATTAACCTTGCCACTGGAAATAAAGGCTATGTTGCCTGCAATTAGCTTTCTTCCTCTTTTGTTCTGCACAAGAATTTGACCAAACAGTGCTTTTGCTGTGTTGGCATCCATTGGAATATTTGTAATAACTACATGATTAGCCTTTTCTCATTAAGTGAGCTTGTGGGCAATGGTATAATCAGTTAAATATTACTGATCATACTAAGAAAATCTCCCTAGCAGTTGTAAAGTACACTGTTTGAATGACTAACCATTACTCTTAGCCTATGTACAGAGCTTAAAAAAAAACGACGACCCAAAGCCCACAATTTTGAATACCAGCACCCTTGAAAAGTAAGTTCACGATCCAAAAATTTGTTGTTATATGGAAAAAAAAAAAAAAGAAAGAGTTGAGAACAGTTGAGAATGTTTTCCCTCCTAAACATGAAAGCTGGAGATTGAAGTGAATTTTTTTAATGCAATTTTATTTTATTATGACTGAGGGGAAAACTGGGTTTCAATCTGTGTGATGGTATCCTTTTCATTTACCTCATTATGGAAACTTCTTTAGCTAACCATATATCACCCTGTCTGCATTTGTTAATTTCTTTATTTTTAAACATCCACCTTTCAGGAGGGCTACTTTCATAGGATTTTCAAGAAAATTTCAAAGAAAATATGCCACCCAGCACTACTTTTTTCTATTTTTTTTCCTACCACCACTACTGAAGGGAGTCTTCCGCTCTATCCAAGAACGTGCCTGCCTACCTAGAAATTCAGCTGCTGTCACCTGCACCACTATAATATTTTTGAAAATCTGGTTCTTAGTTAAAGCTTCTCAATGTGTAATAGAATAATGACTTAAGAATCTAACCAAGTAAACCAAGTAAAATGACACAGAAGTCGGATAAGTCATAGCACAAAGAAAAGGCAATAAAGTTCCAATAGAAGGTTCCAAATTGCAGTCTTTGTGGTTGTAGCGCTACTTTTTGAATGATAAATTTCCTTCTGTGAGTACTGTATTTCACTTGACAAATGAGAGCACCTAATTATTGCCTTGATTAAAAACAAAACCCAACCAAAAACTACTCATCATACTGCCGACAGACAGTATCTATTACACGTATGCAGTAGTTGCAATATTGTGGACTTACTTTCTTTTTAATCTGGATCTCCGTCATTAACAACCATGTGCTGGGGCTATAATAACTGTAGTCCTATGATAATGACCCCCCAGACATCCTTAGAAGTAGGATTTAATCTCAAAGCATCTCTGTACTTGTGTTTGTACTTCATCTGGGATGTTTCTCAACACCTTCAGACAAACCTATTTTATCATAAATCTCACATTAATGTAATGTTTTTCATTTTCTGCATAAAGATAATAATTTTTTAATGTTTTTCTCCATCTTCCTTTCTAATCAGGGATGAATGGAACTCCTGAAATTAAGACTTTATATTTATTTAGCTTCAGCTTCCAAAAGAAAAGGGAAATGCTTGAGTGTCTTTTTTGATGGAGCATTTCAAAGAGCCATTCTTTAATGTAATGAAAGAAAAAATGTACAGTAGCATTCACAACAGCACAGCTTTCAAAGAGCATCCTCTCATTACCATATAAATAGCAGTCACTTAGTATACCTTCCTCTGCCTATCATTCCAGTGTCAAGCCTGCAAGTTCAAAGGTGCACCCTTTCTTCACCCAAACCAGAAACTCCATTTTTTGTCTACCAAGCAGTTATTTTTATGCAGGAAGAATAACGGCACTTCAGTCCATTTTTAATGATATATTGTCTGTCAGTTAAGTAGATCTGCTCTGAAAGGCAAGGCAAGGACAGTTGGACAAGGCTTATGTTACTCTGCCTAATTTCACATCTACTGCAGAAATAGGTGAATAATGTCAATAGCTACAAAAATTATTTTAGAGGTTTCAGAATATTTCAGATTCAGGTATCATTGGCTGATGCAACAATAAAAGAACACATATGCAAGACAATACAAACTTTCAATGCCATGCCTGCTGCACCTAAACAACAAAATTTCCTAGTTTATTTGTTTCTTCTGTTGCCCTATTGCATTCTAAACGCCATGGTATTATGTAAAGTATAATACTGTGAAATATGAGGCAGATCAAACACTCTCTGTTGGACATCAATTTAACCAGCCCAGAAAACAGCTTTTTTTCTTTAAATTTGTGCTTCTTAAAACTGCAGAAGAAAAACATTATTATTCTAGAGCCACAGTTTATGAGAACTACAACTTTGAAAACACCATGCAGCTTCAGAAATTGATTCAGCATTAAACAGTTCAGTTTCTCAGCAACAACATGGAAGACCCGAACCAAGCCACAAATCTATTTACAGGAAGACTGTTTCATCTGCAGTCCACCTCTTCACACCCTGCAAATGGCCTCAGCAGCTTTAATTCAGACATTCTACTGCCACTAAGGAAACAGATTTATTCATCTCCAACCTACTCACATGGCACTGTGCGGAGGTAGAGATTGTCTCTTATGATCTGCTGGAGCTCATGGTCTACTGAACCTTTCTGGAACCGTAAATTGAGGTAGTGACGAAGGTCCTTATCAACAATGCCTCCTGTCAAGGAAAAGACAAATGAAAGAATGATTTAAAAATATATTGCTTTGACGGAAGCAATGAATCACTTGCAAAGTCTCAGTGGCTCATTTTCCTTCGTGTTTCTGTCACGATGGATGACAGAAGCACAAAGAACTTTCTGGTTAATGCATGTAGTTGGTATAATATCACTTGCTATCAATAACTTCAAAGGTTAAAACAGATAATGACAGCTAACTGGCTAAATCTGTACAGTTCAGAAAATACATATAGGATTATAAAGCTGTCATTTTTTCTTCTGCACAAATTGGAACATACTACAAATATACATATATTTAAATAATACATTTTTAGATATTTTGTTCTCCAAGACCTTCTATCAATTTTCCAAAAGCTTTTCCCAATATCTTGTTTTGAAATGCCTCTGTAATGTTCAGTGTTTTTAGTCCAAGAGTGACCAAAATAAAATGTAGCTGTGCTTAATGATCATATAAATATAATATAATCTTTTACGTTATTTTTTTCTAATTTATTCATATGTGAAAAATACTGTAGCAAACAAAGGTACATATTTCATTTCAACCACTGAGAAGAGTCATTAGTAACACAGCATCTCAGCATAACACTGCAAACATGAAAAAAAAAATGAGTTAAAACCCCTGTATTTGCCACTTTTACTATAACTTTAGGACAAAACAACTACACTAACTGGTGTATCACGTTGCACTACTAAAGACATACCCATAGATCTAATCCAACACCATTAATAAACATTTCCCAGTATAGTTCCTCTCCATTTCTTTTGATCTGGAGTATGGATCAGGTTTATAATTATGGAAAAAAGTCTATAAAAAACTGGATTTCTTCCTTCTCTGAAATTCTGACATAAGGAAAATATAGAAAATCATTATTACACTGAATTGTGTCATATATTCCTGAAATGAAAAATTGCAAGCTGATAGTTCCCTAACTTGTTGCTTCATACATTCAACCTTAAAACATTTTTTCAAATGGCATTTGGTATTGAACTCTCTGCTGAAAATCTTATTGACTTGGACTATATAAAGATTTTCCTTTAAAAAGGAACAAATAGCATTCCTACCTAATTATTTGAAAGTCACTGCAGTGCACAAATGGCTATAAATTAAAATGTATTTCTCCTTACAGCTATTCCTATTTATCTGCCAATTACAAGTCCATAATCTTATTATTGCTGCTCTTTGTCAATAACTTCAAAACCTCTTGTTCCAGGTTTATAAAAAGCTTATAAATAATTTCTCTCATCTTTAGCTAAAGGCAAAAAACCAGCACCCTTTCATAATAATAAAAAAAAAAAAAAGCCCCAACTCATAACAGCCAAAGAAATACCTGTGTGCTCAGTTCCCAGAGGCTGAGAACTTCCATATAGATCTCTGTTCTTCCAGGATTCCAGTTGAGCCACTTAGTTATCACTTTGGCAACACCACTAACCCTATTTCTAGCAATGGTCTCTGTTTGCAGACCAGACCATCCTTACTCCTGCTAATTTCTTAAGAGATTGCAGAGGAGGCGAGGGCGAGAGGAGGCTGCAGAGAGACGCTCTGCTCCTGATCGGAATCAGCTGTCCTTTCTGATCAGCTGCAGAGAGTAGAGGTCCTGCAGCTCTTGCTCTTCTTGCTCAAATATACAGAACATGCCCAGTGATGCAGATGCTTTCTGGCAGCCTGAGAAAATGCCAGCTCCAGAACAACAGCTGTAGCCTGCCCACTGACATAAACCTGAATCATTCAACTTGTGACATAGGTAAGTTTAGGATTGTACAGAGATTTCTGACCCTCAAAATGCATTTTTTTGTTTACAGCGATTAGCTTCAAATGCAGCCATTTACTTCCCCATGTGATAATGAATGCACTAAAGCCTCCTAAGCACTTCATTAAAAGTCACCTGATATTTTTGGCAAATTGCATATTCCAAACTGGAGTACAAAAATCTATACTCACAACAGGAGATACCTACAGCCTTGTATTTGTTACATACAGATTCAAAAGCAAAAGTTTGTAACAGAAATAAAAACTGTACATGGTGCAGAGGAAAAAAAGACTTTTGAAGCATAAGGGCAACATGAGTTTTTTTCTTAGTATCTGAGTATATAGTGTAACATTAGCAAAGTCTATTTCAAACAGCAGCCAGATGAACTACAGACAACACATGTACAATTGACAAATTTCCTTCTTTGCAAGTCATTCTGTTTTCTGACCTAACTGACATTTTTAAATTCTTTGGGCATAGGCTATGGGGTTTTTTAATCTGTTATAACAATGAATTTTATATCCTAGGAAGTGTAAAAAATAAAACAGCTCCAAAGTCATGAAGAGCAGATGTAACATTTTTAATTCATCCTTCCAGTTGTCCTTCTTCTGCTTTTCTCCCCTGAAAAGCTTTGTTGTTTTACCCGATGCTTGTCAAAAGCATACTTGACTTGAGATGCGCCTTCCAGGTACTTAAAACAGCTGAGCTTTTAAAATACAAGCAGAACAAAATCTTGAGTGTGGTAGTATGAGGCCCTAAGACTTTTTGCAAGAAACTATAGTGATTTGTGCGAATGTAAACCAGCCTTGATTTAGGGCTGTTGAACACAAGCAACACAAGTGAACTCTTGTGTTACAGGCAATATAAATCAAGGGTAACATGAGCAATAATAATAGGACTATGCCCTCCAAAAGGCTGAAATAAGAGACAGAAAATATTATCATTTGGTTTACTTTGAAGGGGAAAAAGAAACTTAGTGACACTGTCAATATGTTCATAGAAAGAGAAACAGTCAAAGAGA
Organism: Limnodromus scolopaceus; assembly: GCA_028565335.1. NCBI lineage: Eukaryota > Metazoa > Chordata > Aves > Charadriiformes > Scolopacidae > Limnodromus > Limnodromus scolopaceus. The sequence goes on along the minus strand of JAOXNO010000001.1, from coordinate 12,797,830 downwards.
AACTGTTTTTACAGGCAGTAAAAATACTCAGCTATTTACTGGTCCCCTCCAGCCCAGCTGGACAAGTGTCCGGTACCCAAGAGCGACTTGGTGTCTATAAAATGCAACTTCCCATTGTTTACATTTCACAGTACATTGAAAAATTCCTGACACGAACTAACCCTCTAGTTTTCTATTATTCCCAGCCAGCCCACTGTGGAGGACCTCGGGCCGATGCTCAGGGACCACTGGTGCCTGTGGCGCTGTGCCACCAGCCCTGCAGCAGCCACACGGCGGCTCACGAAGAGGAGCTTAAAGAGAAGGAGCTGACAAGGGCCACATCCTGCCCACCGTGCACGGCAGCGAAAGGAACGGCTGTTGTGTGTCAGGGTTATTACACGGCACAAGGTTTGGAAACCCAGAGACCATAATTAAAAATGTTCTTTGGCCACTGCCACAGGAGGAGGCTGACAACTGCGCGACGGAGCATGCACTGGCTCGCAGCCATGCAGGGCTCTTTTTTTTTTTTCCCTCCTGGCTTGAGGCCTACGCTCTGTTTCAGTTTCATTTCACTCCAAAGAATCCCATTGCTGTGCTAGCTGGGAAATACAGGACGTGAATTAAATACTTCCAGTAATGATCTCTTGCATAATGTATGTCTGGTTTAGGTACAGCTACCAATTATGATGGCAAACTCATAACCATGACTGAATTTGATTCCAGAGATTATAAAATTAGATACACTTGGATGAACTAAAAAATGCTCTGTTTGCATGTTTTACTTATGAATTTAATGAGCAAAGTATATCTTTTTATAGCATTTTAATGTATTTCTTTCAAGCTTCCTTCCCTCCTCAAAATCTAGTAGCAAAGACAAATCAGAAAAGAAACACAATAAAGAACACACATACAAAAGGGTATTGAATAGTTTGTAGCTCATTAAGAGATTCAAAACTGAAGAAGATAATTGCCATTTCCGAGAAAATGACAGGGATAAAGGTTTATAATTTTCTCTAGCCCTACATATAAGTGGTTTTTTGTATCTTCCTATTTGGTAACCCACCAATGCTGCAGCTGGAGTCTACTCCTGTATTTCTTTTTTCAGTGAAGGACTACTTGCAAAACACAAATATCCCTCTTGTTTTCCGATGTTAGCTCTAAATAATTTATTTCTTACCCCTAACATAATTTTTATGGTTATAACTTCTCAGCAAACATTTTTGAGTATTCACCCATTAGTATTTTCTCATCTTGTATCATAACCTTTCAGTGAATTGACTTCCCAAAATCTGGTGCAGGACATTATTTGTTTTTTAACAGTATAATCAATTGCATCTCAGACAGGAATGATTTACCTTAGATATTTTATTTGCTGGGATTAGAATTTACAAGATTTCAGTTTCCCTGGGCTCTATAAATACTCCTGGTTAGAAAAATCTATGAGCAAGCAAGACTCTTACAACTAGCTTTGCATCTGTACATGACCTCTGTCTGAAAAAAATAAAGGAAACATCTTAGGATCTCGACCTGTGAAAACAGACAAACTCATAAACTTTTAGTATAAAATACCCCCCTTCTTCTGCTGCCTCTTGCATAAATTTATGTCCCTCATTTTCAGCAAGCTCCAACTTCTGACTGTAAACATAAGACACATATTTAGCAAAGTCAAATGCCTTGGCTGAACAGGCTTTCACCAGTGGTAGGACTATTCTACTGGAGAGTCTCGCCGCAAATATTTGCTCAGCTGCTAACCTGGAGCTTTGTATTGATACTATGGTTTGCCTCCAAGGACATCCAGCACTAGCTAAAGTTTCTTCTGTACCTCCTCAGTAGAAGACATACAATTTGGTGCATGTCAGACTAACTTATCTTTCATCATTCACAGATGATCTAACCGACCTTTCAATCAGTACCCTAAATGATGGCCTGACTTCTTTACACCAGATATCAGGACTATCAGGAATATTTATTAGTTCTTTTCTCTACTGATGAGATTAAAAGGTCTTTTGCCCATGAAAGTGGCTAAACGAATTTTTTTGTGACTTTCTCCAGGATTTACCAAGAAAATCATAGCTATGATAAATATAAAGCTACATATATGTTTTAATTGCTCTTTGAATAGTCTCAAAATGGTCCAGTAAGAATTCAGAATACCTGAAATCATATACAGTCCCTCCCAGTCATCCCCGTCAGGTCAGTGACACCATGCCCACTTACCTATAAAAATGTCCATGATTTTTTCATTCTGGCATATACAACCTAACCTGAGGTGACCTATAATTCCCCTCCTCCAGTCCTGTTCTCCAGACCCGCACAGCTCGAGGCTGGGGTATGCACGAAAATCAGCAACGCAGACTTGAGCAGCAGTGAGGGCCTGGCACCACCCAGCCGTGAGAGAGCCTGTGTCAGCCAGGGCTCCAAAACACTCCTCCCAATGCCCGCTTCTCGCTGCATTGAACGTGTGAGCTCACTTAGGGAGCTTTAGGGAGCTCCCTACAGTAACTGAAAAGACTTTGAACATAAAAAAAAAATACTAACTGCCACATCTCCTCTTCTCTCAGTTTCTTTCCCCAGATGGTACTCTCAGGAGAAGAGCAATATTCCCCTCTCCTGAGGGCTCCATGGACCATAATAAAGTTTGTAAAAAAAGAGGTAAAATACGTCCACCAGGCTTTTTTGTTTTCACAGGTCCAGTGATACTGTATTGTAACAAACTTTCAAAAAAATATCCTTAAGAACACATTCATTAAAGAGGAACTGATGAGTACCGTTACTCTTATAAATTGCTAGTGTTTGTAGTACAAACAATACTTTTTAGACAAATGAAGTTTGTACTTGATTTATCAAGATTTCACGCATTTAATATTTCTGAACCAGCATGAGATGATTTGCTTTAATAGTTTCTTTAACTGGTGAGAGTAACAAAAAAAAATAATCACTTTTTAGAGAGAATATGAAAATTCCAAATAATATCAAACCTCTCAGTTGGATTTTTTAAGGATTCATTATTAAAATACAGCCTGCAGCTAAGTCTATTATTTAAGGGAAATTATTCTCAACAAACCTATATAGTGCTCAGAGGAATACAAAGATGAATGTTGGAATTTCATTATCATCATATATTGGGCATATTCAACCCTGGAAGTTCCTTCAGGTTTCCATATAAAATTCATAGTATCATAGAATCATAGAATGGTTGGAGTTGGAAGGGACCATAAAGATCATCAAGGTCCAACCCCCCTGACATGGGCAGGGACACCTCCCACTAGACCAGGTTGCTCAAATAACCTCAAATTACATAATCTCTGTAACAGTAGTCTGAAAACAGTACAACAAAACTTTAGTAAATTACAAGAAGCATGTATTACATTCCAGTCATCAGCTGCAGATTACACGTTTTATTTTTAAAAGCCTTTCTACATAAAACTCTGTGGGTCTTTGAACTTCTGCCCGCTTTCCACCACTACCTTCAGCCAAGTCTGCCATCAGAATTACCTGGAAGGTCTCAAATGTCAGGGCTGAGCTATCATCACTGATGAGTATGTGGTAAGATAAAGTGTGACGCAGAACCAAGAGGGAATTATGCAAGAAAATCAGACTCCTCAGGAAGAAAATTAATTTCTTTCATACTTGGGACTACTGCAATAAATTCAATTTCATGATCCTTTACTGTAGATCTAAACAAATTTCAAGAGTAAAGGCTTTGGAAAAATGTACCCCTTGTAGTTTCTATATGTGCCATATATGACAAAAACCACTGAGATTTAATTTATTGATGGAGAAATGGCCTTCTCTTTAAAGCCTACTATTTTGTAGTCCTTCCTTTTCTCTTTGTGTATTGATTATACTACTAACCTTTTTGCTTATTGATTTTTTATATTATATATCATATTTTATTTATCATACACACACTTACATTTTCATCCTTAGATATATCCTTTTATTTGTCCCTCCTAGCATTTTAAATTCAAAGATTTAAAATACAGGAGTCTAGTGCTTACAGGATAAATTGCATAGGGATGGTACTATATACAGAATATGGACTGTATTAAAAACCAAAACAAAACAATAAAATCTAGCCAGACAATGAATAATTTTCTCCATGACAGGTCCCTGAGCATTCATATAGAATGACAGAATATCTCAAGTTGGAAGGGACCCTTAAGGAACATCGAGTCCATCTCCCTGCTCCGTGCAGGACTACCTAAAACTCAACCACATCAAGTTTACATCAATATTTGGATGTCCGTCTCTGTACAAATGTGTCATTCCCTAATCTTTGTGGGTGATGTATTTCACCTGCCCTCTCCTCAGACCAGGAGACAGGCTGAGGTTTGCACACTCTGATCTTCACAATGGAGAAAGTTTCCACTTTCTCTGCTGCTGGGAATGGAAAAATCCTCACTGCCTAAGGACAGCCTGGGTTCAGTTCTCCACAGTGTTACACCTGCCCTGTGGTAGCTTCTGCTGGGGCTGCCTCAGTAAGGACTTGATCAACAGGAGACCCTGCAGCAGCAACAAGATGAGAACAGCAACACCGGAGGTAGACTGATCCCTGGAATAATGTGAAAGCCTATCATGCCCTGGGTTTATTTTCTTAGTTTTGTGGCTAACCTTAAGCCTCTGTTTGAAATACGAGACCCGAGTGTGCACTGTGCTGGAAGCAAAAATGTGGTTTGTAATGATACGGGGAGACTGTGTCAGCAGGAGAGACAGCTGAGCCAAACGCATCTGCACTTTGTACCTTGTCTCAGATTACTGAACTTCAGCCCTCAATAAAATAGTAGATCTCCAGTCCTCATGGCTACAGAAACAGCCTTCCATTGGGAAGGCAGTTGCAGCGTCTTCCGGAGTCTGCTGGCAGCATGCAATGTTGACTTTGAGATAGGCACTCCCAACTTAACCTCACAGAACTGCCATTTAACTAGTAAAACCATTTTGTACCTTTGCTATTTAGAGGTGCTTTGCTTTGTTCTCTTCAGTTAATTGACCAGCTCTCGACTGGAGTTTCTGGGAAATTTGATGATTTAACTGGTTGGTAAAAAAAAGTCAAGCTGTACTTCATGTATCAGAGGACAGTTTGGCACACTTTGCTCTCAGAATACTTATGTTTTGTTCGGTGTTCTAGTTAGTAGATGTATAAATAAAGTAAAAAGGATGTTCGAACACTGCCGCTGCTTCTCTACAAAGGCTGCCTGGAAATGAGCTGCCTTTTACTCTAATTTTGAAATTCACTAAAGCTAATTATGAAACAGAGCTGTTTGTAGGTGCCTCCAGTATATCATTGACTTGACTGATAACTTACACATAAACATTAATGATTGTTACTGAGATATTTAAAAGACTGTAATTGTTCCTACAAGACTTACTACAAGGGAAATAATTACCTTTACAGATGGTTTTGACAAACACTAAATTGTAAGGGATTATACATTTACTTACAAAGCGGGACTGTCAAAAATGACACTCAGCCTGCACAGTTATATAGAGCCCAGCAATATCTACAAGGATTGACTTTTCCTTTTGAGACTTGAAGGTATTTACACAAGTCTTACTTCAAATACTACCTGGCATTCAGATCTTCTCAGTCATAGACATCTCCTTTTATTTGGACAAAGGGTGCTGCAACAGAGTTTGAATCTCGCTAAGGCCAATGTTTGTTATGTGACCGAACTCCCAGATAGAGCTCCCAAAGAAAATGACAGAAAGATCCCAGCTGACTTCGATAAGAACAGTTGCAAAGAGGGAAATAAAACAACTTATTGGTATTCTTCTAAAAACAAAACCCCTTTGAAAATTTATGACACATAAAGCTGAAAACTCACAGAATAAGTTTAACCAGAGACTGAATGTAGCATAATAAAAACATTTCAACAGAACTAATAAGGTTGATTTTTAGCTTCAGAAGAACATTTATATTGTTATTTGGGCTGGATATATTGCCAGGAAGCTGTTTTGAATTCTAGGAAAACCCACATTAGCCACAATGTCCAGCAGACAAGCTAGCCAAGGCGAAAAAAAAGTAATGTAAAAATTTTATTTTGTAATCAAACTATAGCGGAATATTTTTTCATGTATCTACTCGGAAAAAAACCTCTACACTTCTCTGTGTGTGCTGCTTACTGACATGCTAATTAGAAAAAAACACACTTACAAATTGACTTCTCTGGAGAAGCTCAAATGCAGCATTAATCACTGATACACAGTAATGGGGATCATGTGGGGTTCATTCATGCTGGCTGGGTACAAATTATGCCTCACTGCGTCATTTCAATTCTCTGTGCTGTACGGCTGAGTCACCCAGCACTGACACCCTGCCATCTCTCTTAGGGTCATCTGGTGGAGCAGCCACTTTAATGCCCAGAACACCTGCAAGAAGGGCATCTTCAGACATTATTCCTCCAGAACCAATCGCATACATTTTACTTGTACCCAATGCCACCTCTGCTCTTCACATTCAGAGCCTCTACAGTCCTCTGTGTGCTCCCCTCCGGGCTGCCAGCTCCTAAATACCTGCACTGAGAGCTCCATAGATTGTCGGTCTTCAAGAAGAATCTGTTACAAGTTTTATTATTCAAGCATAAGTTGAACTTAAAAGAATATGTACAAAATTGTTTTACTGTGAACAAATACTCTCCTGTCCTGGCTTTGCAATGGGTAAAGCCATCTCCTCTTAAAAGTAGACAGTAATTGCTCCTCACCTTTAATGGAAAAGTTACTGTTCTGTTTAATACTCTTTTTCTATGAATACAGCAATATGACTGCTCATCTACTAGGGACACAAATGTTCTTTTTCTCTAACACTCTTTTAGTTTTATCTTCTTTGTGGAAGACAACTGTGATGGAACTTTGAGGTTTGACATGTTTTTGAATAAAATATGAAAGACTGGATTGGAATAGTGGCATAGTTTTACCAGACTTGAATTATTTGAAAGGCATTCTACTTAAATCATAGCTGCCCAATTTTAATTGCTTGAGATAGAGACTTATTTTCCTTACTTCTGGAAATAATATTGCTATATTAATAGGCTGTGAATTATGTGCTGACATTTTGTAAAACGAGAAAGATTAATCTGGGTAAAAAAATTCCCAGTAATATACAATTTATGAGAGAAGCAAGCTCACAGGCTACCATTGTATGAGTTCTAATAATAGTTCCAAAATATGATTTAGGTTGGTACCTGAATCATGGGAACCCAGTTTTTTAAAAGTCTTTACAGCATCTCAGTCTGAACCCATAATGTACCGTGAAAAATCACTACCATAACACATTACTTCCTGGCTTTCTAACAGCTTGTTGCATAAATAGCAGAACACCATTTTGCAGACTTTATACTCATGAAACTTGTCAAGTGCAAACTCAACTTGCAATTGATAAACTGAACTTTGAAAGCAGAGCTCACAAAATTATTGCTAATCTCAGAGATTGGATAGTATTCATGTTATCAAATGCATATCCTTCACCCCAAAAACTATTCTCCCGAATGAAGCGTCATTGCATTCATACTAAGTCAAAGCAAGAGTAAAATGCTAAGAAAAGGTGCTTTATAGCTATTTTTCAGTAATGGGACATTAAGACAACACAAAACATGCAAATAAGCCTGAGGCCCAGAAGGTGTTCTCCAGCTTTATACACACCAGAGTACTCAGGAACATTTAACTGACACAGTCCCCTCTGTTTCATTTCTCTGTGATGCTCCTTTCAGCCTGAAGTCCACAGTGATGCCATCTCTCAGCCATCACACAAGTTAAACAGCATTGTGCCCAGTCAGTAATTGAACAGAAAATTTCTCAGCACATGAAACCAAAATGAAAGTCATGTTGGAAATTGAACAAGTCACGCTCTTCATTCTAAGCCAAGAGCAGGTGAGTGCCTCAACATGTTGAGGCCACAGGACCAGTGGACACACCATACAGTCCTTGTCGGATAGCACTGAAGCGGTGATACATGCTACATGATAAGAGACCTGCATTTCAGTCAAGACAGAAGAACAGATGAAGTCTGTGGAGTGTTTGGAATTCTCTGGAAAGAAAGTTGCAGTACTAATTGAACATGTTATTATTAGGCTTAAAACCAAAGGAATGAAGAAATCACTAGACTGGCAATGGACATGGTATTTAAAGCTTTACAAAAAGAATGCACTGTTAATCCCCTAAAGATTGCAGCAGACATATTTTTAAGGCTACATATTATTCAGTTTTTCATTTTGCACTGTCTTGGGAATTAGAGCCTTTCACCAAAAATTGGTTTTCTTTCCCTGTCTGTGGGGTCCGTTCTCTCTAAGGCATCTGGGATGGGTAGATATTAGGTACCTATTAGATAATAGGTAACTGCTGTCCAAGAAAAAACCCAAAATTCTGATAAAGAGTATACAAAAAGTTGGAAACAGTACACAATTTCACTATAAAACTAATTTTTAAAAGAGCTCGATATAGCTAGAAAAATCTATAACAAAATAAGCATTTACAGGCGTAAGTAATCCTAATTTCTTTCTTGAAGACATCTAAAACCTCATCATTCTTTTTTGTGCATTCGTATAAAGCAATTAATAACCTTACAAGAATAATTAATAATTAATACTACTAATAAAAAGACTTGCATAAAGAATAAATTTTAGTTTGGGAAAGAAAACTGAAGGTGCAAATAATCCAAGGCATTTTCTTGATTTTGATGTAAGATTAAAAAAAGTACTAATTTGTCAGTGAAGCATCTTTTATCGTGACAAACTCATTAGCTATGTAGCAGAGCAGCATGACGGATGGTATCTGCTACCTTAATATAAAACCCATTCAAAGTATTTTCTGGCACAATCTATCACATGAGGCAAGCATCAAAGATGTATAGTAAAAGTACAATCAAAGCAGTGTAAATTTTGGTAAAAGACTGAGTCATACTTCAATATAAAAAATTAAAATGAAGTTGTTGAGGCTTCAATAGTAGTGTGCAGCACAATGCAGTGCATTTGCTACAGAGTGTCTTCAGAACAACTTTGACATTTTGCCTTAACGTATACTTTAATTAAATCCAGCCATTTATTTCATAAAATCACTCAGCTACAGGTAATGAGACATTTAATATCAGAGGAACTACTGCTCTGGGTCAAGCTCTGGGCCATTACGCTTAGTAGTCTGCCTCTGGCAAGTGTTTTGCCAAAGCAAAGGAAAATCCAAAGTGCCCATGAGAGCCTGGGTGCTCCAGCTGCTGCAATGTGGCAGGGCAGACATCTTCTCTAATTCTGCCTCCAAATATCTCACTCTTAGGATATAATTCCTACGCTCCCTCTTTTTTCCACATATAAAAAGAAAAGTCTTCCTACTTCTTTCAGAGAGAACCTAGCAGGGTAAAACTGAAGCAAACAAATAACTAAACACCAAATGCAACAGCGAGATTTGTAGATGACCAAGCAAATTATTTCCATGTACTTACTGCTGACCGTGCTTCCTATGCAGTGACAATACTGTTCTTCATACGTAGGCAGGGACACAGACTGCATGAGCTCATGTCTCTGTATCAGTCGCAATAGCAGATCCCCAGCATGCAAAGACAAGGTAGTCTTAAACTAGCTTGTTTTCAAAAAGCTACAAAAACAGGTTTGATTTTTTTAAATCAAGAAACGAAAGTCTTTGTAATGTCACTCAATAAGCACTTTCAAATTACTGTGTGTTGCTAAGCCCAGTCAATAAAGCAATGTCTTTAGGCAATCAAAGGCACCTTTTCTGCAGCGTGGTACTTTAGCAGAACAGACAGCACTTGGTTTTGGAGCACTGAACCAGCTGCTCAGTGCACGAAGAAGCTGCTATATTCTGGGACAGTCTCAGTTGGGTAGCTGAGTCCCCTTGTGTTGATTTAATTAGCACTGCTGGAAAATGTAAATGACGGAAAGAGACACTGTGCATTGTGCAAAATTACACTGTGCAAAATATGTGTGCTTACATAATATGCTTCAACAAAGAAATGAAACGCTGCTGCTCCCAGGAGCTCCAGGCAGGCAGATGGTGGGTACTCCAGCAAGAGCGTGCACTTCGGCTGCAGAGAAGCGATGCCCTCAACCTCTGGGGAAGAGACTGCTGCTGCACTTTGGTAGTACCCCGGTTTGATGATCCACGGAACAAAATACAGCATTACAGCTGGACTCAAATTGCTCACTCTGCATCCCCAGAAGCAGGAAGGTGTCACAACAGGGGACAGAAATGAGATGACAGAGTTCCTGGTTCGCTTTGTTACCCTTCAGGCACATTGTCCCCTGGCTACGATCTACTGGACTGAAATCAATACAGTCTGGGGTTCATAAGAATGCTTAGTTGTTTCATACAGAATTTATTACATTTTCACAGTTGTTACTTAATTAAAAGAGAAAACTAGTGGGCTAAAATCATGGGACAATAAAGAATTTGGCAAGCCACTGAGGTGTGGATTAATAGTTACACATTTCCAGCTTTATCTGTGCATGTTAAGGTCAGTATCAGTGTGCGTATGGTACAAAGCCATAAAAGTGCCTCAGATATGAATATTGTCGAGGAGGATGTGCCTCTAATTTCACCTGCCTTTCTCTGTTGAGATTTTGATGCACATCTCATAAAATATTTGATCTCTACTTTCCCAATGCCATTTCCTTCCTCTAGTGCTACAGACCCAAGGTACTATAAGTAAGCTTTACACCATGTAAGAAATATCAGCAACCAATTTGCCTTTTTTTTTTTTTTTACAGCTTGACAGTATTAAACTAGCATGCAGAGATCATGGAGAGATTTATGTTTTTAAATCAGGAAGGCAGTAAAAATTTTCTGTTTCTATAAGACTGCGATAAAAAGGAAATTAAAACAATAAAGGGCCAGATTCTTGGATCCTTATGCAGCTATGGTAAAGAAAAACTTATGTTCATCTCATGGATTCTCTTCTACGCACATAAAGATTGAAAGGAAACAGAAGAGCCTCAGCTTCAGCTTCAATTTTTCACCTGTATCCATTTTAAAACACTACTGTGAGGCCTTCTGGAACACACACTGGTGGACTTGGGCCTCATATGCAGAACAATGCTAGTGTTCAGGTCGGATTGCTTACTCATCCTACACAAATAAGCTCAAATAATGCTTATGCTACAGTGCGTCTGCATTCAGATTTCAAGAGTATAAGGTGTCAGAGCAGAGAAAACAGAAATGTGCACAGAGGCTTATATTTAGGGTCTCTGCAAGTCCCTTCAGCAGGATAGATGAAGAAGGATGATAACACAGGAAGAAACAGTGATTTCTCCATGTAATAAATAAACTGCATCATTCACTGCACTTTAGGAAGGAGCTTTTTTGTTTCGGGAGTCCCTTCAGACTGAAATGTGATAAGCATTTGATTTGAATGTTGAGGTTGCTTTCTGAATGGTCCTTGAGCTGTCAAGTGATCCCCCAAAATCATGTTAGTTTATGTGACAGAAGAACTGAAAGAATGCATTGGAATTACTCTATTTGAAGTTCTCAAAAACTGCCTAGATACCTGAAAACATCTATCTAAATATCGAATATCTAAAACCATGTGGCTTGAGGATCAATATTGATAGACAACATGTTCTACCTATTGACCTTTCATATATTAGCAATTCTGATAAGCAGTTAGTTATGTTTTGTCCTGAAACGTGTTGGACATATTAATACATGAAGAATCCTGCACAAAAATTTGCACTGATACTCATATTGTAGGTGAGATATTCCGAGTAATTTAAATCTTTGAGACTTCAGTTCACAAAAATCCAATTCACTGCTTAAGGGCATGAAATGTATAAAGACACCCTGTCTAGAACAGCTTTCTTTTCCTTTCTTTTGTTCTTTAACCTTTCCCTACTTCTCAAAATCTTTCCTTTTACCTTGAATTCCAGCTTCCTTCTAGCCTTTCCTTCTACTCTTTTTCTTCCCCCGTTATACTCTCATCTTGCCTTTCCCACCTCTCCCTCTTTTATTTAAGCTCTCGATACCTGCTCACTTTCTAGCAGGACAGCTCAAGCCTGCCATAAGGTGGTGAGTGCTGGAGTGAGCACCAGCCATCCCAGTCACATTGAGTCCACCCCAGAAGGAGCCATCTCTGAAAGCTCAAAGCTCCTGATGTCCCAAACAAGCAAGCGACCTCAAGTATCAGACAGGTCTTCATATATCTGCATGAATCTAACACATCTATGTCCTTATGCCTGTTTCATGCAATAGATGTCGGAGCTAAGGAAATACCTTATAAAAAAGGAAAGATCTGTATGCGTCTGTATCAGCATAGCACAAGCCAACCAGCCTAAAGACTTTCAGTACCTCTATAATATTGAGGGGGAAAAATGCTTTTGCTGGCAATTAAAGAACATCATAAAAGAAACACCACGTGGAGCCCCTATTAATGATCAAATATTTATTGTGGAACTATCTAAAGCAAGTTGCAATAGTGTTGGCATGCCAGTTTAACTTAAAAGCCAGATTCAGTACTAGCTTTCTACATGAAAACAGTGAGCTCCTGAGAGAGAGTATTTAGAGCCAGGGAACTCTCTTGTCTTAACTGAGAAGGTGAGAAAAGTGCAAATCACATTTTCCCCAGCAAAAAAATCCCAACAACCAACCAACCAACCAACCAACCAAAAACATTTCAAGAAATTTCTAAATGTGTAATGTTGGTTGAAGCTTGGAGCAAATAATCAGAAAGACTAGCTGGCTGTTTCAAGACAGACTTCAGTTGAATCTATGTTCTTATTCATGAGGTGAATTCAGAGGTATTCCACAAAGGCCTCTGATTTTTGTGTTTTAATTGAACAGTGGAGGAGAGATATTTCAAATAAAATTGAGTAATCTCTCCTGTACTGCAGTCTACAGGTATCTTTCTTATCAGCAAAAGACCAAAGATACCTGGAAAAAAGAAGCTGGTTTTTGTTCTTAAGGAACACATAAAAAGACTTACTAGTTCACTTACTTCCTTGACTAGTTGTCAAGGAAGAGCTGGCAGATGCCCTAATTCAGAGAGGGAATAGTCAATGTATGGAGTTAACAGCTTTTTCAGTTGGAGATATTTCAACAATGAAGGGAATGCCATACATCAAGGAAAACCAAGAGGAAAGCTAACATCTGAGTATACTGCCAGCACTGAAGTATCTCCTAAAAATTATCAACTAATATTGCATGTTTTTGTGAATGGTTAAAGAGAGGATATATCTGTGTATTAGCAAATAGTGCGGTGCAAGGGCAGCAGACCAGTAGAGTGACTGGTTGAGGACCTAGCATCCAGACTGTACATACTTTCTGGCTGTTACTTAGTACTTGGTTCTAGTCTAATCCCACGGACTCAGTGACAAACCAAGCACACATCCTGTGAGACTGATCTGCAGGATGAACTAAAATGCAACAAAGCAGGGACCATCAGGATATTTATTTCAGAAGAACATTCCTGATCTGAACTGAAATGCTAATGCATACGCTCCACATTTACTTTCTTGCTTACTGCCATTGGTACCCTCAACTCTGAAGAAAAATCTTTGTAATGACTGTAGATTTTATCCCCTCATCCAACAGCTGTGGAGATATAAAGTGTAACGTGTGTACACATATTTCACTGAGAGTTTTGACGAAAGCAGTAACTAAAGCAGGTTTTGACTATATTTATAACTTTTTCAGTAAGAGTTCAGAGGAATTCAGTTTGCAATCATTGCAAAAATTTGATTAATTTGTGCTGGGAATAAATCACTATCCATTAATAAATGAGAATTGTACTGGTAATAATATAAAATTAATATCTCATTCCTGTTGTTATAAATTCTTTCTTTTTATGCTATACTAACATATGCTATGCCTCTTTCTTTTGCTTCTGTTCTACAGGCAACACATAAAGGTTATTTGTTGTCCTAACAAGTACCTGAAAAGATACTCAAGTACTATTGCTACTTTCATTATTGTTATTACTGTTATTATTATTAATGGTAATAATAATCATCATCCATGTATTAATTTGAGCCCAAAGTAGCGTACCACAAGTGGAAAAAGGATGTATTTTGGGATATACATCACAAAAATAGAAAATTGTCACTGAAGTGTTACTGAAAAAATACTGGATATTATAAATAATTTATTCAAAGTTTCAGATTCAAAGTAGCCAGGCTGCCAAAGGCTACTGAAACGACGACTGGGTTAGAAAAATGTCACTGAGCAATTTGTATGTCCATAAACATGGAACTGAGCATGAGACAGACCTAGTATTACTTTTTTTTTAGTTTTATGTTTTAAGGCAAATTACATTTTCTGAATTTATGCATCACAAATTTGGGGAAGTTAAAAGCATCACACAGAGAAGTCAGATTTGTCATTTGATGGTTGGAGATTTGGAAAGATCAAAAACCACAGAAAGATAGGCCAAGGCATGCTGTTACATTTTAAGACCACACATATTGATGTGTGATGTTCAAGGTCAGAAAAAAACCCAACAACATTAGATCATTTAGTCTGACCTTCCACACGCTGCAGGAGACACTATTTCAGTCAGTGACTCCTGTATTAAGCCTATTAATTTATGTCTGCTACAGCAAGGGTCCACAGGCTTGAAGATGAGAAAAGATGGAGACCTTCCTCTTTCTTTCGTAGTTTAGTCGGCCTTACTCTTAAAAATTTATGCCTTAATTTTAATTTGAATGTCTCTGACTTCAGTTTCCAGTCCTTGGGAAGAGTCTCTCACTTTCCCTGCAACAGTGAAATACCTGGAATAGCTCCATGAAAAATGTTTGTACGTTGTAAATGAAATCACTTTGTTTCCTTTTTTTTTGCCCTGTTGTTGTTGAGTTGAACAAATGGAGGGACTGAATTTCTCTGGTTTTACATCTCTTGCATGTGTTTTCCCTGCAGCTGATTTCTAACTTGTGTCCATCATGTTCAAAGAAAAGAGATTGGAGCTGCACATAGACTCCCCATCGACTCACCAAGAGCCACAGAGCACTCGTGACTGAACCACAACTGAAATCAGGGGGAGTTTAATGCCTCTTTACAGGAACTAATGGAAATCAATCCTTAGCTCTTCTGAAAAGCCCCCTGTTTTTTCACCCTGCCTATAAAATACTGTACATTTATGCATTTTCAGTGTCAGAACAAGAAAACTTTCAATGGTGATGTTCTTCCAACATCACAGGACTCAGGAGTCCTGAGTCACAGGACTCAGAAAAAGAGAAGATACAACTATTTAGGGAAAATGTTGAACAATTACAAAACAAGGTACGAAACGTTTTATTACCACCATAAATCACTCTGTTCAATGACACCAGTGACCAGTATAAAATATGCTCTAAGGAACTATTTGAAAAGACTAAGTAATTTACTGTTATTTCAAAGTCAGGCACTAAAATAGGAGGTGGATATCTATATGCTTTTGCTGATCTAAACCTAGACAACTTCAGCATCACAAGATAAAAATGAAAGAGAAAAACTGAGGTAATATAAATCAAACAGAAAAATATTTGCAAGGGGTAACAATAAAGTCTTAAATATTATTTCCTCTATGAAAACTGGACTCGCACATTTTTGCACAAATATCTCTACTAACTAGTTTCCATTTACTTACATATTTCCATAATTTTCACCTACTTGCCTAAAATTTAATGTACTCATATCCCTAAATGGTGAAGTTGTTTATGATGCAAAACAAACTCTATATTTTACAGCACAAAATTACTATGGCAGAATCATGTTTCTCATTATTACTGAAAAAGTATCTTAAATCTTTTAAAGCTATCAAAATAAAACATTGCAATTTGATGGGAAAATAGGTGTTTTGGGACATCCTAATCATTGAGATTCCCTACCCCTTGGTTTCTTTTCTAGTAGACTTTTACACAGATTTAAAATGAGTATAAAACTATGATTCTTGTAAAAAAAAACCATTTAAAACCTTACTCACTTTAAATTGTATGCATAACAGGAAGACCAATAGAAAATCAGCCCCTTTTCATTTTTATCAGTTCTGCTATTATTAGTCATATGTAATAACAGAGACAGATCTAAAGCCACAGAAGACAAATATGTGACATTATACAATATTAAGTGATAAACTGTAAGCAATCATATCATTAAGGAATATCAGAATATATACGTGCACAAGGGACAGAGTTAATACTATTCATTCAACCTTAACTGGCATTTCACTGCTTTTGAAGGCTTAATTGTTGAACATTAACATTCTTCTTACACTCTAGGGATGTACTTTATACCACTCTTTGCTAAGGCAAATGTTATTGTAGCTAGATAGTTTTTTCCTCCCCCTAAAGCACTCTGCAGATAGTTCAGTAGCTGCTATGCTTATACAGGAAAATACGTGTTGCTGACGAGCAGACAAAATATTTCTAACCAACACAAGATATTTCTTGAAGTTTCCAAACTCTTTTTGGCACATCACAGAAGAGAGAAGACCACTCTGGATAGTATTATTATATTAGACATTCTATTTAACATGCAATTCTTCTAAATAATTAATGTTCATACCTGGTTTTCTACAGATCTAAGTCCCTCAAAAAAGGAAGATACAGCAGTCAATGCTCACAGAAGCAGATCTTTGATTATCCAGCATGAAAATTCTTATTTTTAATCAATTTTCCTCAGTCTACAGTAACAATAAGATTTCTCTGCTTTTCCGAGACCATGCTCTACATTATGGCACACGCCTATAATGATGGGTATGGTACATCAATCACGCCTTTTATATTATGAAGACATTTCTTCCTATAATAATGGGAACTCTGATTTTTTCCTGCATCTGAAAGACTGCTGACCTGGTCAACTGAAGCGTCACTTTTCTGAATTGCTCCTGTGGCATAACAGGACATGTAAAATTAATGATACTCTAGCCTGGGCAAATTTTTTCCTACAGTGCGTTTTTAATCATAGAATCACAGAATCATAGAATCATTTCAGTTGGAAAAGACCCTTGGGATCATCGAGTCCAACTATCAACCGTACTCTAACAAAGTTCTCCCCTACACCATATCTCCCAACACCACATATAAACAACTCTTAAACACGTCCAGGGATGGTGACTCAACCACCTCCCTGGGCAGCCTATTCCAGTCTCTGACCACTCTTTCTGTGAAAAATTCTTTCCTAATGTTCAGTCTA
>JAOXNO010000001.1:12765647-12780651 GCA_028565335.1 Limnodromus scolopaceus | reverse complement strand
AGGCCCTTCACCAGCTTCGTTGCCCTCCTCTGCACCTGCTCCAGCACCTCCATATCTCTCTTGTATTGAGGTGCCCAAAACTGGACACAATACTCCAGGTGTGGCCTCTTGTTTGTAAGCACTGCAGTTAAAAGTTTTCATCACTCAAGGTCTTAAGATACCTTCCTGCAGCATCCAGAAGTCCTACCGCTTTCAAAAGGAATTGATTTTGCCTTGGCCTGCATAATCAGGTACAATCCTTTCTGGCTGGTATGTTAATTTTTGCATTCCAAATCAGATTCTACACAAAATGCTTTTTGCTGTAAAGGATTTTCTGCATTTTAAAAAAATCATTTGGGCCGGTCCTTTCTCAGAGAAATGTGAATTATCATTCCCCTAGAAGAAGCTTATGAGGGAGAGGCTTTTCAACTTTTTGAGACTGTTTCTCAACCAGGATTTTTTTCTTGTTTGTCTCCAGTGCTGGTATGATTAAGAAAGAAAGTACCAAATTTCATTTCCAGCTGTTTTATCAAAAAATCTCAAGAAGGAAAGTAGCAAATATGGCTTGCTTGCTTTAATTATTTGAAAATTTTACAGGCTTTATTTTAAAAGCAATCTAAATTTAGATTGTAAATGGTATTAGTACTCAGTAGCAGTCTTCCATTTATTAAAATGTCATATATTCCTTCAAAAATTACTTTGGAATATGCTTTTCTTGAAGCAAAACAGTCCTTTACAACATGTGTTCATTAGAAGACACAGAACATCAGTGAAATGTGTTACAGGCTTCTTAAAAATAGGATTTCAGCTATTGTGGTGCTGTAGCTGGTGTTGGGTTTGAGAACAATTGTTTAAACAGGGATTCCTGGAACAGAGGCAGATTCGTTACAGGCGCCGTGATTGCTACTGCTGAGTGCGTTAGAGGTAGAAGAGACATGCTGAAAATCAATGGAACTTCCCTTATCTCACCGTAGTATGAATGACTTTTCTCTGCAAGAATGAACAGCTAACAAGTGATAAAAGCCTATAAAAAGACCAATATAGCTCTATATTTGATATTGGCTACCTTAAAAATGCTAGATGCACCAGAAAGTTGAAGGAGCCAGTGAAGTATATAAGCTTTTAAAATAAAACCTTGTTCTCTCTCCCTTGTATATGAGGTGGTCAAAAAACTAGTTATATTTTATGTGCTGAAGGTTAATTAGAATAATGCTGTCCTCCCACCCACAGAATTAAATCAGTTTAAATACCCACCTCCCAGGCTGTCTAATAAGTTCCTGCTGAGGTGCTATCTGAGAAGATCATTCACCAGCCTCTGCATTTGAAACCACCATTTAAAAGCAATTTGTAAAGCCAGCATGTTTATGAAGTTGCATTCTGGACCATGCAACTGCTAAATCTACTGTGTTTGGAAATTCTAATTATACTCATACCTACACAAAATGGGTAAGATCAAATTTCACAGATAATCTGCTGCTTTGCTTCAAAACCTGTGATTTGCACATGAACATCTTTGCAGCAAAATATCTCAATGGTGTTTTCACATCAGTAGGTTTCAGCTGCAGCATGCCACACTTCCCCAAAAAGAAAACTGTTGCGATGTTACAGAAAGACTTTTTAAAATATTTTGACCAGTGTCAGAAAAGTCTTGGGGATTCCTTCCAATTGGATTTTTACCATACCTATAAAAATACAAACTTTACATTCTCCTAGATTCAACTGTATAAAACTAGAAGTACTAGGCTGTTAGCAGCTGTTCTCATCAGTCAGTTTGCTTCTCCCCATAGTCTTTTCTCCCAAAGACAGCATTGTAGCTCTTACACTGCACAATCCTGAATAAAGATACCACTTTCATAAAACAGGAGAATGGCAGTTACAGAAAAAAGGCATTATGTCACTAAATCAAATCCTTTTCTATCCATTTGGTTTTGTCCCCTCTTCCTACACTTCTCATCTTTCATTTTTGTATTAATAGTAAAAAACTCTATGTGGCTCTATTATCTGTGAGGGTATAAATCTCAGATTCCTCTCAAAATCCCTTCAGGACAGTTACAAAACTGAAGGTACATATTTTTTTGATGCAAAAGAAGATACCCGTGTCTAATCTTCTGAAGTTACAAGCTCCAAACAGGCCAGGGAGGCAGAGAGATGGCGGATGCCTGGCTGCTTCCTGTGGCTGCAGGGCACTGCTCAGGCTATTCGCAATTTTTACAGAGGTCCTTATTCCTCATCCTTTTTTTCACTGTCATACACCACTTGCTTTCATTCTCTTTCAGCTTTTAATTTCTTAAAGGCCTCCCTGATGTTGTTGTGAATTGTCAGGGAATTGATGCTACAGATATTGGAAAAGGAAAACTAAAATTGAAAACAAACCAAACCACGGAAGCTGAGGGATTCATGACTCTCACAGCCCCACTCATCTTCCATTCTTCACTTACTGGGGATAAATTAAATGGTAACAGAACAAATATGATTCATATTTAGCTATCTAAGAGTCAGACATCCAGTCTGAACTAGTAATTTGGTCTCCCTCTACAGTTAGTACAGGGAGATGGGTACCATCATCCAGTACTGAAAGAAAAGTCTGAGATGGGAGAATCATAGAATCACAGGATGGCTATGAGTTGGAAGGAACCTTAAAGATCATCTAGTTCCAACCCCCTGCCATGGGCAGAGACACCTCCCAGTATTCCAGGTTGCTCAAAGCCCCATGAGCCTGGCCTTGAACACCTCCAGGGATGGGGCATCTACAATTTCTCTGGGCAACCTGTTTCAATGTCTCACCACCCTCACAGTAAAGAATTTCTTCCCGATATATAATCTAAATCTACCCTCTTTCAGTTTAAAACTGTTATCCCTCGTCCTATCGCTACATTCCCTGATAAAGAGTCCCTCCCCATCTCTCCTGTAGGCCCCCTTCAGGTACTGGAAGGGGCTATAAGGTCTCCCCAGAGCCTTCTCTTCGCCAGCCTGAAATGAATGACAGGATGACTGTGCTGGACAGCTTGCTTCTTTCCAATGCCAACAGAGGGGCTGAAATTCATGTACCTAATTTTTACACGCTTAAACTGAGAGGAGGTGTCCTGCCCAGCACCTCTGCAGCACAGAGCAGAGCACCAGGAGACGGAAGCTCGATGCAGGTCCAGCAGCAGAAGGCTGTGCCCACGTTACAAGTCCTGCTTCCCAGCAAGGCTGATTTGCTGGAGCACAACCCCGTGCTGTGACAGCGGTGGGTCACTTCCACTGCCTGGGCCAGGCTAATTGCAGTTACAAGGCCTGGCTGCAGACATGACTTTAGACAGAAGTGAGATCAGGAACGAGAAAGACAAAAAAAAAAAATATTTGACCCTAGGTTAACACAGAAAAACTCAACACCAGCATTTAGACACTGAAATGTCTCACAACACTGCTTACAGTGAAGTTTTTGTTCTACCCACTTCCAAACTTTCTACCAGCATCACCTCTCCTTCCAATGCATTTCTCCCCACCCCCAATGTTCTGGCATAATTCCTAATTAGATTTTATGATGGGACAGTTAGCTTCCTAGCCAAATTTTCAATTAAAAATTTGCCAAAGAATCTGTCAATCTTAATTTTAAATTCCTTTTTAGAATACCATATGGTAAGTGAATAAGCTGTCAAAGTTTTTCTTGTGTTGTACTGAGAATATCACTTTGATTCCTTACCTTAGGACACAGCAGTGATTTAGTGATGCAGAAACTGGGATACTTTAATTAATTATTCTCAGGCATCTATTGAAATGTTAAACCTCTTTACACCACATTATATAGTAGTGTGTCCAAAATCAGAATTTGATCCTAAATCTTCAGGGATTAGTCTTTCAGAAGGTTTAATTGAAGAAACTGAGAGCAAAAAAGTATTGCTGTCAACAGAAGGGCTATTTTCCAAAGAGCATTAGGAACATTCAATAAAGCAGGCATATGGACGCACTTTATCCTATCAAAAAATATTGTTAAAATTTGTCTCTAGAGTAGAGACCCAAGGGTCACTTGAGAATCCATTAGAAGCTGTTTTGGAGGGGTGGAAAGTGAGGTATTAAAAGAAATAAAATATGTATGAGTTCTAGCATGTCATCTTTCCAGTTCCTTAACTTCTAACCTCTTCTGCAAACCTTAAACCCTGTTATTTTTCTACAGAAGTTTCTAGCAGAAAGAATGACTTTGAAATTGAGATGTTCTGTGCTGCAGCCATTAGCTGGTAACATTTTTTAAAAATGTTTCTGTAGTGACCCACGTATGACTCGATCATCGTTCTTTGTCTTTTACTGCAAAACTATTTTTGCAGCGTGTTTCTGGCAGGAGTATGGTGATTTAAATGACACAGTACAAGTTAGTATTACAAACTTCAGTTCATGGTTGGCTGCACCAGGAAGACCTACTAAGATTACTGTACTCTTCAGCACAGAGAACATAACTTGTTGAAGGCTTGCTACAATCTGCGGCTGATTTGTTGCTTTCTACTTTCCGAATAGTCAAACACTCACAACAGCCACATCCTTGGATTTGAACTATTTATGGCCACATGCCATGTCCTGTCCACTGCTTTAACTACATTATAATCCCTTCTTTCAGTGCATACTTACCATGTGAAACATCTTAAACTGAATGCCTTAAAAAAAAAAATAATCTTCATTTCTGAAGTGCAAGCACGAAACACTGATAAATGAAAGAACTTCCTTAAACTGCCAAAAAAGGAGTGACTACTTGCAAAGAATTTCCAAGCCAGAAAGAAGAACGTGAGACTATGCATTAATGCATAAACACAGGCTCAAGTGGAGGAAGCTAAAACATACCAGTTCCACATCTGATTGATCCACGTTAACATCCTTCTCCTAGCATCGCTTCTCTAACTGGTGCTACCAGAAGGAGAACATATATATCTCACACTATACCTCATGCTATTGAAGAACTATGTTAAACTGTGTATAGGTCCTCATCCACTTTGTAATTGCATATTATGTGCTTTGAGACCAATCAAAAAAAAAAAATATCGTATTTCAGTATAGTGTACTTTAGGTACAAAAAAAATAAAACTGAGATTCCCAGAGCAAAGAACACCCCCAGCCTGAAAGCATTTGCTTCATAGTTTGAAAATTTCTCAGGCACGCACATTTGGTTCACAGCCAGTGCGGCCACGGCTGAGCAGAAAGAGCCTGAGATCCTGACCAAACTGCATCTGGATCTAGAAACTAGAGGAGAATAAAAATCCCTTGCTCAGGTGTACCTAGGATGTACCTAATACACTTGTTCATCTTTCATGTTTTTGAGATTAAAATAATGACTCCTTGAAGTAGTTCTCCATATACTTCAAGAAGACAATCTGGTTGCTCAACTCTGCCTTCAGATTCCTCTCTTGGGATGATGGGCCTAAAATGGGAGGACTACTCTTCTTAACCTGCAAGTACTTAAATCCCTTAATGAACCTGTTTCTAAGCAATTCTAATCAAGCTTGCTCTTGCAAAAGGAAGACAGATCTACTGAGATTTCTCATCTTGTATCCTGTAAGTCCTTCTACTTCAACCACCTGTTTGTGAGCAACTCCTCTTCCTCCCTCTGTCCCCAACTCATTACTAACAAGCTAACTTTATTCCACTGTTCCATTTCCACAACTAATTGCCTCCCGACACAAAGCAACAAACATTCCTCACCATGATCCTATCATCAAGAAGAAGCTTTCTAGTTCTGCCACTTGCTCAAATTTCTACCAATCATTTTTCCTGGAAGGAAGGTCCACTTGATAGGCTTCCTCACTCCTCCCAGAAGATACTCTGCTGGCAATATTTTTGTATTCAAAAGTTTGTGCAGAGCTGGAAAGATCTCATTTGAATTCTGGCATAAAAAGCCATTAACCCACACAATGGGCTGTTTGAATCCAGGACAGCCCCTCTGTCCACTCTTTATCAAAAATAATTCCATTGAAGTCAATCAAACTGTGCAGATGCTGCATACGTAGGTAATAAGAATTGGCAAGTATGGGTAATGCACTTTTCGAAAAGAAAATCTCAGATAGGTACTGTTGGCTACTCCCAAATGGGTGACATAACTGGGCAACACAGCCTGAAGCCCTCATGAGGAGAACTTTTTCCCAGACATTTTCACAATAAATCAAGTCAGGATTGACTCTAGCAATTTTGTAAGATTTAAGAAAGCTTCTGTTAATTTTCTTGCTAGCAGTAAGTTGTGCAGAAGCAGGTAGCTTTCAAGCCGAGATTTTTAGTCACTAGGTGGGCTGCCATCTAAAAGCAGGAATTTGTAATTTTTTTCTTCTGAGTCAGATATTTTTAATGATAAAGCTGAAACACATATGTAAGATTGATCTAGGCATTTTTTTATAACTTAAAATAAATTTTGTTACTAAAAAGCAAACAAAATGACCTAGTTTCAAAAATTTTAGAATAAAAACATTCATTCATCTTGTGAATGAATAAAAGCATGCCTAGAGGGAACATGTAGAACTAAAAACCAGGTGGTATTAAAATGCAATTAAGAAACCATGATGATACATTAAATAGAGATACAAAGACAAGGGATAGCTGAGTATCTCAGCTGTGGAATAGCCATTGAGGGTAAATGAACTGAATTTAGACTCCCGCTTGCAACAAACTGGAGCCACAGTCTTTTGTAGAGATATGTAATCAGTGAAGATCTTAGCTGCTGCTCAGAAAAGCTAAAAAGCTGATTTTGGCTGAGCAGTTTATTCACAGCTCTGGATGACAGTCCTTTAGCTTTTCTCAAGAGATGGTTTCAGTTTTATTTGTATATCTGAGTCAAAAGACTTCCGAGGTGGGTATAACAGCCAATTCTAAAGACTATTTATTAGAGATAACAAACTGGAATCAGTTTGGATGTTGCAAAGACCAACTCATTTTTCCCTTCACCAGGCACCCCCAAGGCCCACGCTGCTCACTGTAGGGCACAGACTGCCCCATGTGTCCGACACAGGTAGAAAGCCTGTGCACAAAAGGAAAAATTGTGCAAGAAGAGGTTTGACAGACAGGAATAGCTCTTTGCTGTCTTCCTAGAAACAAACTGGATTTGCATCTAGGAACAGCCACAGGTAACATTTATTCCACAAGCCACCAATTGCAGTTGCAGGTGCAAAATGGTGGGTTCAGTCTATTTTAATAATTCTCTGTTTGTTGTTTTTTGGTATTGTGTTTGTTGTTTTAACTTATTGGGTTGGTTTCAGGAACCATAAGAACAGCAAAATCTTGAATGAACACGTCTGAGCCATTTTGATGTTCCAAGAGACATTTTAGAGAGGCATACTTTCCCATAGAAAAAAAAATATACTAACTTGGAAACATTCAAACACCAGTAAAGATATATTTCTGCTAGCGACGGGTCCACCCAATCCGAAAGGTGTTTGTGTATGAATAAACTCTCATGATTCCTGGTAAGACTATTTATACTTTCCAAATTATACATGTTTTTAAGCTACTTGCTCGGCTAAGAATCTGGTAATTTATTCTTTACTCATTGCATAATCTAGAAAACAGTGGTGTCTCTCATCAAGACAGAAGTTCGGATAAGACCAAATCACTACCGTGAGAACTAATGTTATAATACAACAGAATTAATCTGTTTTGTAAATAAAGTTTTGACCTAATTCTCTAAAGTCCAATGTGAAATAATTGTTTGTGCTTTAACAAGTCTGCTAACACAAATGATAAATTTGATTTGACAACTGGATATTCTCATGGCATGTTGTTGACTCATGTGTCCTCTAATCTGAGTCACAGGCCAACATTTTGTTATTGTTCTTTAGAGAGAAAAAATAAATAGTTGCACACAGCAAATGTTCAGGTCTTATCTATATATACATTATTTAGAGTTAAGTTTAATCAGCTTTGTATTTTCTAAGTTTCCATTGGAATAAAATATGTTTAGTGTCAAAAAAAGAGTAATTTTTTTTCCAGCACAGAGGAGGGAGTCTTACGAAGTACTTTTCCAGAAGGCAATAAAGCTTAACATAGTTAAAACCCACTGGACAGCCAATAGTGTCTTTCAGCATGGCTCAGTAAGTTATATGGTCTCTGTTATGAATACTAAAATGTTTGCCCTAATAGGTCCCAAAGCAGTAAGAAAAACTCTCTTTTTTCTGTACAGCTTCATAACACTCACTAACAAAATATGATGCTTCAGTGATGGTTCATTGTAAACTGCGGTTACAAAGATCTGTGCAGCCTGAAAACAGTGCCAATATCTTTCTGTGCTCTATCATGCAAAGTAAGATGCTTGAGTTTCAGGAGGATCAAGCCCTGCTCGTGCTGTGTGCTGAGGTTGTGTGTCAAGGTCAGGAAGCCTCATCCTGAGGGCAGGAAAGCCCTTGCAGACCCTCAAGTGCACAGACGTGGGCGTGCAGCTTTCCCACACGAGTAGTTTGAAGCATTGAGACACACCATTCAGCTCATCTGCTGAGAGCTATCTCTGGGTCTTGCTTGGCCCTTGGCCATTTAGCAGGACACCAGCAAAGATGCTCTCTTGGGACAAAGCCCATCTTATGACTGATTTAACAAGACTTAAAGAAGTTTGTATATTCAGATGTTACAAACAATCCATAACAAGCATCCCAAGTAAGAAATACAATCATGTCCCCCACACCTCCACATCCTCCCCTTTAGTTTATTTTTTAATGCAGACAATTAAAATGATTTCTGATAAAAACAGAAAATAATAAAGAATTACAAATGCTTCCAGACAGAAAAATACTTCTAGACAGAATCCACTTCATTTTTATTTTAATTTTTATATGGAGGCTATACAGAAACTACATAGGAGCTCCACCAAGGCACTCTAAAACATGATTATTTTTTTTCTTATTGTGTATATATTATTGAAGCTCATATTCAACAAAAATAATAGTAAAAAAGAATAATTCCTTTCAGAAATCAACAAATTGGATTGCTTTTGGGGTCCATTTAGTCCAATGAACTCCTGGCTGTAGCTAATCTAGATGTTTCAATGAAAAGCACAATAAAGACAGCATACATATGAGATTACCTGACTTTATTTCTACCTAAATTACATAGTTGCATACTAATTGGTAATTGCATACTTCACACACTGAAGTATGATAGGTTGCAACTCCTTTTGAAAATAAATTTTAAAAATAGGAGGAAAATTCTGCGTTTTTAACTAGAAAGAAGCCTGTTAATTTAAAAAAATATAGCTTAAAATTTACATTATTAAATTACTGATGAATCTAAATGTTCTACCTTCACCTTTAGTGTTATTCTTGATCCCGCCAGGGTTTCTTTAATGCTGTTTGGTTCATTCTACCCATAAATGAAAGCATCTAATTTAACACTTTTGTGACAATAGCATGCACATTTTTATGATAAATTTTAGCATTAAAAAATTCAACAGTAATGTCTGCTTATGAAAGCATACTCATTCACATGGCAAACTGGCTAATAAGAAAAAGAAAGCAGTGACAACATTTAAAACTGATGTTCTACTTCATTAGTCCATTCATTCAGATTAAATAAAGGTCAAAAACCAGCAAGTAATAAGTAAGGAATTATTTCCAGTATCTGGCCAAATTCTATTTTTGGTTATGTGATTTCTACTCATTCCGTCTTCTACAGTATAGCATCAATCACTGCTCATCAGCTGCTTGTTCTCAGGTGGTACATGAACTCATCGTTTCTTTACAGAGCACAGATGGATTATTCAAAATGAAAAGTTCTACATAACTGTAAGGTCTTACTATCCAGCAGAGTCTAGACTGAACCCAGTAAAATTATGCTATTGTTTGGTCAAGGTGCCTTGGAAGCACTTGGGTTTATTTTTAGGTTCTTTTAAGATATAGCATCAGCACCATCCTACAGGATACAGTGTCCTCTTTCATTTACTTTGAGGGTAGACTATATCTCTGAGAGATGAACCCCATCTCACACAGGCAGCATACTAAGTAATGAAAAAAATATGATGAAGGAACAGGCACTAAGCTGTCTTTTGCATCTTGAAAAAAGTAATTTGCACATGTGTATATTCTATTTCCTTTTATTTTAATAATGTTCAGACTTTCAGCTGAGACTGAAATGCTTCCCTGAGCTGACAGAAGGTATGTCCTCTGCAGTTCAGGAGGTCTGGACATATGGGAATAAGGCGGGAAAAATTCGGTGCAATTCAGCACTAAAGAATGAAGGAACAGACAGATTTTTCCCTTTCCCTTTAGAAAGAACAGTACTGCGTCAGGCTGATGGTATGGACAATGCCGGGACGAGTTGGATGCCACCAATAAAAAAAGGGATTTGCAACAGATATTCTGCATATGAAATTACACAAGGTAAGGAGTAGGAAACTCCAACCTCGAACCCCAACCCATACCCTGCAACATAGAGGGACCTTGTCCAGGCATGGAGGCACTTGGTCCAACCTTCACAGTTATGGGCGTGAGGCCTGTCTTTTGGAAGCCATGCAGAAGTTAACGCTCTCCTTCAAAACATGGCTGAAGGAAGTGATGATTGCTATTCCCGTGGTACTGCTCTGCCTTTCAGCTTGTAAGAAATGTGCTCAGAAACGTCTTAGGAGACCTGTGTTCAAATCCTTCTTCTGCAGAAGGCGATTCAAACACACCCAGGTTCAGCCCCACTAACACTGTATGCCACACAAAAGCCTGTAGGGTATCCTAGGAGGGGCTGCAGGCAACTTTCAGTTGTTCCTGCTTTCCATTTCGCACAAACATTTGCTGGGTAAAAAACAGATTCAGCACAAGGCTTAGTTTTAAGGCATTTATCCATGATGGTAGTTCTGGCTTCCAGTCCTTGCTGTACCTTCCTGAAACCAGAACTCATGTGTTCCTCAGTGGTACGGCTAATTAACTACGGCAACCACATTCTTCTTCTTTTTTATGTTAACATTCATCAATGTTCGTTCTTTTTAGCTAGTGGATCTTAATTGTTTAGGCCAAGTGGAGCAGCCCTTATGAAAGGAATTTTGAATAAATCCCTCATCACAGAATTGCTGATGGCCTAATTATTCTCCTACACAAGAAAATGGAGACATTTACTTATGAGGTAGTTATATAGACTTCCCTTACAGTAAATGGGGACAAATGAGCATTTTTAGACATAATTCATCTCTTCCTAAAGCAGCTATTTAGTATATGCCACACAAACCGCACTCCACAAATCCCTGCAGATATCTAAAATTAGGTGAACCTAATCACACTGTAATTACTGTGAACTGCCTCTACAGTCAACAAAAGAATTCAGCAACTTCAGTAGGCAAATCAGTAAGATCAGTGGGGAGCTAATGCACTTCAGAAACAACTGTTGGTAGGCACGATCAAAGGACCTAAAAGCCTCCCAGGGTAAGAAGCCTCAAAAGCCAGTTTTCTGTCCAGGCCTGTCAAGTAAACAATAGATGGACGGTAACTGTTTACCTCCTTTGCCAGTGTAGTCACCAGCAAGGGTGAAATGGCAACTTCAAAATGAAAAAAGTTGAGAGTTTCATTATTATTTTTTCTTTTCTAAAGAACAACACATTAATATTATTTCCTGCTATAATACAAAGCACATGAGGCATTTTACAATGCAAGTTAAAATCAAAATACCCACTAATCCCACTGCTGAAGAACATAACATGAAGAGTAATAAAGTCTTCAAAAATACTCATGGCTGTCGCTACGTTTCAAGTGGATTGTATTGAGTTAATAAATAAAAAAAACCACCCAAAACTCATTTATAATAGAATCCTTTTCCAGGCTCCAGGACAGCAAGATGAATTCCTTGGAGATTGAACCAGCAAGACTGAAACTAAAATTATCCAACTGAACAGATTTATTTTCATGAACAGGGGATGCAAAACTGTAGATACTGAAAAGTGCTCACAGATTGATAGTTTTGGTTTGGACACAGCCTCTGATTGATCTGAGCTTATCAAAAACAGAAGGAAATTCAAGGCTGTTTCTACACAAATTTCTAGTTGGCTCTGTATCTTGTTCCTAACAGTAACAGATGCTTCAGAAAAAGGTGCAAGAATCCCATATCATACATATGTGCAGTAATCTACTCTCTACATTTGATCAATATCTATTTCTAACAGAAGAAATTAGTATAAGCCTTGATGGGTATATCTTCACAGCCTTTTAAAAATATTGAAATTAATTATGATTAAATATTCTGAAATTTAATATATAATTTTTCACATTATTAGGTCTTCAAATCCAACATACATTTATTATTAATTCCCTTTCTACAAAATTAAATCTCAGCCTTTTTCACCATTCTTTTATATGATAATTTCTTCCTAAAAGTCCTTCATCATCACCATTGCTTTTCTGTGAAACCCCTCTTCTCAAAAAAGAGTGCAACTAAGCAAGAGGTGATCAGTACTGAGTCAATTTTCTTTGGAGTATTAACCATTCTCTTCCTTATTTGACCTAATTTTGTTTCTTTTGCTATCAGTTGCTGGTGATACAAAGGTTTTCACTTCCCTGTGAAAAGTGCCATTTTAGGGTGGATTTGGGGTAGCCGATTTAAAACTATGCAAAGTGTATTAAATGCATAAGTATTTCAGAAGCAGATGTAGTAAAAGATATGGTAACTCACTTTTTGCTTAAAAAACAAAAAAGAAAGAAAAAAAGGAAAATGGTATTATCTTTAGTTTGTATTTTCTATTGCTTTTCTAAGTATACCTGTTTTTGTATATTTATTATTACCAACTCTTTTTGCCTTTGCAAAGAGACACAATAATTGTTTTATTATCAAATTACATATTCCAAACATACTTCTGATTCTGTGGTTGTGGCAATGTCACTATCAATTTCTTAACAATTTGTTTTACTTTTAAAGAAACAGTTAATTTTATTTATAACAAAGTATTTCTGAGGGTTAAAGAAAGTGGATTGTTTTGCTATCATTTGCTTTTTTTTTTTTTTGTATTAAAAGTTAATTATCTTACCCTCATTACTATAGAAAAATAAGTGAAATATTTTCTTGCTGCATTTCTTAATTAGTAAGGATATGAAATATTGCTTATCACAGTTAGTGTTCTGTCTTGTTCAGTAATTTTTTTCATCAGCCATATGCAGTATAAATTGTCTGAGCAAGGCCATAAAAACTTTTCATAATACAGTTTGGAGGATTTGAACTGCTTTATTATTTGAACTCCTTTATTATTTGAACTGCCGTGACCACAGAAATAGAGCCAAATTCACAGTGTGGCTTTTTAACAGAGGATTTGGGCTGTGTCTGTAGCTCAGTTCAGCTCTGTTATTTTGCTATTTTGCATTGTCCACACATGTTTAAATTGGGGTTTATGTATGTGCTCAGAAACACAGCTGTGAAAAAGAGAAGCTGACACATCTGATATTAAAGAATACTGTAAAATCTATAAAGAAATTGCTGTACAACAAACAACCTGGATACCATAGGATGAAATATTTGTCCTTAAGAGGCTTTAGCCTGAGGTTTGCTGGACTGAATCTGCTTTGTCAGGACAATTTTAAGTGTGTTTTGCCCTTTCTCAGTGCTTTGGCAATTCAGTCAGTGAAAACCTGCACGTCCTCTTTAGCTGGTGCTGATAACAAGAGTTATCAGGTAACATCTGTAAACGAAGGGGACCTATAAACCCACGGATATCCTTGCTGACCTTCATTAAAGCCAGCCGCCTACTCAAGCTGAAAAGCTTTCCAGTTGTGCAGCCACTAACCAGCCCTTGCTGCTTTAGTCCAAAGGCTCTCGCTGCACCATCCAAGCAGCACTACAATGAAAAGCAGCAGAATTAGACCTCTATTTTCAAATTCAAAGAGGTCAAGATTCAAACAGCAAAACTGTTGCGTTTATTGTTCAGACAATTCCCCATTATACCACAGCGTATTCGCACCTGAACCAGAGATTGCAGGGCCTAACCTACCTACCACCCTGAATTCTGTGTGGGAGGCCATCCTGATATTGTATTTTAAATTAGACACAGCGCCTTGCAATAGCAAGAACATAAAGTCTTTTAAGATTTTATATATATAGAATTCATGAGGTAGAGCAATACCTCAGCTAACAGTTTGCCTTCCTATTTACATCTTGACACTAGGATTAAGATTTAAAGGATTTTTCTCTAAAAACAGTCTTAAATCTTTCTTTTTCATTATCCTGCAGCACCTCTGATTAAACAAATCTTTCTTCGTGTATTATCTCTCTCCCAGTCTTTTTAATCGTTCGTGCCGTACAACTTTCTGTGGGTACCAACACAGGTCTTTGAAAGAGCTAAAGTTTTTTCTTCTTGATTGCACTGTTTATGTTTTTCAAAAGTAACTGCCTAATTTTGCTGTGGAACAAGAAAAAAACTCTCTTTTAGACAGAGGATGATGCATTACAGATATAAGGGCTGCAAATGTCATAGTGAGTAACATGACGAACAACAAAATTAAACGTGATTTTGAGAAAAAGGAGCTGTGGGTAGCAATATTTGGCTAATGGATTTTTATCTCTTCAGCACCAATACAAAATCTTAAAATTATATTTAATAATATAAAACAAATTAAAAGAGAAATTCCTTTATCTGTTTGAAGGGGAGTTTCTTGGCTTGGTCACAGAATCATAGATTCATTCAGGTTGGAAAAGACCCTTTAGATCAAGTCCTACCATCAACCCCACTCTACAAAGTTCTCCCCTACACCATATCCCCCAACATGACTCTTAAAAACATTCAGGGATGGTGACTCAACCACCTCCCTGGGCAGCCTATTCCAGTGTCTGACTACTCTTTCTGTGAAGAGTTTTTCCTAATGTCCAGTCTAAACCTACCCTGTTGCAGCTTGAAGCCATTGCCTCTTGTTCTATCACTAATTACCTGTTAGAAGAGATCAGCACCAACTTCTCTATGATGTCCTTTCAAGCAGTTGTAGAGAGCGATGAGGTCTTCCCTCAGCCTCCTCTTCCTCAAACTAAACAATCCCAGCTCCTTCAACTGCTCTTCATAAGATTTGTTCTCCAGGCCCTTCACCAGCTTCGTTGCCCTCCTCTGCACCCGCTCCAGCACCTCGATATCTCTCTTGTA
>JAOXNO010000001.1:12739736-12759138 GCA_028565335.1 Limnodromus scolopaceus | reverse complement strand
GGGGTAGAATCACCTCCCGGGACCTGCTGGCCACACTTCTCTTGATGCAGCCCAGGACACGGTTGGCTCTCTGGGCTTCCCCCAGAAGGCTCTTCTGCCTTCCCTATGAGAGGCTCGGGCAGTTTTATGAAAATTCATAACTACGTGAATGACAATTGCTGAGAAAAAAAAACTAACGCAAACCTCCCATTGAAGCTGCACAAAATATCACATGTAGGAGGGAAACCATTCTACCACTTTTGCCACCAAAGCATCAAGAGAAGTGATACCACCTCCTTTACTATTTTACTCTTCAATATCAAAGAAACATTAAATCTAATGTAACAATAACCTCGTAAATTGTTACACCCCACAATCTGCAGCCCTTGTGCATTGATATACAAGAAAGGTTGATGGCAGAAAGGGTCAGCAACTTCTGGGGTTTGAAATGGGGACGTCAAAAACATTCTCCATCCCACACAAACATGGAATAAGTGCCAACATCGTCAACACTCTCTGAAAATCCCCAAAGCTCCCCAAGTTCATTGGCGACGTTAGGAAGAACATGTCCCAAGATCAAAGCAAGGAGAAGCATGATGAGACACATTCTACAAATCAGGTCCTGTTTGAGGAACACATCTAATGTGCAAAAGGATTATTATTCTAATCACACACACACAAGATGGCACCCAGGAATATTAAGAACAATTTAATAAACATTGCTCAGCAGCCTAAAATTACCAATGGAATCACAGAGGCAAAATGCAAGTAAACACATACCACACAGTTCCTAATATCAGCAGTGATTTCAGGCTTTGTTGTTAACTCAAACTGAATTAAGAATGAGTATTGTCTTTCCAATTTCCAAATAACAAAATATTTTGATTTTTCTATTAAGTTCCAAATGCACTGAATAGGCAGATGCAACCTGCATTTTTATTCTCTACTACTGCAGCACCAGCAATTGTGGCAAGTGAGAAGAGCACAGCGTTACGCTACACAGTGCAGGATGCTGGCATCAGATAAAGGCTCAGCTCTGAAAAGCTTAAAACCTTCACAAAACTGCAAGGATTGCAAAATGGTGCAACGAGCAACACAGAACCTTGGGATTAAAAGAAGCAGCCGTCCAAAGGTGTGATCATGGGGCAGTAGTACTTCTGACATTTACAAGCAGTGCACTGTCTAATCAGCTGGGACTTCTTTTCTTACATTATTCAATAACACGGTTCTCTACTGAATATCCGTTAGCAACTGCTTTCACTTTTAGTCATAAGGAATTTTCACTGACAATGACCTGTAGGGATGCAGAAATTCATTCTCATTCAGACCTCTTACTCAGCTGCTGCTGCTCTAAGTACCTATGAATGATTTTAATGTATTTGTGCTAGAGGGATTAAAGCAAGGCATTTACCAAGATCTGCATTTGTCCTGTACACATTGCACTACAAGTGGAAATGATCTATGGTAGCATTCAGACTCAGAACCCCATGGCTTAACAGTTTTATGTTACTGAGAACTTTGCCTTTGGCTGTCCGAGCTTAAAAATCAATTCGCTACTTTAAACTTTATGCTGCCGATGTCAGTTTTTATTGTTGAACTTAACAAACTGAGAACTTCAGAGAACAAGATCATGAAAAATTGCTTCCCATTTACCACAATTTAAAGCAAAAGGTGATCGAGTCTTCAGTTTACCTTTGCACTTGTACAGTCTAATTTCTTGTAAGGGTCTTGTCACTGCAGGATCTCAACCTCATGATGAGCAGAACCACATGTGAATTTCCAGATAAAGGGTTTGGCTCTTGCACGGTCTGTCCATATCCTTTTCTGCTTTAAAAAACTCCT
The DNA here is from genome assembly GCA_028565335.1 of Limnodromus scolopaceus. Classification (NCBI taxonomy): domain Eukaryota; kingdom Metazoa; phylum Chordata; class Aves; order Charadriiformes; family Scolopacidae; genus Limnodromus; species Limnodromus scolopaceus. The sequence continues at coordinate 12,757,317 of JAOXNO010000001.1, read as the reverse complement.
AATACCTCTCTCTATTTTCAGTTTTACGACTGATTTTTATAGATCAATTTCTGCTCTCAGCTATGCTTACTACCGGAGTTAGTGGTTTTATAGCAACATAATCAAGATCAGATTTTACTTCAATGCCTATGAAGCCATCTTCCTAAACAAAAAAGATTGTACTTCTGCTTCTATGGTTCCTGAATAATTTTTGCAACATCTTGATCCTAGATCTGATCTTCTTAATGTCTCACTCATCTTTGCATCTCAGAACCAAGATACAGATCGCATATACCTGCCAGAAATGTTAAACACGTTACGAAAAAATAATTTATTTCTACCTGGGAACCACTGCCTCCTTTTCCTCAGTCCTTCAACAGGGGATGACTTTGCTGCATCACCCAGTCGTATAAATAAGCATGAAAATGGAATTTTCCCCTAATTTTCCAGACCTCAGGCTCATGCTGTTCCCCTCAGAGCCTGTCAGACATCACCACTTCTCCAGACACGCTCAGCCAAGCCACGGCTGCAGCTCTGCTCCTGAGCCCCTCCAAGCCATACACAGGGTTTTGTTATTTGCATAGGCCTTTCCCAATCAGTGGGGCTGCCTTCTCTCATGCTAAGGCTGCCAGGCAATCAAAGGGCACATTATCACTGTTTTGGTGCAAGAGGACAGAGATCATTTCTGCTAATTGACAGTGTTTTCACCGTTTGCTGACAATCAGCAGACTAGATCTGGCCTGAAGCCCTCCATTCTGAAAAGGCTTGGCTTATAGTTTTCAGTCTTCATGGTAATAAACTGAAATGACTATGCATTATAAACCATTATTTGGTGAGATCCTTTACATTACTCCATTTTTATTTCAGTTTTCTTCTGGAGGCAAGCTTTTAATTTGTTTCCTTCCATTAACAAACTTATCTGTTGCCCTCCTGCCCCGTACCTGTATTTATGCAGTAGATGATTTTGTGTTTATCTAAATGTTTTTGTCATTCTAAATTGATTACCTCAGCGACTGTGCCATTTTTTCTCTGAAATTAAAGCTCTGAAAATGTCAGTGTGTAAGCTACAATGTCTTAGCTTTACTTATACCAGCCCAGAGAGTCTTCTCAGATTCTTGTTTTCTTAAATGTGTTTGAATGGAACTATAAAACAAGCCTCTTGCAAGAACTGGTAGGTCAGCAAATGGTTATTGCTTCAGCGGGAGCAATCACACAGTATCACAGAATCTGTCAGATGGACAGTGTTAATTCTTTGGTGTTTGGCTGTAATTACAGAGCACAGGAAAATGCCTCTTAACCTAGAGGCAGAAATGGAAAGGGCAGTAACTGCAATGGTTGACACGCTATAATAGCCACTCGCTGGTACCCGGAACAAGACAGCAGTGAGATTAGTGTTCCCAAAGTCAATACTTGCCAGCAGTTATTGAAGCATGTGGAAAGTTAGAATAAGGAGTAGCTGCATACGTTCAGCTATTGCGGCTCTATTTATTGAATTGCAACACCTCCTTCTTCCATTCCAGGAGGCACAAAACCCTCTTTCCCTCTGTGCAGGCTCTACAGCAGCAATGGCTCTGCAACATTGATCTTGAAGGATCCATTTGAGAACTCCCAGTTGTGGTTTTGCACTCAAGAATAGGACTTTTTGATTCACAAATTCTTCTTTTTCTACCACAGCTCCTAAGCTGGGGAGGAGAGGCAAAATCAACCACCCTTCTGCAGGTGGGGAAGCACTTCACCCATTTTGATGATAGTTAACTTCCAGAAGATGTTTTTAGATCCTCTCAACCAAGCTCTCTTCCCCTTTCAAGCTTAAGGCTTAGAAAGACGAGCACAATTTCCATCTATCCAATTGTTTCAACTTACAACAGCAGGAGACACACCTGCAGGAATGGGACCAGCAATACCAGTGCCTGGGCTGATGGAACAGCTTTGGGGCAAGCCGAAAGCAGAGCTGGGTGGGCTCTGACTGGGACCATAGCACACACACACAGAGCCCACTCAGTAGCCACTTCTATTCTCAGGCTAAAGCCATTATGTGTAATGGAAAAACAAAAGCTTTTTTTCCTATTTTCCTAAGTTTTCCTATTTTCCCTAACCTTTTTCTCCCCACTCGCAGCAACTACATCGCCAGGAAACTTATTCATGTCCTGAAGAGCTTTAAGGACAGTGTTATTTGATAAGGTGCATTTAAAGCACATCTGATTATAATCTGCAGCAAAGCAAGAAGCTACTAGAAATCTGTCATGGCAGTGTCATACACAACTAATTGTTTCAGTTGTAACGCTACTGCTCTTGTGACAGTGCTGGAAAGTTTATTTTAAACAAGTGTGACACAAAATGTTTCTCGCATTGCTACTAACTGTTATAGAAACTTTTGAACTGTGCTTAAAACAAAACTGGAAATGAAATATTCTTGTTTTCCCTTCTGACACTGCTGAAATTGGCTAAACAGTAAGGGAAAGGGATGATTGATATTGAGATTAAGAACTGGAGAAAACCTGCCAGAAGGACAGGAAAGAAGGATCGTCACTTCCTGAATAGCCTCAGACAGTAGTTAAGAATTCTTAGGTAAGAATTTTCAGCACATATTAGAGTCAGATTTTTAAAATCCTCCCTTTTTGAGATTTACGCAGTAAGATTGTTTTAGATAAATTCAGCAGTATGGATGCTTGATCTTCAGCCTCCCAATAGAAACAGCTGGCCCCACAAAGGCATAAGAAGCTTTACATCTCTAAGCCCCTGACCGAGTTAGGGAATGATCACAGACTTACCATATGGCTGATGTTAAAAAGAAATATTGAGTAGTTACTGGTTCGGTGATCACCACTTATCCCGTGCTCTGACTGAGACAAGAATTTTGTGAAGAAAACAAGGGTTTGGGGGCACTGAGGAAGAAAGAAGGAGGTAGTAAACTGTAAGCAATTTTTTGTATTTTAAAAATGTGAAAATTGAAGATAAAAATCCTAACACGACCCAGACTAAGAGAGCTTGCTCACGCAGAAAGAGCAGTGGCTGGCAGTAAAAGGACATTCTTTCTATATGGATTTACCACCCAGAGAGGAACACAGGGCCAATTTCAGGCAGAGGCAAAATAAGTAGATGTCCACAGTGGCAGACTCTCCTAGTAAGAACTGTCCATGCTGCCAGCTCTCCTCAATGGCATGGTCCTGAGGCAATGGTCTTACTGCTATTACTGCCACCAGTAGCATCCTGAGCACATGGGAGGCAGTGGAAACAGACGAAGGTGTTCCCACTCTTGTCCTACACCGCAAAAGCCAGAGCGCATTGGGTTTTTTTTCCTTTTACTTAGGGCAAAAACCCTCAGTTTTGTCTAAGTTGCCAGGCAGCATTAGGCTGGTTCTGATGATGAACATTTTTCATTACAGTTCAAGCCTTGGGGCTGGCAGTAAGTCAGCCCTACCAGCAGCGCACAATTTTGTCATATCGTCCCTGTCTTTTCCTTGCCCCCTGCATCTCCTACCCCAGGTTTGTGAGTCTTCCAGCCTTACTCCAAATTCACTTCTTCAGCACTTGCCCTGGTTTGGCTCCTGCTTTTCTTTTCCAACTCTGCTGAACCTTTCCTTTCATCCTATCTTGCAGAAATTCTTCCAATTTCCATTATATGCTCTACCACATCTTCTCCTGCCTTCATGTCTGTCTGCCAAATCCCAACCACTGTTTCCAGAGACTCAGAGCTCCCAAGTGGTTCAATTCTGAAAAAATTATTAAGGTTCAGCAACTGAAAGCAGTTCTGTAATAGGCAATACTAGGCCAACCCTGACCCATGTGTACCTGAACTCAAAGCACAGATAACATTTCACTTCTTCTTACTTAATTTCTAATGTAATTCAAATATATATATTGCCTAAACTTTAGTAGTCTATAGGCCCTCTTCCTTTAAGTCATATAATCCCTTTACTCCCCAACAGCTGTTGAATAAGTATCTGTCAAGATGATTTGAACCTCTAGACATTAATCTTCTGAACTTTCACCAATAATTGCAGGATCCTGTAACAAATAACATACCAATGACTCACAATTTTTGAGAATACTTTGTCAAAATACACTGTGGAAGGGAGAGTACCACTGGTTTCTATTCTTGCAAAATAGGCATACTTGTGGCTGCTGCTTTAAATATTCTTCTTAATTTTAATCAATTATAAATTAATTTACAATTCTGTTTCTTCTATATAAGCTATATGTCAAAAGCTGCAGCTTGAACCATGAATGTGACAGACAACATGTTCTTTTCCATGTGCCAAAGCTATTTGACTCTCAGAGATATCCTGTGAACAAACCTAATTTGTAGATTATTTTTTTTTTCTACTGGACAAAGGTCAGATTTTATTACAAAAAAAAAACAGAGAGAAGAACTGTTGTTCAAACTAATAGCTACCTTTTCTCCTTACTGCTAACTCATAAATTCTATTAATGCTAATGAGTTGCATGCATTTATTAAAGAGGGAATATATCTACCTCTATAAATAGATTTACATAATGGGACTATGCTTTGGCTTTAAGTACTTTGCTGGAATGAAGCCTAAGTCATAAACCCCATTGCCTTATCTAGCACAATATGAAATTCCAGCTTGTAGGTCTCACCTTGAAGACCTCACTGACCACTACAGCTCCTTACATATTTGTTCCTAGTGTTGCCTTCTTATGCCATTGTTTTACAAGCAGAAAACCAGAGCATGCCCAACAATAGTTCCTCCACCAAGCTTATTTGTTTTAACTATTTGGGGGCCTCGTACAGTAGAAAGCACTCAGAAATGACAAGGGTATTCATCAAAAAATATTAGATGCAGCTCGTGGTGACATTTAGAAAAACATGCGCAGCTCTGATCTTTAAATAGCAGGCTAACATCTTGGGAACAAAGTGGATTACAAAGTAAACCAGAATGGAAATTTAACTGCAAATTCTCACAGGGAATTGTATAAACCGATCTTAAAGCTGCCTGCAAACATAATACTTCAGAAGGTGTAGATGACTGACTTGAAAAATCTTCTGAAGCTCCAAATTAAGGCTGTAATTTATGAAAAACATATCTAAAGTGAAGAGATTTTTCAGTGGATAAAGCGTAAGGCATTGGATAATCAAGTTTCCAGCATTACAGTCACTGCCACTGTCACTGACTGGAAAAGAGTATAGCAATAGGGATGTGAGCCAGACCATGCCAGCTGCATCGGGGGGTGAGAACAGACTTAACCTTCCGTTATTATCTAGAATACAAAAAAGTCTTTGAGCTCTCTGAATGTCACACAGGACTTCTTCAACTTGTAATAAATTAATCATTTGGAATTATTTCTATCTTACTGAAAAAACATGGTTCAATGCTATTAGGAAAGTGGCTTTACCAAAGAACTTGATTAACAGCAGAGAAGGTTTCTACAGCTTTAGTCCTATATTTCATTATAGTGGATACCACCCCAATATGCCCCACAAACTCAATAATTTACTCTTAAGTTAGAGAGTATATAGATGTCCCGTCTATTATATTTAATACTAGTTTTTCCTTCTTTGATCCTCACAGCTGGGTAGTATCAGATATTTTTTTATAAAGCTGTACAAGTATTGAAAAGATGGAATCTCAGTACAATAAATCACCTGAAGTTTCTAATTCTTTTACTGCAGTCTCAAGTTGACAGTAAGCTGTTCTGACACCACACTGAGTTGATTTTTCAACAAGATTTTGCATGGTACAAAATATGTGCACAACATATACAAAGACACAGTAAAGAAACATCAAAATATGTCACTTAAACCCAATGATACTATCTGATCTAACAAAAAATATGAATAGTTAATGTTAAATTCCTGATTTCATTAAATAATGAGATACCTTCTAGCAATAGGAAAGATGATTGATCCCAAGGAGCTCTGTGGAGTGCACATATCACCAGTATCACTTACATCTTTAAAATGGATTAGAGCGGATTAGAGAACTCACAAAAGAAAACAAGCTGGTGGCTTATTCACTTCTGTAAGTTATTCAGTACTGGAACAGCTTGTAAGTCTTAGCAGGAGAGATGAAATTGTGGTGTGTACTTCTGTTGTGCTGAATAACTGCAGTGAAATACAATCTCTGATGACGAAAGGGGTTTATGGGATTCATCTTTTCCGATTCCAAAGTTTAAATTGAAATGACCAAGAGGCAACAAGGCTATCAATTCCAGAATATCCTTTCTCACTGCCAATAGCACCCCAAGCCCATTAAAATCTAATGGACTCTCACCATTCACTTCAGTAACAGTGGATCACATCCTTAACAGAACGAAAGTAGTTTTTTCCAGGATTAACAGAGACACTGAATAGACAACAACACATAATTACAAGTTTGAAAGATGTGTATTGTTTATCCCAAAGCATTTAGATTGTGTCTTCAAAAAGAAAAAACAACCTCCTTTCCTTTTTTAATACAGCTTTGATTGTGTCACATATGTAACAAATGGGACTGTCATGTCACACTGACTGAATTCAGCAATACACATAGAAAAGACCTGTAACAGAAGGCAAAGGTTAGCTCCTAAAAAGGGAAAGAACATGTTGTACATTTGTATTCACAGGAAATATGGTTGTGTTTTTTCTTTCTTTTTCCGAAGGCAGTGATTTCAGTTATTTGAAAGCATTATAAAAATATGCCACATACTATTCCAAACAGTGGCACCTTCATCCTGAAAATTAATCCATCAGGAACAATCTTGATGTGCATAAATCTTTGCCTAGCACATCAACAATACATTGATTTTCTCATTCAAAGATAATTTATTCATCCAATAAAAAACATTAAGGGGTTTTAGTCTATTTTAATTCTTCTACATTTTTCTACTTAAAAATGAAATTTATATTTAAATGGATCTGTTAGGTTGTTTGGTTTTTTTTTAGTGTTTGCTACTTATTGGTTTGATCCACTTTTCCCAAAATTTTCCTCCAAACAGTTTCCTTATTTCTTCCTCTGCCTTCACATGCTCCATGTCACAGCTCTAGAAAAGGTAAGGTGAAATGAACTATCAATCTTGACCAGTACATCTCCATTCTGTTCCTTTACTCATTCGTCTTGCAGACATTTTTGACTTGCATTCAATCTCTGAATTTGTTTGCTCAGCACCTACAGTGTCTAAAATTCCTAACATTTTTAACTCTTTATTAACATTGTTTAAGAAAAATATAAAATATATACTACATAGAATAGTTGCCTTATCCAAGCTGATTTCCCAGAGACCTGGAACAACAGGAAGGCAAGAATTATTTTTATGAGGAAGGATTATCTCCCACCATTTATGTTGTCCTTATTTACAAAGAATCTTCAAGGGAACGGGGCAAAAGACAATTGTTAAGTGGAGTGGTAGATTCATAGTAAAAACCTGTTCCTCAATTAAGTAATCCCATTTTTTACATTTCATGAAGTTAACAAATGTAAGAGCGTTGAGTTGAGTTACTCTCAGTTGAGTAATTCCAAATATTAGATCTACTAATGGTGTATGGAAGCTGGTTCACTGAACAAGATGTCAGGCATAGTTTTACAATTAAAAACTAGTTTTACACAGAATGCTCAAAAGCATTTCTAGCCACCAACTAGCCGTTTTTTTTTTCCCCACCCCATGAATATTTGCGTACTTATGCTTCCAGATCACATCCTCTTTGTCCTTCAGGCTTCCCAGTAGCAATAACAAATCTTACCAAAGTATTGGCAGTTCCCCTCTTTTGTTGATTGGGAAGGTTTTCTACAGTAGAAGTGCTGAACCCTCAGGAAGTCAGAGCAGCATCAATTCACGTTTGGAAGATTATCTTTATAGCAGTAAATACGTAGCAATTTATTTCTGAAGCTTCAAATCACTCAGGGCAATCTTTACACTTGAAAATGCAAACAACTCCTAAGCCCCTGCAGTTTGAATAGGGCATAAAAAGCCCTGAATGAGGATATTCTGCAAGCTTCAATAACCAAATTAATATCAAGACCTTTTAAATTCAAGGACTTAATCTAATGGATTTAAACTGGGCTTTTTTGTCTGACAGAAAAAAAATGGCAAAAAAAGAAATAGGTATTTCATCTGTAAGCTGCTAATGTTTTATTATAGAAAGATCTTTGCCCTCCAAAGGCAGAATAACATTCCTGTAGCTGTTATTAATTTTGGGAAATGACACCATGCCTGACCATGAAGGCAGTGGTGATGCTTGATGCTGCTGGCACAGGGCTGGGGCTCAGTGTCCATCTGGATCACTGCAGCGCTGGAGCCAGCAGCTCTTGGGCATTTGCCATTGCTACACAGCTCCTTCACACCAGTGTCAAAGCTTCCCCCATTTCCACAGCAACATTTTGTAGACAAATCAATTAACTACTGGCAGAAGAACTTTTTGAAGATACTACATTCATTCAGTCATGGCTGGGTCATTTTGTAACTCCAATCGCCCCACTGAACTCTCCTCTTGAACTGAACTCAAACGAAGCAGCCCACGCTGCTGAGGGCCCTGAAAGGGCTTTTATGGATGTACGTGTGGTCCAAACAGAACCTCCCATGAACAGGAAGATGGAAGAACAGGTGATATCAGGTAGGACATCTAAGTATTAAAACAACCCCCTACATTTTTTACGCAAGTCTGATGGACCTGAGGAGAACTTAGATATTAAAATAATAATTCAGCAACCCTTAAGATAGGCAGATAATCTTAGAGGAAATGTCCCTTTTCCTCTCTGATGCAGGTGCATGCTGCTGCAAAGCACTAATAAGCGCTTTCTATTTCACCTGTGAGTTGGCAGGTGGCTGCAACAAATACCTGCAGGTACAAAGATCTGTGTTTCAACCTGCAGAGCTCCCTGGGATGTGTTACAATGGAGGTTACTATAAGATATATTTGTTATTATAAACAGACACTGAAACTCTTTCTACTCTCCGGACATTCACGAAGTACTGTCTTTGTCTTACAGATCTTTTAAACAAACTACTGTAATTCGCACTCTAGGAAAATGCTGTCGAATGCCAAGAGGATGCATGCACTCATAAACACCCACTGTCTTTGTCTAATTGAAATGAAAACTATTAATGTAGCACCTCTACCATTAACAATCTACACTAAAAAAATACACACTTCTTTCTAGAACAACTTTTAATCTGCCCTGAGCTGCTGTTTGAAAAAATCTCTATCACTGTGATTTTATTTCAGCACATAAATGGAATCAGTTACACTTAACAGTTCATTTTTTCTCCCTCTTCTTTTTTTTTTCTTTTTTAGATAATGGAACTGTCTCAAATTAATAGGCTGGTTTCAATAGCTTATGAATTCTGTCTACTCTTTAAATACAGAAGCACATTCTTTGCAGTTTAAATGTGTTTGCTCCTAGTATTTACGTGCTTCCAAAAACTCATATACAAATAGAAATAGTACACTTCTATTCCAAATAGGACTTGAAGTTAATGGTCTTTTGCTACTGCACCCATTTACAATGTCAAATATAATATTCCCAATCTGATTAACAAACTGTGCTTCCAGCATTCCACTTGGATGTTCAATATAGCTTCTATTCTTATTAAACCTAGCAGCATTTGCTCTTCATTCCAGATCATTCATAAATGCAAATGAAAGAAAAAGTTAAATTTTAATTAAGACGAAGTGATTTAGGTTTGCTTAAGAATGAAAGAGATGGTCACAGTCCATTTGTTTTGTATATTCTTGATGGCTACAGACTTAAACATGCATGATTCAATATTATACGTAAAAGCATCCTCAATTGCTTTAACAACTTGATGATGAAGCTTTATCACAAATTATGTAGAAAAAACGTTCATGAAATTTTTCCAAGCATAAAAACATACAAAGAAAATAAAAGACAAATATATAAATATTATACATAAAAATATAAATTAAACTAAAACAAATTTATCTGGATGGTATAGGCAAGTGCAATGGAATTGTATCATATGTGAGCACTGAATTCTGAATTGTATTGTAGGCAAGAAGTGTTTTGCATTTATGCCACCAGGAATGTACACAAAGCTAAGCTACGTACAAGTACTAACCCAGACCATGCCTAAAGCATCGTGCAGCCACACACATGAATCAGACGCGCTAAGGCTTGCTGCAAGACTTTTTCATGTTGCAAACCCTTGCAATAAACTGGCAATAGCTCCAAATGTAAATGGAAATCTAGAGATTTCGCTATAAAATAAGCAGAGCTAAGTTTGAGCAAATAGAACTAGGCACCTTTATTCTCCCTGAAAACAAACTCTCCCTTGGGCTCGAGCAAGCAAGCATGGACTCAACATCTGTAGACATTAGATGGTGTCTCTAGGTCTGTAGGTTTCATACATACAAGCGTGACTAAAGATAATCACAACAGAAAATTATGTTGTAATTAACGCAAACCCAATATCACACTTAGATATAAAGCCTCGTGAAATGGAAAGAACAGGAGAGCAGGAAAAATCAGCAGGGCCCTCCACATCACCATCATGATGGTGACAAAAAGAGTTGTTAGGTGATTGCTTGCAGCATATCTTGTAAAATTATCTACATAAAGGTAAACATGTGTAAAGAATTCCCTGGTTATTGGAGCATTACAAGCAGCATTAAATTGCTTTAATGGTTCCTCCAAGAGCCTAGCACACTTTCGGGGGCTATAAAAATAATAAATAATAATAATATTGGCAAGAGCTGGTGAGATATTGCTCATTTCTCACTGCCACTAACCTCCACCACTAAACACGTCTGTGTTTACAAGACAGAAATATGCCATCTAATGACAGAATGACCTACCACATGACCATTGGATGAAATAAAGGAGGAAAAAGATTCATGCATGCCTCAAGTCAGAAAAATATTTGCTATATAAACTGTATTGCCAGTGGTCATCAAGTGCTACAAATCTACACTTCAAAGTCATTTCCTTTCCTTACAGAAATGTAATTTATGTTTCACCAGAAACATATAACCTGCGTGTTAGAACTGTACAAGGCCTGTAACATTTCAAGCATGTCCCATGCGTGGGATATGGCACATCCCCACAGCAGAATGTCTATATATATTTCTTTCAACTAGGAATATCTTGTTCATATGCCTATCGATCTCCTTCAGTTCCCATGAATCAGAAAGCCAAAAGATCCTATTCCTTCAAACGCAATGGCTTCTGAAATCCAATTTATCTTGCACAGCTTCTCTTACATATATAGCAGCCTCACCTACCTGACAGTTGCTTTCAACAGGTGAAACAAAACAACAAAAATGTCCAATTTTGCTAGGAGTCAGATGTCAACCTTTGTGGAAAATAGGCACAATCATTTGGGGTTTTGGGGGTTTTTTTGGTCTCTCTTTTTTTTTAATTTAGCTACCAAAACCAAAAAAAAGTTTTTGAAGTCCTGCAAAGCATAGCCACTCTAGTGGAACATGGGTTAGAACAGGAGCATCCTATGTCATTTGCTGAAAAGTGAAAATATTACCTTGCTTCAATTCCCAGTTGTAAAAGGAGGAAAAAAGTAAATGGCTCTGTTTACACTTTCTTTAACTGAACAAGAAAATCTTGTACCGAAGTTATACACCAGCTATGAATGCCCATCCACATATTGGTAACTGTGAAGAAAGGGATATAATATAGTCTCAAATATGGTTCCCATAGCATGAGCTTGACTGTTTCATCAGCTCCCAACAGCTTAGAGAGATGCTACAGGAATAATGTCTGCTTAGAAATATCTGAGCTTTCTTACTCATGCATGTTGAAGCACTGACTCAACACCACACTCAGTTTATTTGAACATTAAAATCTCCAGGACCTTCTCTTGAGTTTTCTGTTACTAATGTAGTAATGAAAGATCTTTTGTGCCTCATTTGGGGGAAGTAGGTAATTATCTAGTAATAAAAGCATGATGTCTTGTGTGAGCTACCGTTGCATGTGATCAGTGAATCTGCTACCTCTGAAGTTGACCATGCAATTGGCACAACATTCAACTGAAGCAAGAAAAGATCGCTGGTGTGCATATCAGAATGTAGATTTTCAGTTCTTGTCTTACTCCCTAAAGTCTGTGTTTGTGTGCGCCCTACATTAATATGTCTGTACAAAAGTAGCCTGAAATAACATAACAGTTCCCTAGACAAAGGTATGATTTCATGTTTAAGGATTAAAGCATATGAGGTATAAATGTATGCATCAGCATTTTTTGAGATAAACACAAAATCATAATGGACTCTATTGACTGAAAATGCAATTATAGGTTTAAATAATTTCAGATAGACATTGTCTATGTCTAATCTTTAATAGCTATAGGCCATTTGCTTAGTTACCACTTTGAAAAGACATTGAAATTTGTAATGAATAATACTAGAAATGATATTACCTCAGGAAAAACACAGCAGCATGTACAATTAATTATGCACTTTGCAGCTCAAGACACTGTAGGTTTAACAAAACATATATAATTCCATAAGCATGTGCCTATGAAGACAGTCTGAAGGACTGGATTTTTTTAGCCCTGAGAAGAGAACACTTCAGGGGTAACTACTGCAGTCTGACAATACCTAACAAAAGGGTCACCAAGAAGATCGACCCAGGCCATCTACTGAAGTGCAGAAGAAAGAGAGATGATAGGCATAACTTGAAACAGAGGAATCCTACTGGGTATAAGAAAAAAATAAAATGGCTTTGAGGATAATCAAGCACTGGAACAGGTTTCCCAGAGGCTGCAGGATCTTTATCCTTGGAGGTTTCCAAGAGCTGTTTGGACAAAGCCCTGAGCAACCTGCTCTGAATTCGGTATTGCTTCTGCTTTGAGCAGATGGTCTCCTGAGATCCTTCCCACCTGGGTGAATATATGCTGCTATAATTACCCGATCAAGTTAAAGTTTCCAGTTAAGAACTATGACCTGCTCAAGGGCTGACCAAAAGAACAGGCTTACAGGAGAAAAGTACAGGTATGTTTTTTCTCTCATGCCTTTAACAAGAGCAAAACAAAACAACTTGTACTTTATCTTATATATAAAAAAACCTAATGTGGTATAAAGACTTTTTTCCCCCAGAGACATTCAAAATTCTTTTAAGATACAAAGCACGGATTTAGACAAATGGCTGAAAAAAAAAAGAGACATGCAGCAAACTGTAGCTCAGAATAAAGATTGGCATTCATTCCCTGGGAATTTTTGTTCATCAGGATTACATTACAGAAAGATAGCTGTCATGAACGATGGTGTTCCTATCGTCACATAATACATTACAGATCTAAATACAAGATCTAGTAAAACTAACTGTTTTCCCATGTAACTTATTTACAGTAAATATATTTCAAGTTCAATGAATAGTTAAACCTATGGTGCCAACAAGAAACATTTGCTTGTAGACAACCCGATCTAAACAATATAATATCCAAGGCAAGCCTGGTTAAATTGAGCTTTTTCAGGTTTTTTTTCCTATTTACAGGATCTTTTCTTACTTGACTCGGGTCTGCTTCCATTTAAGTCACTGACAAAAGTTTTGTTGACTTAATGGGAACAGATTGGGCCCTCAATTTTTCATTAATCTTAAAATAAGTGGAAAGAAGACACATCTGTTAATCTAAATGTATGATTCAGGAGCTGTAGCCCTGGGGATCTCCAGGCATCTCAGGCAATGCAGAAGCCATGAAGAAGCAGCTCTGCTCAGCACATTATTCGTTTTTTGCCTCATCCTGAGGTCTTGAATTCAGGGACACATAGGCTGGACAGTAGTTGCTGGAGATTTGGCTCTGATTACAAGGTCTGAGATTAGAACATAGTTGGCTAAATGTGACATAAAATCAGTCCTCCATGCCTACAGTTTTAAACTCCTAGTATTACCATGTTTTACCCAGAAAATGGGGGAGAACTTCACCAATGACTGAAATGGTCTGGGACAGAGAAAATGCATGACCCATTCAGTTCATACACTTGGGTGCTGACGTATTTGCCTGCCCAGCCCTGAAGAGCTGGCTCAAAAGCAAGGACATGATTTTCAGGTAATAAATTGGAAAGTTTTATTTCATGTGCTTTGAGCACTATAGATAATTATCAACGCTACTTATGAATTGGTTTGTTTCATACATCTTTTCTTATATCTTTCACTGGGTCAGAAAATTAATCACTTCAGATATTTAGGATAAAACACACTGCTTCATGACATTCAATTTTTGGCATAATCCATTATGATTTTTTCCTGGAAGCCCAAGACTATGCACCAGGAATAACCACTTGGTCATCAGGGGCCTAGTTATAGCATCAACACAAGAAGCTTCTGCTCACTTCAGTCCCAGTCTGAAGGAGTTTGGTACCCATTCCCTGGGAAAAGGAGCTGCAATCTCTAAACTCCACTACTGTGGGTTTGAACCAGGAATGGATACATTCAGTCATTGCAGGACTTTCTTCTGCTTAACTAGAGTCAGAAAGTCCTCAGTCCTGTTCTTTCCACAGTTCCTTCCCTTCCAAACCTTCCACAGAGATAAAAGACATTTGCCACAGAGAGGGAAGTGTCTCAGGAGGCCAGAGATTATAAAGACAAATTAACAGGTTGGCTTTTAAACCTGACATAATTTGGAACTAGCATCAATTTAGCAATATTGTACAAAACTACTCTTGCTGCAAAACCCACTGGTCTTCCTTCTCAATGCTTATTCTGAGAAATAAGCAGCTTAATTCAGATCCAAACCAGCTCAGAATTTGTGTCATCACATAAATTGCTTTAAAGTTTTACAACTTTTAACAACAAAGTATGTTAACAATGTTCAGTTACATATTACGGTTGTGGATTTGTTAAAAAAATCAAAGGTTATAGACTAACAGCATTGGTTCACATCTACCCTGCAAATAATTTAAATGAAAATATTGTCCTTTCTGTTCTTCCCTCTGCCTCAAAATTTTAAAGATTCCTATTCCCATGATGTTCCCCTTTTATCTTTCCATAATGGTAATAACATACTTACTGCTTGAGATGGCTTTTGTAGCTCCAGCTGCACTTCAGCATTTAATCAACTATAAAAGCCATTTATTGCTTCATAGACTCAATCTCCAGGAACATTATCACTTAACTATATGGTTGCCCAAAGCAACAAAAAGAAAGCTGTCTATATAGTACATATACAACCCATTCATCTTTTTGTGTAGTTCTAGTATCCAAGGGTAAATTATGGCTATTTTGTATCAATAGTAACGTACCTTTACAAAATCAGTGAAAGAAAATGCACATACTATGCTCACACTAGAACTATTTTTAGGGAAAACCACCAGCTGGTAACTTCAGCTCCCAAATTATTAAAAAAAAATAAAATACAGCCTCTTGGATGTTTTATAAGGCATAGAAACCAGAACGATGCTATCCCAGTGCTCACTGCTGAGCCAAAAGAAGGGAATGTTTCTCTCTCATCTGCATAATTTTCCTTTTTTCAATACTGAACATCCTGTTCTCTGCCATTGGATTTCTCAGTTATTCAGTGTAGCTCTTCAAGTTGGCCTTTGTCTTTGCTGTACAGAATAATTTACTATCATCAGCAAGTTTTACCATAATTTTGTAGATGATTCATGACCAGGTTGAATAACACAAATTCTTTTAAAACTCTACCAATGAATACCATCTAATATGAAAATAATCTTTCCTATCCTGTTTCCTGACTTGTTTTAGTCAACGCAAGCGTGTTCTTACTTATCTAATTCTTCTCGTCTCTTATTCTTCTATAACCTTGTCTACTGGCACCTTGACTTGAGGCAGACCCTTTGCTGAGGCAGAACAGTTCCAGCATAACAGCTTCCCTGGACTCCTGTCCTGGTTTCAGTTGGGGTAGAATTAATTTTCCTTTAAGTAGCTGTTGTGTTTTGGATTTAGTATGAGAATAGCAACAACTAAAACAGTATGTGCTATCAATGTTAAGTAATGTTTACATTAGACAAGGACTCTTTCAGCTTCCCGTATGTAACAAAACCGACAGAGAGCCCCAGGCCAACGATTAACATCCTACGAGCTGAGAGAGAGCATAGACAGGACAAGCTGGCCAAAGGAATATTCCATACCATAGATGGTATAGTATCAGTATATATATTCTCAGTATATAAACGGGGGCTGCCCAGGGGGCAGGAATCTGCAATCACTGCTCAGGATGGGATGGGCAACTAATCATTGGGTGGTAAGGGAAACTCGTGTTCTATCACTTTACTTTGTATATTCGTTTATCATTATTATAATTTTTCTCTTCCATTACTGTTTTATTACACTGTCTTTATCTCAACCTATGAGTTCTTTTTTCCGCCTTTTTCTCCCTCTTCTGCCTACCCTGGGGGCGGAGGGGAAAGTGAGCGAGTGGCTCTATGGTGCTAGTTGCTGGCTGGGGTTAAGCCACAAAAACTCTATCCAAGTGAAGCTGGCTACAAAAAAAAAAAAAAGAAGTAGTCAGTTAATTCCCCCCATTAGTCTAATCATCCTTGAATACTCCTTTGTCTTCTACAGCATAAGACCTCCAGAATAAAAACCAAATCTTTGCTATTCCTCATAAAGTAGTCAAATATCAGTGCTTTTGGCTGTGGACAAGGACTGCAGAAAACAGCAGTAAGCATTCTTGTCTGCTTACTTTGATATTAATTCCAAAGTAATTACATGCACAAATTAAGTGCACAAAGTCTCAGTTTCTCCCTTCCTTTCTCTTTCCTTGTCATTATTTTTATCATTATATCGCACCTCCCTTGGCTCTGTAATCCTCGGAAACATTTGACAGTCTTGATTTTTACATTCCAGCTCTGCATTTTTTCCTGTGCCTGGTCAGCTTTGTGTTCATAATCTTTCCTGCTTTCATACATGTTTTTATCTTTCCACATCCCCTTATCTATTCCCTCCCAAATCTCCTTATCCTAGATCCAAAACGTACCCTAACCTTGCTTACGCTTCAGTCTCCCCCTTGCTTTGATGGTGCATATGTCTTTTAAGTTGCCCAGCCCTACACGTATGTCAGAGGTTTATCCCTTCTGATTGCTTTTTCTCTGCTACAACTCTTTCTGCTTTGGTGTAATATGATCAGGAAAGGTTAAACAACTATGGAATATCTATTAGTACTATTAGTATTAATGTGAAAGTACCTTTTTTTTTTTCCAATTCCTACTCAGTGATCAAACTAATGTGATGTAAATCATTGCAGGAAGCTGAAGAAAGACTGGCTGTAGCGTTTGCTGCAAGAAATCTACGGTAGTTCTAATTCAAACCTGGGTCCATAAAACCTATGAAAAATTCCCATTATCTTTATAGTAGGAGTTGGGTGGAGTCTGCTATTACTGTTGCCTTCATTCATTAGCTGTAGATTGTGAAAGTTTGTAAGGACACTAACAGAACATAGATCTGAGCATAATCCCTTAAGTGGCCTGACAATGTTACTCTCAGAACTAGGAATAAAATTCACTGTTATGTATGACCTGCTGCAGGTACTGGTTTATGTGGAATGGTCTCAACCAAGCACCTCCCAACCTACTTCCATAGCTTGAAAATGTGACTTTACCTGATACTGATACTGAAGTAGTTGTCAACTCTAGCACTCCATTAGTTAATGGACATAAGTGACTCTTAAGGCAAGTGCAGGGTAGCCAAGGGATCAGGGCCAGCCAGCACGGGTTTATGAAAGGGAGGTCTTGCCTGAC
>JAOXNO010000001.1:12714210-12739636 GCA_028565335.1 Limnodromus scolopaceus | reverse complement strand
CCCCTCACCAGCTTGGTGGCTCTCCTCTGGACACGCTCCAGCACTTCAATGTCCTTCCTGTAGTGAGGGGCCCAGAAATGAACACAGTACTCAAGGCAAGGCATCACCAGTGCTGAGTACAGAGGCACGATGACATTCCTGCTGGCCACGCTATTCCTGATACAGGCCAGGATGCCATTGGCCTTCTTGGCGAGCTGGGCACACTGCCGGCTATGGTATGTCAAGTCTAGTCTTCTCCAGTTTTGAAGAAGAATTTTTTTGGGGGAAGTGTGCTAAAACCATACACCTTACTATTTATCTATCTATACACCTTACTTACAACATCTTCTTGTGTTGAACTGAAATGGTCAGTTGATACAGAGAGTACTCTGGTTTAGGTGAGAAAGCGTGCACTGAGTTTATCAGATTTGAACTTATTTTGAAATAAATTATCATTGGAAAGCTGCAGAGCTTTCAGGTGGGCCTGGATCCTGTTCTGGCAGACAGGAGCAGATTGGAGGGGAGCACATAGCTGAAATGTGCGGAGGCGTTGCCTTTCCTGCCTCGCTCGTCCCCAGTCAGCCTTCTCAACCAGTCAGGTGACACCGCCTGAGCGAGTACAGCAACAAGGAAGGGGAATCTGGTTTCTTCTGATGCTTGCAGAAATGATTTTTCTAGCTTCTTAGTAAGAGTCTCTGTTCTCTTGGGGATGAACAATTTAGTGCACAAAGGCAGACTGTGCACTTCTGGCTAATACAATATTGTTTAAATGCTGGGTAGCATGCCCATTGAATTCAGAGGCTTTACTGATGTAGACATACAAATATCTTGTGTCGTGGGATGCCTTTGTAAATCAATTTTCCTTTTTTTTTTTTTTGTGTCCTCGGCTGCTGATTTGTGTGCTGATTTGTGTTATTCAACGTCTGTTGCCTTTTATCACAGTGAATTCCAGCGATAGGGGGAGTGATTCCCTTCAGTTTACATATAATTTTTAGTGCGGTTATGGAAGGAGCACGACTGAAACGCTGTACAAATACTGTAGACAAAAAACCACAAAAGCCCCCAACAAAAAATCCCAACCAACTACTCTGTGTAACAATAAGTGAAATTTGTGTTTCTTCTTTTGTCTGTTTTAATCTTGGGGTGATTATTCTGAAAATAATCTTATAAATACTAATATTTATGGAATTCTAAATGATAAAAGTAATTGGATTTATAAGACTACGCACAATTTTGCCCCAAAGAGCCAAGACTACATTGCTTTAGAAATGCAGATTTAATCAGCTTTAGAAATAAAAGGCAAATTTGGTAGAGAAGACATGATGTGAAGGTGTCATGCATCAAGTGGATGTTTTAGACCTCCTTTGGTCTTTTGTCAAAAGCTGAAATTGAAGAGATGATTTTTCTTTTTTTTTTAATTACCCTAACAGCTTCTGAAAAATTATCAACAGGAATATGATCAGATTTGGGTAAGCCAAAACTGAGTTAGTGCTATGGGACTTCCTTCTGATTTCTTTAGAGAGAAACTTTCCTTTTCTTAATATCAAGAGAGCTGAAATTTTACATTAAGACTTAGAGGTCCCAAAAGGATCAAACAGTTAATTATTTAGTAAAGTCAGGTTTTTTTCATTGGTATAAAAAGGCTAATGATTCAAAGTATGCATGAGAAGAAAAGTATACATTTTACAAAATATATCAGTTGAATTGCTTGATCTTTAAAGATATCAGAATAAACATACCAACAAACCATCAGCTGCACTAACACGTTTGAAAAATCTTAAAGGATGCTGCTAAACACTCAATCATCAAAACCTTCAGTAGGAGCTAGAGAAGACATTATTCTTATTACCCATCTTGTAACACTTATAGAAGCTGTGCCAAACACAGATTTTGTCTATGATTTCCATGGCCCTTAAAATTTAAATGCAGACAAGTGCAAGTCTAGAAGTCCCTGTTTAGGTTACAAGTTGGGCACATGCTTCTAACTTGATGAATCATGGGCTGCTCCTGGCATGTAGCTCAGTGCAGGCTAACTAGCAAGGTTCACATCTTCTGCATTACATAGGGTAATGGCATGAGTAATGGGTCACCAGGCTAGGTCATTTTCTCTGAGAATTAATAATTTTAAAGAACAGAATTTAAGTGAAGGCACATCTCTATGTTTAACTTTTGCACTAGAACATTTATATGGTATTATCACAACAGAGACATGGCTGAGGTCAAATCACATGCTCTACTTTCATTTGAGGAAATTTCTGTGAATATTTTCTTTGCATTTTTCCCAGCACTTTTATGAATAGGAGGAAACTTGTAGATAGCTGTAGATAACCTGTGGGTAGATGCCAACTTTCTACTATTACAATTGCAGTCAGGAATTAAAAAAAAAAAAAAAGCTAGTTACTGCAAATGCTTAATTCTATGTTCTTATCCAAATAAAAATTATGAAATGGTAGGCTTTTAAAAAAAAGTGCTTGACTAAAGTACTGGATAAAGTAAGTCTAAATGGTGAAAAAAAGGATAAAATTCTTAGCATTAGGGCACACACATTAGGGCTTTTCTCATGAAACTGTCTATGTTTCTAAGCTGTTATGCAAAAATGTCTCTGAAAAAAAAATAAATAAGGTTTTTGAAAGCAATGACAACCCTCTACAACTTCTGGGAAGAAAGACTGAGACAATGTCTTCACAGAAAATACAATTGCATCACAGGAACAAGCTCCAGTACATATGACCTAATTTAATCTCACTCACAGATATTTACTTGAGCAAAATCAGGTAGCTCATGCAAATAGATTTAATTATTTTATATATGAGACTAAAAGGGAAGGAAATTTAAGGGATAATAAAAACAGAATTTAAGACATTACTAGACATTACTAGTTTTATTAGAGAATGTATTTTGATTTTCATTACATTTCTCTGAACTTACTGCAGGAAATTTGAGTTCTAGACTTCATCAAAAACTCATCCTGGCATCTCCATTGCTAATGTTGAAAGCTGAAATCTTTCCTGAAACTTTTAGTGATTTTTCAGACTACGAAGGCTATGGGAGATTTTGGGTAGATAGAGACTTTGGCTGGGAACCAACAGACAGGGGTTGCACTTGAGGCTCTCCGACAGTCTTCCTCAGCTCCCCGTAGAGAAGAGCACAACAATAACTGTATTATTCTCTTTGGGTTAAAAGCCCACCATCTAGTTACTGAGACTAACTAAACTATTGTCTGTCAGCTCAAACCACCTCATGTGTGTTTATAGCCAGCTGAGAACAGAAGGTTTCACTACGGTTTAAACTAACATACCATATCTTCCTTTAGCCATGAAAGCAGATTAGCTAATGCTTCTTGCTGCTCGTTTCCAGATGACAAGAGTACACGCAGAAGCCATTTCTCAGATGAGGAGCTCTCAGATGAGGGAGAAGCTGCCTTGATCATTTCTCATGTCATGACCATACCCTTAGTATATGTACACAGAGCCTCAAATAACAGATTCTTCTCAACAGATCCTCTGAACAATAATATTTTAGCCTTTCTGCCATTCTGTTCCTTTATAAAATGAGAGCTGCCTTCTCTCAAAGGGATTAGAGCTCACACTCACTAAAACGGCTGCAATGATGAGTTGGATATCTCCGCTTCGGAATAATGAAAAAAAAAAAGTTGTACATGACATTTTCAACCTTCTTCAAACTTCCTACAATTAAACACATTAACATTTTAAATTCTAATATTTTAACAGCTGTGTGGGGATCTCCCTTGCACTGTGAGAACATCCTGGTGCTCTGCAAGGAGCGAGTGCCAATATTTGCTGTGTTCCCATCCAGAATCCTCAGGGCCTTCCAAATTGTTTCAAAAAGTACAGTTGAAATAATTCTGCATATCCATCTCCTCTGGTTTTCCAACCTTTTCCAGTCCACTCAACACGGTTCTGCCACCTAGATATTATGCACCAGTTGTGGGCACCAGACTAGTCACAAGCATTTCTATGACTTCTTTCTAGTGCAAAAGGAAGAAAATTGACATTATGCAGTTTGGTTTCATGACTTTCATTCTCAATCTAGATCCTAATAATAATTTCTGGACTTTGTTGTTGATCTAAAACATTTGAAATGTATGTATTTAAGCCTGGTTGAGAAGAAGATTTCATCTGACAGATTTGAATGAAATACAGCATAGCTCCTTTAGACACTAAATACAGCTTATGCCACAGTAATCCTCTGAATCCAAGGAGCTCGAGATGAATTTGGCTCTCCCGATACCTCGGCACCCACGGCTGCTGCACTGCACTGCTCCATTCGCTGAGCTGAACTCGCCTGCGTAAAACCTCTGCAGGAAGGCTGTGGGCATGAGATTCAAGTGGTGGGTTTAAGAGCCCATATTTAAGCTCCCAAGACTTATTATAATCTATACATAAACACATACATAAAACTAGCCTACATTTCACATGTTCTGAAAGTATTCCCTTCCAAATGGCCTCCAAAGGATCAGTACTTCTGTCGGGAAAAACACCCCAAGGAAAAAAAACTCCACCAAACAA
The DNA here is from genome assembly GCA_028565335.1 of Limnodromus scolopaceus. Lineage (NCBI taxonomy): Eukaryota > Metazoa > Chordata > Aves > Charadriiformes > Scolopacidae > Limnodromus > Limnodromus scolopaceus. The sequence goes on along the minus strand of JAOXNO010000001.1, from coordinate 12,735,128 downwards.
ACAAGCAAACCAAAACCACCCAAAAAAGGGGAAGTTATGATACAGGGAGAATGAGAATGAAATAAAGACAGCAAAGCACAGAGATCCATCTCTCACTGCAAGGCTGCTGTGCTAAATTAGAGTGCAGGAGGAGTTTTTATTACCTACCAAAAAGAAGGTATCTGGGGCTATTTTAGATGGGTTTTGGACACCTAGCCACCAAGCTGCCCATCCACAACAGCACAGGTCTCCATTAGCTCCTGTGCCATATCACTGTACCCTCTGCACATGTCTCAGATATCTCAGGAGATCTAAAATGGCACTAGGTGTCCATATTCATGCAGTAGAGTCTTGCTCCAGATGTCAAGTTCTGGCTATTTACTGATCTCTCAGTTTGCAGAATTATTCAGGCTGTTTTAACTCCTCTCCCCAAATATCAATCTGTCTCAACACAAGCTACTCCCGTGTGTCATTATTTCCTTCAAACAAATAGAATAAACTCCTTTTGTAATTGCAGCAATCTGTCTCAACTCTGTTCCAGAAAAAATAACCAGCTTCTCAGTGCACATCTACTTCTGAAAAGCAGCAACCAGTCTGACTAGACTGAACAGTGGGTTTTTAAAACAAAACAGAACGAGTCGAGGATTAGAAAAGACAACATATTGTATGCAGCTTTGTGTAAGTTATTTATTCCTACTCAGTTTATTCCAATTCTGTTTTAACATATTTACACACATGTAAATCCCTTTAAAAAACCTAAAACAACAAAATGTGAACAAATCCATAGGGGCAAAAATACTAAGATTTTATTTGGTCCAATTTCAATATAATGATTTGAATAAATGAGACCCTTCTCAGAAGAAAACAAAGTCTGATTTAAGAAAAATATTAAGTAAAGGAGGGAACAGACCTGATAGAGCAGTATTATGATTTCCTAACTGGCAAAAACCTATCAAAACAATAAAATGGAAGACTATGGTTAATTTGAGAAATGTAGTCGAGTTACTACTCCACAGGGATCTGCCCTAGTATTAAATTCCTTTGCAGCTCTAGATTATATTGTTGCTGCTCCTTGAGAACAAGGAAGGCAGAATAAACTCAGACAATACTTTATCTGCATTGCAACTTGCTCCAAGTCAATCCCTTTGTTATGCTCAACCGAGCAATGGACAGGCTATCAGGGCTTTCTGACAGCACTTCCCCAGGCTGGCCTAATAATTAAAAACAAATCCAACCATACCATGACAGTATTTACACAACATTACTCACTGGATAAGCTTTCATGATCATCTTCTTTTATTGTAATACTATATTTCAAAATACATGCTTGTGACTTCTGTGGAATCCCATCAAGAGGAAAAAAAAAAAAAAAACAAAAGTGTAATTAAGCCACTGCAGGAAGCACCCACCCGCAGAATCACCCAGGATACAGTGCTGGCAAACTAGCGCTACTAGAGATATATTTGAAGGCCAAGAAAACATAACTGGCTCCAAATCTGCAGGTACTAAACTTAGACAGGGACTAGCTTTTTCTTCTTGTGTCCTGAGGGCCTATTCTCTCCTCTGAACTCTTCTAGGACATTCATTTTCACCAGTCCTTGACTACCTACCAATGGCTGAGATCCATCACAGACAAAGTAGGACTCCTAAAGCCTAGAGGGATATTTAATGGTACTTTACGCAGCATTAAACAAAGCAGTTAAAAAATAAATAAATAAATAAAAAGGTTTGATCTGAGATTGAAGCAATGCCTATTCCATTAATGTCTGTTCCCCCGTGGTTCCTTAGCTGTTTCTTGGTCATACTCTTTTCCTCCTGCTCATCACAAGGGTCAAAGCAATTTTTTGAGGGAGTCTGGAGGTCACATGAAAAACAGCATTCATTCAAAACATGGAGCATACAAAGTTATCGTTCTCTAAGGCTTTTGAGTTTCTTTCTTCTGGGACCCCTTATCTTCAATTCATTTTTATTCTGCATGGTAAGAATAAGCACACAGGAAGATTTGGGCTGGTTTTCTCAATACAGTGTTTAACTCCATGATTTCCTTCAGGGATATTTCAGGTGTTCTAATTCATTAAAATTGAGCTATTTTCAAACAAACTAAAACATCGGGAACTGTGAAAAGCTTAAATTTAAACATCACTTTCAAAACAAACAAAACCACTGATACTAGCAATCCTAACCCACTCATTTCTTGACTTGTCTTCTGTTTTCAAATTAACAACATAACAATGCACAGCTTGAATTTTGCTCTGAGGCTGGTGTTTAAAGAAAGTTTCCTTTTAAGGTTTATTATCCTTCACCTACTTCTCTGTCTCTGCTATCTAATTTCTTTACTCTTCTGTCTCAGGACTGGAGCTAATGAGATCAGGCTGACCTGGCTGCCCAGAGAGGCAGCAGATTTGCCCCCTCTCTTACACCCTTCCCCTGCAGAAACCTGGCACACCATTGCGAGCACCGCAGAGGGTCGCTCACTGGCAATTCCCTCCTGCCTTCTCTTCTCCGAGCAACCAACAACAATGTAGGCACTGCTGCGGCTCTGCAGATTACAAAGACACAAGTAATAACTTTCCTATCATATCATGGTGGATCTACCCTCCATCTTCCAAACTAGAAATTTCCACTTCCAATAATAGATTTTAACATAAGAGCTTCACAGTGATACCATTCAATATAAATACCATTCCGGTATTTAAGATAGAAATACGGATGAAAAAGAAAGGACAACTAGACAGAAAGCAGGTGGTTTCCATCAATATACACTTTCCACTCATAGAAATTATGGATGAGTGTATATTTTTCATTCAACATACTCATCTTCCTTACTTAAAAACAGCAATTTTCAGAAGCTGCAAGGACCTGGGTAATAGAACAGCGAGTAAATTTTCAGAAGTGCACCAAGCTGGGAGGAGCTGCTACTACCCTGAAGAGCATAATTAAGTCTTGACAAATTGGTAATACACTTTGGAAAAAAAAAAATGCTGCTACTCAAGACAATCACAGGGGACGGGAGAGGGGACTCTAAGAAGGAAAATGAACTGTAATGAGGAACAGAGTACCTTACGTATTTTCCTAAGGATGAGAAACAACTGGCTTAATAGTAGAAAAGGACCCATGGGTTTCAATGGATCCACCATCCACCGGTCAAATATGTCAAACATCTCAGGCTGTTGTGGAAAGGGCAAACACCCTAGGAGAAGGAAAGCATCAGACATATTCATATTTCAAAATGTGCAACTCTAAACTGTTGTAGCAGACTCTCTGCTGGCTGGCAGAGAGTATGACTAGTGCCTGTCCATACATCAAGAGAGATGTTAACCACTGGACAGGGTCCACATGGTAGCAGCAGAATAAACAAAAGGATAGGGGTGAGGGGTGGCGGCAGCAAAACGCCAAACCAGCAATCGACCACAAGAGCTCAGTCTAAAAATAAGATGACTAATGAAGAGCTAGAACATGAAAACAGTCTTCAACTACTCAAAAGGCTGCTGCCAAGAGTAAGATAGTAGCGTTTGCTAGAGATTATTAGGAAATGATAGACCCAATATCTAAGAATAATTAATATGAGATCACTAAAGAGCTCACTTGAAAATCTCTGACACAAGCGAAACAGCATGGTGTAGCCGTTTCTGAATCGGTTTTGCTCCTCTCTGCAAGATATTATTTCAATGTTCATTACAAATTCAGGGATTTTGTTATTTTTATTTTTAAATTGCTATTTTTGATATTATTTCATGACTAGGAAAGCTCTCACACAACAGCACTGAGGCTGTAAGAATGATATAAGAACCTCAAGCATTGACTTTCAGGAATGTCCAGTGAACACTAACAAAAGTTCAGCCATTACTTTTCCACAATTCAGTAAAAGCTATATTTTATTTCTTAGTTGAAATGCCACAATGTTTAGAAAACAAAGAGAGTAAGAAAAAGCATGCCCATTTTCTTTATAACTTTGACAGATTTTTACCATGATTCATGTTTTATTTGTGCTCAGGACTTTCAAATGACATTTGATGTCCAAAAACTTTATGATGGAAGGAAGATTATCAAATGGAATATTTAAAGGAAATTTATACATTATTGCAGTCATTAGGAAAAAAGTCTTCTTTATGCAAATCAGGCAGCAGGATAAGGAGATAATCTTTTAAACAGATACTGTACTACATTTTTATTAATTACTATATTAATTTGATTCTTTTCCCTAATAGTCTCAACAAATTAATGTAAAACAAGTGTTAATCTTTATATTTAAATAAACATTTCATGCAGCTTTTACTGGATTTTCATAACTTTCAATTGTTTCCAAGCAGGTTATGACAAGAAGGTTATACAAGAAGTATGCCAGGTACCTCCAGAGATCCCCCCACCCAAGCCTCTGCTTAAAGCAGCATCACCAAGCAGGTTGCTCTGGGTCACATGCAGCTTTTGGGTACCTCCAAGAACAGTGATTCCAGAAGCTCTCTGAGCTCCCTGTGTCAAGGCTTGATCCACCTCAATAGTTTAAACAACAACAAAAGTTAATTTTTATGTATGAATGCATTTTCCTACATTTTAATTTGTGCCTCTTGCCCTGTCACTGAGCAGAGTCTGACTCTGTCTTCTTTACCCCTCCATCAGATATTTATACACACAAATGACATCCCGCTGATCCCCCTTCTCAGTGAATTTCCACCAAGAAGAGGATATAAATTTCTGCTTTCAAGGGAGATGTTATGGAAATCAATTCTAGTCAATGCATGAGGTCAGGGCCAGCACTTAGCCTGTTCCATCTACACTAGAGAATCAATGTATGAGTGACACACTAGAGTAAAAATAAAGCCCTTTTTAGGTCCCAGAATATGAGGAAAATACAACTGGTATAAACCTGCAGTTTGGTCAGGCTGGCAGGCATAGCTACCCATCACAAGACGTACAAGCTGGTAATCAGAGATGGCTGTGAACATGATACATTGCAACAGTGCTACACATGAGCACAGGAAATTCAGTAAGGACACTTCTGCTCATCTCAAACGCCAGTCTTAGTGAAATTAGTGGCAAAATTCCCACTATCATCACTTGGGACCAAAATCTGGACTTACACCAGGCAGCTGCAAATAATGAACAGTGTGAGAGAAAGTTCAGATGTTGTAAGAGTCTGGATTTCACAGTGATGTCCAACTGTTCTTATATTTCTGCTCCAAAGGAGTCACCTCTGCTGAATCCACTGGAAATTGGACTGGTACCCATCATCTTTTCCCTCTTTTGTGTCAGGATGTTTACACATTTGCCTTCTAAATATCCATAGCTCACCTTCCTTCCTTCCGCAAAAGACTCCTCGCCTCTGCCAGCAGTAAATCAGCCTCCTGCAATATCTGTGCATGAGGGAGCAGGATTTCCTTGCGAAAAGTAATGAAAACAGTGAATTTCAGTTTAATGTCTGCTAAGTCTGTCTGGGGTACACATCCAGCCTGCTGTTTCAGAGCAACGGATTTGACGATGAATAGGTTTCCAGAGGTTTAATAAAAATCCTTTTTCTAATATCCTAAATTACCTGGAGGCACTGAGACTGATAAACTGAGCTTAGGTTGTGATTATGAGACTTTGTCTTGATTTGCTAACATCCTTTGCCTGTGGTCAAATTGTTAATTCTGACCATCCTGTCTCATAACTTAAAGCTACCCCCAAAAAACCTGTCATTATACTTGGAGTCAGAAAACTGAGGAACACTCCGAAAAGACTTTCATGATGTAATTTTAAAGCTATTATCAAAAACAAACCAGACACTGCAGGTTACCTGCTGCAGAGGTTTTGAACTGAAGCTCTTTGCTGCCCTCTGTAGATACAAGAAAAAAATGAAAAATTGGAACACTGACAACTGAATTGCATTTCATTTCTAACTTTTACACCCTGACTTATCCACTAAAGCATTATTACATTAAAGCATTAAACAATATCAAGCACTAGATTGTGCTTGACACACAAGTCACAGTCTCCTCCCCAAAAGACACTTTTACCTAGTAGTTGTTTAAGATGAATACTGAGGTCAGAAGACCATGAAATCTGGGTGCACAATGAGCTGAAGAAAGTGAGAAGTCCATGAAAAAAAATTGAGATTTTCTCTCTTAGTTTTGTTCTAGTGCTCTCATTATTTCAGTATTGAAATGTGCATTTTGAAAAAGGCAAAGGAAAAAGAGGATCTCGCATGAAATAAGGGACAGATGTAAAGTTTTCCTGAAAATATTCCTCTGTACATACCCTTCTCCTTTTTACTTTAGTCCTAGTGCTGACAGCGACTCCCTTCATTGCCTTGGGCAAATAAAATAGTTACTGTATCATTGGGGTGTTGTGGAATTATCATTTGTAAGGCACTTTGAAGCTGGAAAGTGCTAAGTAGTATTATTATTATTACAGATGAAAGGCCTGTTGAAGCAAATATGCAAAACTACTCTTATCTGAAAACTTAACATAAAAGTCTGAAATCCTGTAGGAATAAGCACTTTATAGACAGCCTTTCATTGCAACTGTTCTAGTCTTTGTTAAAACTGCCAAGGAAACAGCCACTTTTCTACAACTCAAACTGGATGCAAATAACTACTGAAGGGATCAAATGGTGACTTAAAACACTTTTTCCTTCTTTTTTTCCTAAATCACACACAGCTCCTGGACAGAAAAAACCCCATCTCCCATACTTCTAAGTACATCCTCCATAGCAAGTACTGTCATAGTGAATATTTAACTGCATCACAGGGAATTTACTGACATGTAGAAATACCAAGCAAGTGGACTCAGAAAGACTACAGCAACTTTTTGTCAGACCCTTTGCTAGACCAAATTCACTGCATGGTGAGAACCGGCATTATACAGGTGACAGCACAGGATCTGATTTCATTTCCCAACTCAGGTACAATCATCCTTGACTGTATTACCTCAGGATCTGTAATTTTGCCTCCCACTGCTCCTTTGAGACAGTGAGAGCAGAATATTTCCAGAGATGTTACAGTGTACAGCAGAACAACAGGGCACACCTCTTTACATCAGCTGATAGACTTGAGGGTTAGGATAACCCTCAACAGGCACAAAAGCACTACTTTGCTGGGTTCAGAAGTAAAGTACTGTTGTTACTTGTAGATTCTGTTATTTAATTACAGAATCATAGCCATTTAATATAGAATCAGGATTGTCTATGTTGGAAGATGTGTTTATGATCATTGAGTCCAACCATCAACGTAACACTGCCAAACCCACCACTAAGCCATGTCCCTAAGCATCATGTCTACCCACCTTTTAAATACCTCCAGGGATGGTGAATCCACCACCTCACTGGGCAAGTTGCTCAGTTTTGGATAATATGCAAACACTTTCTGTTTACCTGAAGCTTAAACAGGGCAGCACCTGAAACTTGAACGCTGCAGCCTGCCGTTACAGCAAAGAACTTCAATGGGAAAAGCAATCAAGAACTCACCACAACACTGAACTCCTCAAGCTTTGCTTTTTTGCAATCCTACTGCAGTTATAATGAAAATGAAGCACAGCACACAAAGCTCTCTTATCTTTAAAGGGTTAATTAAGGAGAATAAGCATCTATCTAGAAAAAGCTCCCTAATGTGTTCCAGAGTGAATTTCCTATTTATATAAAATATATTCGTTGTTAATAGGCAGCAAGTATCACAAAATCCTGAAATTTCATCCCTGTTATTATTTTTGCCGTAATAAAACTCTTCATCCTTACTCAAAACCCATTTGATTTATTTTTTCTTCCAAGCCGAAATATTTGAACCTCAACAAGCAAGGACGATTTGCTTCCCCTTCAAATTTCAAACATACACAAAATACTTCATTTTCTCAAAAACGGAGTTGTACAGTACAGAATATCTCCAACAGAGCTTCAGGTCAGGTATAAAAATAATATGAAGAATGAAAATGTGGCACAATAAAAACAACTGAGTATTGCTTATAACAGTAAAAGCTGTTGCTAACAGAGTGGTCCACCATTACTACCTTAACACAGCTACTTAAGCAGTAAGAAGCTAATACCTTCATTTGGGTTAAAACAGGGAGAGATTTTCAAGGAACAGTTAATCCAAGTTGTTCACCACTCTTACATGAATCAGCAGTATGGTTTATCTTTATCTGCTTTTGTCAAAATAGGGCCTCCTGAAGTCACAATCTTTTTTATTTTTTACCAGGTCTATAGGAGAATATGTTCTTCAAGCAGAAAGATTTTTTTTAACAGAGGAGAATGTGGAAGAGAAAAACATGTCTAGAAGAGAAAAATATGAGAAAATGCTCAAGTAAAAAATTCAGTATCATATCTAGTATTCCCCATCTAGCCAGGGAAGATGACACACAAATATGCTGTTTTCCAAATATGTACTTTTCTTTTTGTTTACTTGCAGATTTTGCATTTAATTTCACACAAGAAATACTTCTGGATTTCCAGCTTTTACAAGTCATTGCCAAGTCTTATCAGCAACAGCCAAAATTGCGACTCTTTTGGATTATGGTATGTACAGTGTGAATCACATCATCTTAAAAATTGTAGTTATATGATTCACTTACCTGAAGTCGATAGCATAAATTCCTTCCTCAATAAAGGTATTAACAGTAGTACGAATACACAAGTAAACAAAACGGTAATAGGCAGTTAGCTCTTTATTTTCAATATTCAAGCTCTTCCTATTTTTAGTAGGGAATAAGACAGGATGAGGATGCCAGCTTTGCTCCCGTCCCTGCTGCCATTCAATAGGGACACAAGGATAGTCATTTCTTCACCCCTGGCTACACAGCTGGATACATTTCCCAGTCTGGCAAGCAAAATAAAATCCCCAAGCAAGAGATTATTTTACCAGGGATTGGTAAAAAGTTTCAGCCTTTTATCTCAGACATTAAAACTTTACCGTCTACACTGGTTAATTCCACATATATTCCGAAGGAAACAAATCCTGTGGTCAATGGATACAAGCAAGAGCTCTCAGGGAGTCTAATTTACATGACATCTAAACTGCCTGTGGCTCCAACATCTCTTATTTAAGGTTCCAAATATTGCTAAAATAGTAGAGTTTCAGTCACAGGAAATTTGAAGCTTTTTTAATGTAGAGCAGGCCATTGGGCTAAATACTAACAATCAACTATTTCACTTGCACAAATTCAGTCTGGTGGCACCAAAAAATAATACAAACTGAATTTGGACATGCTTTTACACAGTCAGCTGGATGTTCTTCTGACAACAATGTTTCTAATGATAATTAACTGCTTTTTGTATGTCACCCACTGCTCTTCAGTCATCACTTAATAACCCATGACCAGACGACGAAGAAAGGAGGAACTGTAGCGCACATGCACTCTGAAGGTGGTAAGAACAAATGGCTATTAAATCTATTCTTGGAACGACAGCACTTTTTCAAGACAACATCAAACTCCTGTAGCCTTCTGTGTGGCACCAGGAAACAGCCCCTATGGCCACAAAATGCAAACACAGAGAGCACTGAAACTTTTCACAGGGCACATGTACCCTCAGTGTGATGGGCAATGCTGGCAGGAAACCTCTTTGTAAGTCCATCGGAAGAAGAAAAGGTGGGGCTACACACGTCTTGCCACATAGTTGTTAAAATTTTTTAGTGCTTCGCTGAAGGATGATGATGATTTTAGGAAAGAGTGACTTGTATTTTTCTTTGGTTTCTGAGGGACAAAATTTCTAAATTCTTAACCTTATGCGAGTCTATGGCTATGATACGTGCTCTTAAAACGTATGCACTCTCCAATGCACGAGACTGAATTTTGCAGAATTCAGTGGAGTTTTCCTCAGACTGCCCTTACTTTGAACCACGTTGCTCCTCGCAGTTGTACAGAAAAATACAAAGAGCTTTCTGCCCCCTCTCACCAGTGGGCTAATTACTCACTGCACATACCACATGGCTTGGTCCTCTTTTTACAAACCTACCTCAAATAGAGTAGTGACACAATCCCTCTATTATAGATATTTTAAGATAAATTTACACATTAAATGTATAAAAGATACCTTATAAAAGACACTTTTCTTAAGAAATATTCTTTCTACCACTGAGGCAGGGTAGCTGTAGAGCTGATTATCACAATTCACTCATTGCTGTCTACAAGGTTAAAACATCAAACACTCCTGCCAAAGACTTAACAGACTCAATGCACAGTAGTTTTTCTAAACTTCTGGAATACCACTGAACATTAATGCAAGCTTGAAAAAAACTACAATTAGAGCTGTATTTAACCAACATCACACTGTTTCTCCATGATGCCTCATGCTTATTGCCTTTTCACAAAAAAAAAAAAACTTAAACCCCACTGTAATAAATTGGTAGAACCTTCTAAAAAAGATTTCTCCCCATCTGAAAAGAAAGATGTACCAGCCTATCGAATACTTTTCAATACCAGGTTTGATCTTATTTTGAAACACAGAAATACTCATACTGTTATTATACAATCGTATACTCGCAGAGACACACAGAGAAATCTAATTTGTACAATTCTTGTGGGTATCAGATAAACCAGTCTGAGTTGAAAATACAATCTTTCAGACTTTCATTTTCTATTAATTTCAAGCTCTTCAAGGCTGATTACTCAAACAAGAAAAGGAAATGAAAGAGTGGTTTTCCTTGCTTTAATTTTATAACATCTCCTAGGGAAAATACTCAATTTCTCCTGCATTTTTTAAAATATTTTTGCTTAGAAAATAATAATAATGGTTATAATAATATAAAGCTCCCTCTGAGGAAAAAAAAAAAAACACTCAGAAAAGACAGTGTTTAGATCCTTAGCATGTGCCTAGCTCAGCCATGGAATACATTATGTGGTAAGACTAAACAGGACACTTTGAAACTCCTCATCACAATTATAAAATATGGTGAGCTGCATCCGTAGTGATTTGGTGAATAGAGACTACTAGCCATTAATGCGAACTTTAATAGACCACTTGAAATACCTGGAAATTTCAATCATCAGATACCAGTCTAGGATGCAGTCCCTTAAACAAGAAGGCCAGATTTACCTCTCCAGTGGCACTTTTACATTCACTTTAACGCAGCCACAGAAGGCTGTGCTCGCAGAGGCTGTTACCCTGCAGTTTCCCCTCAGCAGGTGTCATTCCTATTTCAAATTTATTTCCTGAAAGCTCCAAAGGCAGACACTACACAGTGCTTGCAGTGATTGCTGGAGATGTAGGTACCACCCTTTGCTAGAGGACAGGTTTTCCAAAGCAGAGGCTGCCAGCCCAGCCCAGAGTCAGTATCTCTCAGTTTTCAATGCTGATCCTCACGTCAGTCTGGATCTACGTTCTGGGTCTCTTTCAGCATTGTCCTCTGCCTTGTTCAAAGCTGTCCCTACTCTTCTTGCCTGACTCTGCTCACTGCACAGACGTTTTGTTTGCCTGACCCTTGGTTCTGCCTCACCTCACCTACAGGAAATCCTTCTGATCCCTGCCACCTCATTACCCTGGCTATGTGGCTCAAAGCCTAAACCTTAGGTTTGACCGTAAAGAGCCTAATCATTAGAGTTCCACTGGCTAAGAGTACTTGGCTTGAAAAAATCTTTAGTATATAGCAAGAACACTAATAATTGCAGTCTATAAAGAATTTTGATACAGTTAAATCCACCTTCATGCAATGGGATATTTTTGACTTAGTAAGCACTAGCAAAGTTATGATTGCTGGGAGAGCCAAGAGCTATGAAACATTTCTCTGGAAACAGACTTTGTCTACAAAGTGCTGGCTTTAAAGGAACTGACCTTTGAAACGTTCCTTCCCAACAGAAGTTTCAATAGGGAACAGCCAGAACAGCAGTTTCCTCTCTATTTTTCAAAAAGATGGCCCTGCTTGTTTTAGGACAGTTTTAGATCTGAAGGAATCCCAATGGTTTAGAAACTTCCTGGTCTCTGGCAGCTTTAAGACAGAGTAAGAAAATTGATCTGCTTTTTGTGCGTGTGTCACATAACTCACCCAGAGGGATACAGCGTTCCCTAAGCATTTCCTAAGCCTTATTATTCGTCCTCTCAGTGTTAGTTCCTATGTTTCCCTGGAGAGAATTAAAGAAGAAAACTCCAAATTACTTCGGACCTTATTCTCTGAAATTTTGAGCCTAATGGAGCCATTGAAGTCTGCTTCTTACATCTGCTCCCACTGGCTTGAGTGATTATAGAAGGTTCACATAGAGAATCATCATGATTTTGCAGGCTGCCCCTGTAACCCGTCCGCATGCCGCCATGATGTAAAACCTTTATTTCCTTGAGCTGTTTTCTCAAGGCAGTGAAACCATTAAGACCTGAAACTCTAGGGCAGTACTCTAACCAGCAAAATCCTACAGATGCTTTTAAAAAATTAATTTCTAAAGCAACTATTCCTTTCAAAAATAACTCCAAGCCAAGGCTTCATCTAAAAAGTGCACACTGAGAACCACTTTACCCACTGCATGCACTCCACTGGGCTGTGTTAATTGGTATAGAGTTAACCATAGGCCCTCTCTCTGATAAAGCAAACTTGGAAAATACCTATTACAGACTCCACTTCTCAAAGACCGAAACGCGTTACAGAGTGACCTTACAAAAAATCACAATTTGACGGGCCAGTGTGAGCTCGAATCCTTAATATTTGCTTTTACCAGTGCAGGTGACTTTAGGCTAAAAATGATTCCAAGACATTGGAATATAGTGTTATTACAAATGCAAATAAAATTACTCACCTGTGTACAAATATCAAAAAGATGGTGTAAAGTATTAGGAATGGACTTAAAATTGATTAGAGCAAATGCTCAGAAAATAACTTTATGGCATTGACTTTTAAGAGGGAATCAATAGAATATTTTGCACAGTAAAATATCTTCTCCAATTTAAATTTTATGTTGTGGCTTCAAAACCAATTAGGCTGTGTTACAGTCTGATGATTTGCCAAATTATCCCTTCTAAAACAAAAGTAGGTTTTGACTAACAGAGGCAGAGGAAAATTGCAACTACAGCATTAATTTCATTTTACAGTGTAGTATATCCAGGGCCCCACCTCACTAAACCTACTTAAGCATATCTGTAAATTCATAGACATGAGAAGCCCCTACCAAATCACCACTTCAACATAATGGCTTTTCCATTGACTTACCTGAGACCGGAAATTCACTTAATGAGTGTACTCGTGTGTGACAAGTAAAATATATGCTCAAGTTATTGTTAACCTACTACAAAACTCCCTAAATTAAAAACACCACAGACTGATAATTCCCAGGAGAAGAGCAGTGCTAGAACATCAGCATACAGTGGAAATAAGCCAATAGAGGTCAGCAGTACATAACAGAAATATCTTCTCAACACCAGGCATGTCAACTATGCTTACCTACATTCAAAAAAAAAAAAAAAAAATCAAAACTAAATTAGATGATTCTTTTAATTAAAATTCAACATATCTGTATTCATCATCTCAGTTCCCACCAGAAATGATTGCTTCTTGTGTATAAGGTCTTGGATACACAGCTGAACACTCACACAGGTTTGTAGATTTTTTTTTTAAATTTTTAAATATTTTTGAGGTAAAAAAATTTCAAAATAATATGAGATTGTTATGAATAGCAAGCATTTTGCTTTAATTCAACCGCAATGTCTATTTATGTCCTATAAAGAACAAAATTTGGATAGACAAATCCCTTTTAATGGATATCTACTTGAGAAATATTACATTCTAGTTGTCCAAGCAGGTGGCTGCATGCTGTACGGCAATCGCGGATTACAGTTAACTACAGGAGTATTAAATTTGGAAAGTGAAAGAAGGCAGCATGAAAAGCAACAGCTTAAAACAAAACCTTTAAAAAAGGCATGGAACTAATTACTTTTTTCAGCAGGCAAGATTGTTAAAAACTAATTTGCCACCTGCTGTCACAGAACAAGTCTTGATCATCTTAGTAATGAAGTAGTCAGATATTTGACTGCACAAGTTAGAACATATTTTAACTTGATGAGGGATAAGACTGCACAATGAAGGAACTGCAGAAGAAAAGCTTACTGCTTCATAATTTATTACATACACGTTCCTCGCACCTATTAATTTTCTGGAAAGAAAGCAGGGCATGTTTATTTAAAAAGCAGAATCCAAGAGATACTGTAGCACTTTTTAACAGGTTTTTTTCCCTTTTAAAACAATGGATTTTGTTAGTCGTTCCTCTGTATATCAGCTTATACGTAACTTTAGAATAATAAAATCCCACAGGTTTCAGTGAATGCCCCTACATGTATTACACTCGCTGATCTCCTGAATGTTTCTGCTTCCACAGAAACAGTGGCTGTTGTTTCCAAAGTGGCCCACAGAATTAATGGAATTTTTTCCATTAATTTTTGGTCCACATGCTCTAGGGGTCTTTGAAATTCAAACATTCCTCTCTTTAAATTTCAGAGTGCGAAGACGTAGTTCCTAAGACTATCATCAAGCTGCATGTGCATTCCTCTCATCTCCAAGGATTAAATTCACTAATAGAACAGCTCTGCAGCTTGTGGCCTAAGGTAAACTACAGACCTGACAGTGGACTATGAATCAAGATCAAAGTGACATTGGGCCTTGATCATTAATGCTCTCCTTCCACTTTACATAAAATGTACCGCCATGACTGAGTCATGAGAAGAATCATTTCTAGGTTGATTCTCCCCAGCTCAGAGACAGCAGGACGGACTTTACTCCCAAATTTTATGTACCTGTAATTTTGTTGACTTCATGCCTAATTTACCCTATCGTCAGATTATAATCAGAGCCACGGAGTACATTCTTTCCATAATGGAGCTATAATGACAGTCATTTTGGAATATATTAATAATTATGAACTGAAACCTGCAGTCCTTATCCAGATGAAAACTTGCACTGACTTCAGTGACTGATTTCACTAGCAGTTTTAGCTAAGCAAAGACTGCAAGTTTGGGTGTTACAATCCAAAACTTTTCATTTTAAAATACTATAGAGGCAAAAGAATTCAGCTGTACATAAAAACATCCATTTTTTATGAGTGAGTTGTTTTCCTTTCTATCCATTCATTCTTTTGTAAACCTCTACTGTACTTTACCTTAATCACGTCTTTGTAAAACTGGAGGCAAAAACACTCCTCCACAAATCAGGAGATACAATAGCAGTATGGCTCTCAACGATCTTTGTGTTCCGCCAGAGAATCTTTTTTTCCTCAGGATACTGCTATAGCTTCCTTCAAAAAAATCCTCTGTCATCACTGACTGCCTTTTCTCTTCAGTTTAGACCACGGAATTAGTGGATGAATTCAGAGTATTCAGGAAGAGTTCCCCAAAGAAGTGTCAGAGCCTGATACAGAGGACTCTGTACCACTTCTCTGGAAAAACTATTCTGGAATGCACATTTTGTTTTATTTGCATTATCTACAATATATGAACTGTCTTCATATCTCCCAAAGACAGTTTTGGTTAATGCTTGGTTTCACTTCCAAATACAAGTGAAAAGTGTAGTTTGCACTCTGTCTTCAATTACACTGACACTTAGGAGGCCCCTCTTCACACATTCATTTTTTTTTCCAGGTTAAAAGGAAGGCATAAACAGGGAGCTCTAAAATCTGTGCATAATGCACTTTTGATGCATGTCCATTCAAGTCAACAAGATCAAGAAAAAGAGTTTTCTTATGCTTTGTTTTAAAATTACAGGCTGCTGGCTGCTACCTACTCAAAAGATGTCAAATTTATGTCAAGAAGTAGGAATTGAACAACTTCTCTCTTAAAGCTTCAGATTCCCTTTACAAGCTTCTGTTCTGTTTTGAGAAGAGAGTGGTATTCCTGATGCCTTGGCTTAGTACAATAAGGTGCTCTTTGAGATCTTTGTCGTTTCTCCCTGCAAGTGCAGACATCCCTCTAGAGCACTGGGGTCCAGCTGTCACCACGGTGACAAGCAGAGGAGATGGACAAAAACATGGAATAGAAAACAGGCTGAGAACAATAAAGGCAGAAAGATGAAATTAGTGTTTTTTTTTTTTTTTTTGAGGAAGAATGTTTATAGAGGACCAGAGAGCCAGAATGTTTTTGCACTCATAAATACGCAGATACAGTGAAATACATAAAACCGTTGTATTAAATGTAGCATCTTGAGACCACCTTGACTACAAGAGCCAAGTTCGCAGGGAAAGGCAATATCTGTTACTAGACACAGTTGGAAAAGTTGTGTGCCCAAATGCATATATATTACCTCTAACTACTAAGTAAATTGCTTAGTTAACGTAGCAATTCAGAAGACATAGCTTCCTTATTAACATCCAATAATACCAGCTAAAATGCCAGATGTATTAAACAAAGGCCAGTCCTTATAATGCAGTTCGCAGCACAAAGGATTACTTTTTTTCAACTTAACAGCAAAGGAATAATTCTTATTAGTTTGCTACAAACGCCTCTATGGAAGCATGAAGACTTAAAGACATCAAGCATGTCACAACATAATACTTAGAAACATTAAATATGTCACAAATACTTGAAGAAATGTGTGGTAGTGGAGACATGAGAGTTGGATGAGGGAGGTTTAGGAGGAACTGAATGCCAGCTGTCATACTGGTGGCAAAAGGTTCAGGTACATAAACGGGTTGAGAGTCTCTGTAGTTGTGTAGCTCTGGCCTGAAGAGACTCTCAACCCATTTATGCACCTGAACCTTTTGCCAGTTGGCACTTCTGAACCACGATCTGCTGAAGAAGATTATAACTCTCTTCCAGCCCTGGCAGAGATCTCCCTTTTCATAGTGAAGCCCTGGAACGTGAGCCCACGTAATGAGCTGGGCCAGGGAGTGTTACTGGATCCGAGAATCCACTATCACCTTACAGAGCCAAGTGCTGCATTTGAATTGCTAAGAGCATATGCATTTACATGGCTTGGATCTCTGCTAAAACAGACGCTCATTGAGCACAGTAAATAAAAGGTCTGAGAAACAGCATTTATCTCCTCCCTCCACACACAAATTATGAGTAATAAAAATCAATATTATTTTACTTAGATTTCTTCCTCTCCCTCTGCACTGCCACAGAATTGTTTTTCAGACACCTGCAGGAGGGTACATCTACACTTGGACTGTAGGGAATCCTATAATCTCAAAGGTGAATGAAACCTAATGGAGGAGAAAGATCTACATAATCCTTCCTTGCAGAGCAGCATCATTTATATCACAGAAAATTTCTATTGTAATTTTCTTCTTGGCATGTTATAGTCTAACTTCAAATTTATTGAATTCACAGAGGGCATTTGTTTTGTTTTTACCATAACTACTCACTTTAACTTTGGCTATTTTTTTTCCTTAACATTTACTCCAGTATGTCATGCTCTGTTTGACGGGAGTAATTGGTTCATTCCTTTACGGGAAAAGCAAAACGCAAGCAAATACAATATTGGCACATAATGTTCACACATATTTTTGCTTTAGAGCAAAAATAAATAGTCTTTACATCCTCTACATATTAAAACCACAAAGTCTTTGCCCTGGGGAATATACTGTTAAT
Organism: Limnodromus scolopaceus; assembly: GCA_028565335.1. NCBI lineage: Eukaryota > Metazoa > Chordata > Aves > Charadriiformes > Scolopacidae > Limnodromus > Limnodromus scolopaceus. The sequence continues at coordinate 12,717,688 of JAOXNO010000001.1, read as the reverse complement.
TGTTTTAGATTTATGACATTATTACACCATAGTTTAATAGTGTTTCTTACCAACTAAGGGAGAAAGCTTAGCTACACTAAGTAAATATTATTAACTACTGTAAGGAAAGAAAATGCTGCTTTGGTTAAGGCAGTGGACTACGATGAATAAGGTCTTAAATTCCAGATTCTGTCACAGTCTTCCTATGTGACACTGGAAGAGATATATCTTCATGTTCTGCCTTTAACTCCCTTCTATAAAACAGAAAACTAAGAACTATAAAACTATTTGGCAGAGCAACATTCTGGTTTTGTGCTGAATCACTGCCTAGCATAATGGGGCTATAATTTTGTTTAGGCCTTATCTGCCATACTATAATAATTAATAAATAATAGTAATCTATGCCTTCATGAACAAAAATATCTGGACGAAGACCAAGGGGCTTCACTGCATTATTCAAGAAACTGAGTTAAAGGAGTGTCATGTTAATACCAAGAAATGCGAAAAGCACAAGTACTGGCCCCGGGAAGAAGGAAAGGCAGCGCCGAGAATCACCTACCACAAATGCTGAGAATTTCAGTCAGGTCACTAAGACCTCTGTATCTCTTCCCACTACTGTCACCTGCTGAAAGGCCGGGTTTTGCTGTGCAGTGAAGGAGTGACAGCACCACTGAGGAGTATAAGCACACACACACGTTCTCTATTAACCATCACCCTGACTCCACTGAACCCTGCAGTCCCACTGACACCTCCAGGGCAACAGCAGCAATTCAGCATGGGACTTCTGCACCGGCTGCTGGCCAGCCTTGAGCTGCCATCCCGGCCATTGCTCACCTCTTCCTCCATTTCCTGCACCATTCTGAAGTGGTTTCTCCTAAAACTGAAACACTCAGAGACCTGAGAGATCTGGCAAATGTCATGAAATGAGTATGAAACATCATAGAGGAGGATGAAACGCTATTTTCAAATGCACTGATCACTTGTAGGTGTAGTAGTGTGTGGTACAGTTTTAATGTAAGAAAAAACTAGCCAAATAAAATTAATCTTGTACAAGAGCACATTTCGCACCTGTTTTACTCTCCATAAAGTGGTAGATAAAACACTGTAGATGTTTTCAATATTAATGTTTGCTTACGGATTTAAATTTCCTGGTAAAATTATACCCAACCATTGCCACATACAAGATACCACATCTGCTGTTTGGAAAAAAGACTGATAGACATTTTATTTTCTTTCCTATGTGATTTGTTAGTCTTACACAATCTGGGGGGAGAAAAGATTGTAATGGATTTGAGTGTCACAGATTATATTTGTTAAGTAATTTTTCAGAAGTGCTTAAATATTCACAAGAGTTCACAAAGGCTTCAAAAATGATAATAACACTCCAAAGTATTAAAAGGAGTGAGAGAGCTAGCAGTGGAATATATACAGAGCAATTAATTAATTGCCGTGCAGGTTTTTTTGCTGATCCTTCTAGCAGAATCTCCAACAGCAGCCAGGATGAGTGCAGTAATTAATCTTTTTTATCATCTGAGATCAGTGTGATTACTGGGCACTCCTCTTCAGTGGAAAACTGCTCTGACATCCTGCTCTTAATTATTCACAGTCATGATTAAAGGTTATGATAAAAACAGAAAAAAAAAAAAGAATAATGCTGCCACAACACATTTTTGCAAAGTTACACTCAGTAAAGGGACAAAACCCAAGGACCATCTGCAAGACTTTAGTCACAACACCTTTGGCATAAAATCAGCCTAAAGTGGGAAGGAACTCAAAGTTAGATCTGAAAGTATTCACGGCACTACCACAGAAACAAGACTCACTGGATGTTGCTTCTGGCCACGTGGAAGGTAGCAAACATCTCTTACGCACTGCAGAAGCTGAGAGACTAAAATGAAAACATTTGGGAATGCAGTTCACCGAGATAGATTTGATATAACTCCACATTTTAATGAGTCATTTTTAAAGGCAGGTGGTTTGACAGGCCATCATGTAACTGCATGAGTAAGTAAATGACTTTTTTGAATCAACCACTGAAAAACATAGTCAAACTCTAATTTACTAGTTGTGTCATTTATTTGGATGATTGTATCATTTATTTTGACAGTTGTAAATTAATTTTCAATATGAGTGTAAAGAAAGCTACCATACAGAATGCTTGACAGTGTATTTTCTAAGACTAGCGTAGCTGTGTCATAGCAGCCTTGCCTATCATGTTTTTGCTAGTGCTTGAAGGAGTAGAGTTCAATGACATTTCAAACTACTTCAATTTAAAACTAGTAACTTGTGAAAAGCCATTCACCATTCAACAACTGTTAAATACCTCCCACAGTCCTTTCTAAGTTTTCTTCTAGGAATACAAACATTATTTTATGCTGAATAAGAAGTAAGCAAGCCAGGTTTACGCAAAAGATCTGAAATATAAGCAGCTTAAGACAACCCTAGGAGGTGTTGCCTTAAATTTTCTGATTTACTTGTCACAGTATAATAATACAGCTTATCATTTAAAGCAATAAAAGTGAAACAGGAAGCTGACAGCTTGATTCTGCAATTTATTCATGTGATTTATATGGAATGACTTGCAAGAATCAGAATATGGAAAAGATTTCCAAGCCTGGGTAAGCACTCTTGGTAAATACTTTAATCAACTTTACAATAATACATAGAGATCGGTTAATGGCAAAACTGTACATGTGTTTATTGAACGTATCTCTTACCAGAAACTGATAGTCAGGTGACTAAGTTTCAATAAACTCACTTTAAAATTATGACTGTTTCAGTAATAGGGGTCTGTCCACGCTGTACTGACAGCTCCCCACTCTTGAACTGCTGTACTCGTTTCAGACATTTAAATATAATTTTAAAAATAGTAATAATAATCCTGTCATGTCCCAACTATTACACAGTTCTCCACAATTCACAACACCCTACAGAAACTAAAAAACAAACGCAAGGCAAATCCAGACACAAACTGCTACCTCACCTCCCTAAAAACGTGGTAACAAAAAATGAAATCTACAGTTCATGCATACCAAGCCAAAATTAGGATTTACTACTCTGACCAAAGAGTAACACAAAACCAGTTTTCCAGACACACTCAGATGATTTTGTACAATACCAGATAGAGAAAGTAAGATCAGAAAAATAGACTGGTTTTGTTAAAAGCTATGAATATGAAATTATACATTTAGCTTCTCATAATGCCACTTTTGAGTAAGTATTAATAATAATATCAGACACTATACCATACAAGTCCTAGCAAAAAGATTTTGAATGTAGGTGAAGCTAAGGGTAAAGAATGGATCTTTACAGCTATTAGGAAACATTTTCAGGAAACCATTCTTCACAGTGCTATTAAGGGGTGTTCTGATATGATACAGCAATACTTTCCCACTCATCTAGAATATGTAGATGAGAACATCTTGAGAAATCGTGGCAATCTGGCGAAGTTCCCACTGACTGGAAAAAGGGGAACATAACTCCGATATTCAAAAAAGGA
>JAOXNO010000001.1:12682177-12708023 GCA_028565335.1 Limnodromus scolopaceus | reverse complement strand
CGTTCGATCCCCTTGTCCAGATCATTGATAAAGATGTTGAAGAGAACCAGCCCCAGTACCGAGCCCTGTGGGACACCATCAAATAATAAAAAAAAAATAATCAACCAATCAAATCAAAAAATCAACCATCTCAATTTTTCACAGTGTAGCGAAAAGAAGGAAAAACTGCAGAGAGGCCAGAAAAGAACCACAGGAGAACCACAAGATGACCTGAGAAGTCAAAGCTAAACCGATAGTTTTAAATACCTATGCAATTCAGCTAAACAACAGATCACGAAGGGGCTTGGAAACAGCTTTATAAGGGACAAGAGCTAATACTGAGAGAGTTGCTTTACGTTAGCCCATGGATGTGCAATTAACTGAGTAAAAGAAAAAGACTGAAGCTGAGTTCAGAAGTTATCTTCACAGCTTTCTTAAATTGTGAAATAATTGCTCAAGGGAAGTTGTGGGTACTCTACCAGTTCTGGGATATTTAAAAAACTACAGAGGATATAATTCTAGAAACAGCATTTTAAGAGGATTTTTTAACAGCAAGTACTCAACAGAGCATTTGCATTAATTGCATTTAGCCTTTTATTTATTAAAAGTTAAAATTGCTGGGATTATCCAGAAAGATAGCTTTTGTGGTGCCTTCCCTGAAAGGAAAAATTTTTGCAAGTTCAAGTGATATTAGAGCCACAAGATCACTAATTTATTTGAGAAAATTTACATACAATGTTCAATATTTCTTAAACATTAACTGCCAAACACACCAGTTTACCCCAAGTCTGGATTTTATTTTCTTATTGCTTTAAGTCTAAATTAAGCTTTAAGAGGCTAAGTGGGAATTATCTCAAATCTTTTTTTTTTCCTTTATCTTCCTGTTGCTCTATTTTAATAGTAATCTTAATCTCTATTACTTTCTCTTTTCTTGCCCTCTCCTGCACATACTGCTCTATTTTGTATGTTTTCATCCTTGTTGTCACACACATTCCACCAGAATCCACCTTTTAGATTCTCTGCTGGTTTTTTATCCACCCTCCTTTCCTTTTTTTCCAGTTATTCTCCAGTCTTCGTGGCTCCCTTCAGCATTTTTCTTTAAATGCAATATTTGCATTTGGTTACGCCATGCAAAGCAATATCATAGCTCAAACAATTTTAGACAAATACACTTCTCCATATGGATATCCTTTCTTGTACCTTCTCTTCAGATAATATACACATTTCATTCAATTTTTTTTAAATGCCACAAGGACAGGACTAGGAATAGCTTTGTCATTTTAAGACTCTGGAAGCAAACTGAAAGGGAATAAAATGTTTCAGTAGGAAATAAGATGGCTTTTTAACTGTCACCTGTCAGAAAATAAAAATGAATAAAAATAGAGACTGAAAATAGGCTTAGAGGTCAGCTACCAATGATATTTTTTTTTAGAAATGGTTATCTTTTTACTTCTAGCAGATGTTATATGAACAGAAGACGTTTACCCTCATCCATTCCCTCTTTCCACCACACACATTTTTTTATTTTTATCTAGACTCAAGATGTATTGATAGAAAAACCCGTGCTTCTTCAGAAAGGAGTTTCTTTCTTTAAACATTTTGGTCATTGATCCTTCATAAACAGAGAATTAAGAGGTCACAGGCAATAAACATAGTCCACTTTTTTTGAGGGTTTTTTTTTACTCAGAATAGTATCAACACATTTCTGGCTCTTTTTTGAGCACCAAAATGATATTTAAAATGCTTGCAATAGAGTAAGGTTAGAATATCATCAAAATACAAAATAATTTGATCTCTCCCTGGCACATGGAGCAACTCTTATTTCCACGGCCAGTTATTTCAAACTCTTCTTTCAAATGTCAACATTTTAGTTGTATCTGCACATAGAGATGCTAAGAGAAGCTTGGATGTCCCTGGCTGGATGCAAGAGACAGCCGGGAGTTGGACTCAGTGCACCATGATGCTCCTTCAGCTGCTGCACCCTTCACTCATATTGCGCTTGCACGTTTGAGCACTAGCTTAGCCTTTTCATTTCATTTCCCTACTCGGGATAAATAGGAGAAGAGAAGTGGCTGCTGGTTCTTTTTTCTTTCAAATGCTCAGTCAGGTTTACTCAATTGCCCATCTCTGATCAGCCAGAATAGCATAAACCATGCAACTTCTAAAATCATGGCACATTACAAATACTTTGCATTTTTAATGCATACAGGGATAGCTAAAATAATAGCAACCTAAAAGGAGAAGAGATATAATAAAAATAAAAGGAGAAAAGAACATAGACTAGTTAGTTCCTCTTCAAAAGAAAACAAGAATCCCGTATTAACACTGATTTTCACTCACTGATTTTCAGTCTCATTTCTATGCCATTCTCTGATTAGTAACAGAGAGGCGTAATATTTCAAACACACCCAGGTACATTTACTTAGCTGCTGTGCTTCAGAGGGCTCTTCATTTAAATAAGAAACTAGCCTCAGGCAAGTGCCTTACAATAAATACTTTCTAATAGATGCTCAGCCTTATATCTTAGCTCATAAAATTAAGTAGCTGTCGAAACAGATTAACCAACTGTCACGCAGAAAATACATACACACACAGTGGCACTGGGAAGACAAATTACTAAACAAATTTGGTGCCTAGATAACTCTCCATTTTTAATTCAATTATTTATTCAGTTCAGTGCCTTTATTCAAATGGCAAATATCAGGCTCTACTTTCTTAACACTAACTACAAATAAGAAACTGAAAACATTTTGTGTAACACCCAGCTTCTCCAGCAAAGTGAAAGGTAGAAGATATGGAACGAGTATGTCACAAGGAGAACCACTATAAGCATTTATAGTGTCTGGAATAAAAACAGACAACTATTATAACAGATTACTTAAAAGCATCTTTGTACAAGATCCAAGCACTTACAACAGACCTGAGTTTTTAGTCTTGTCCTTGTCCACTGTATCCAACAAGCCGAGCAATTATAGAATGGCAAAGATAGCAAAACATTTTCCTGCTGTAACGGCCTGAGCTGTGACACAAGCATTGGTACACATGTGTATATGAAAAGGGAATTTTTCATTCACTGTTTTCTGTATGCTATAATATTATGTGATAATCACATCTTGCACCATTCTTGATGGGTTTGCAGGCCACAACTGAACTAGAGGTTAGATTATTTTAATTGGAACAGTGGAAGAAAAGATTTTGCTCGTGTTCAGTAAGCTAGGGACTTAGTATGTAACATTTTTGCACACATAATTACATCAAAGATGGGTAAAATTAAAAACTAAAGCCTTTAAATAGAGCTTCTAAGGCTCTAAAAGTCCTATTAATGATTTGCTTAGTTTTTTTTTTTTTTTTTCAAACAAGCTCTTTAGAACATGCATACAAAGTGTTGAGCAAAAATCTGAGGATAGGACATGTTTTGAAAAAGGAATAGAATTCTCTCAAATGAACATTTAGTTTCAAAACCAGGCTAAGATGACGTACATCCTAAGGCAACATACTTCTGGGATCATAAGACAGACACCACCACTCCTCTCTCCCCCTAATCTTTATGAAAATTTGATTCTCTCCTCCAAATATGTGCCCTAAATAATGTATTTCTGTCTTTTATAAAAGGAAGAGTCACTGATTCATCTTACATTCAGCAAGTTTCATGACCTTTTCTTCTCAATTCCTTGTAAATTTGAAGTGGCCACGTGACACTGGAGCTGGAAGTGTCATTGATTCTATCCTGAGAAATGCACTCAAAGTGAAAGAATAGCTGGTGGAAACTGCTCTGCTTTCTGCATGGAGTTCACAGCCTTATATGTTATCAAGGAAATACATAGGCTGCAAAAGTTCCCTCATTTAATATCTTTAATATGAGAGCATTGAGATGGATTCTGAAAATATGTTCCAGGTTGAGGTCAACACCAGCCCCAGAAGAATACGATTTTTTTGTTGCCCACTGTAAATCTCAGTCAAATGAAACAAAAATCAATATTAAAACCCAATAAAATTACTCTAGGTAATAATACATGATTGGCAGGCTCTGTGCTCATCTGCCTATATATTTGAGCTGTTTCTACATTTAAAGAATAGAGACAGAACTGGTAAAAGCTTTTTTCTTTTGTGTTCTGCTGAACTAGTGAAATCACTCAAGGTTAATACAATTAGATGACGGATAAAGTTCTTGATGGATAGGACTGCAGTGACACTGAAAAATCTGGTGCTCGTTCTATTATGAGATATTTCTGCATCCAACGCAATTAAGGGAGATACAGATGTGAATATGGTAGTAGCTGCAAGAAGAAATGGCTTCATGCATTCGTAAGCTACCACAAAAAACATCTGAATTGAGACAAATACCGGTAGCGAGGTCATCTTTCTTCTTATGATCAAGAAGGTCAGCTAAAGGAACAGCATTCATAGACTACGCCTGGACTGGGTTTGCGTGGCAAGGTTTTGGTAGCAAGGAGTCTGCAGGGGTGCCTCCTGTGAGCAGCTTTTAGAAGCTTCCCCAGTGTCTGATAGAGCCAATGCCAGCCAGCTCCAAGAGGGACCCACCACTAGCCAACGTTGAGCCAGTCAGCAACAGCACCTCTGGGATAACATATTTTAGAAGGGTGAAAAAAACTCTGCATGGCAACAGCCAGAAGAGAGGAGTGAGAATGTGAGAGCAACAACTCTGCAGACGCCAAGGCCAGTGAAGAAGGAGGGGGAGGAGGTGCTCCAGGCACCAGAGCAGGGATCCCCCTGCAGCCCCTGGTGAAGACCATGGTAAGGCAGGCTGAGGTGGCATTTGCCTGTGAATTTCTTCCCTGGTGAAAGGAACCCAGAGGCAGTGAGGATGGGGCAGCGTGGCCTGCAGGAGCCAGTGCATACTGTGGAATGAACCTACTCACAGGCTGGAACAACAATCTCAAGATGCTGTCAACACACCTATTTAAGAATTTTTAAAGACATTGTAAAGGTAAAAGGTGCCTTTTGGCTTGAATTTATTACCTGAGTTATAAGCAAATAAGCATTGGAAAAAATAAGCTTTATTCTTTTTCTAGGAAAAAGAATAAATTGACAAACATTACATCAGGAGCAACGTTAGAAACAAAGGTATGTTCCAAAAGAAACAATGCAGAAGACCTTTCACTGTGCTGCTTGCAGCTCTATTACTGGCTCCTTGTGAAAGTGTGAATTTGAATTTTCCTAGAACCAGAAACAAAAGAGAAATTGTTGATGGGGCTGTTTTCCTCTACATTTGCTACTCTTTTATTTACAAAAGTCAGAACAAGAAAAGTCTTGGTAATGTACCAGTCCAGCATGGGGCATTTACACCAGCCTTTTCCCATGTGAATGCTCCAGCATCTTAACATTACTGTGTTCAAACTGAAGCTTTGTATTTGACTCTCCCCCTTCCCAAAGCCTGCAGTGTCACAATCACTGGAAACTCATCTTTCTGCCAAACCTGGCTTAAGTTGGACAACGGATTTTTGAAGTTATCACCTGCATCCCACTACCTGCATTCAGAGAAAGTGTCACTGCAAAAAGTCTCATTTCCCCAGGGGAGACGAATGGAAATAAGCTACTAATGCTCATTAACATTTTAGCACAAAAAAAATGACGAATTTTCAGAAAAAAGCTGAAGCCCTGAGGAAAAAACATGGTTTTTTTCCTCATGCAAGTAGCATTGGCAAATCTACAGTACTACATATTTTCTGCTTGGAAGTCTCTGTCAGCAGTTGTAGCTTCACAAAATAACAGACTAAGACTATAACAGACCAAGACTCCTACCCTAGCACAGTTGTAAACTACATATACTTTTACTGTTTTGGTTTGGGGTTTTGTGTGGTGGGTTTTTTTTCTTTGTTTCTATGCCCTTTAATAATGTGTGCAGATCAATTAAAATGGATGGCAGCTTTCCATCATAACAATATCAAGCACCCCTGGAAATTAATCCATTGATATAACTTTTATAACCAGAACTCCACTCTGTTTTCCTAAAATACCGAGGAGTTATGTCTACTTGGTGTGTTTTTCCTTAGTGATTCTTATCACAGATCACAGGCACGACAGGTCTTCAGTGTAATACAACGACAACTTTTGATAGAAATTTACATTTATACACCTGTAAATATTGCCTAGGTTGATTGAGCAAACCTATCTTGCAAGGGAAGGAGGGAGCCGAGTTTTCTTATTCTTTACTGTAATGATATAAGGAGAATTATCAAAAGAGGATTTTCATAGCATCATCAAGCCCAGTATGCAAAACATAATCACCCTTTAAATATGAGCAGCTCAGAATTAAGAATTACATGTTCTGATTTATCTGTGGCCATTGAAAAAGACACCTGGTCACCTGGTGACAAATTTGACCATTACAAGTAATTTGGCAAATGCACATATTAAAGTTTGCAGAACACCACGGCATTTTAACAAGCAGATCCCGTTACACAACATATGATTTCCCCACTTTCATCCTGTAAGAGCACTGATAATCTTAATGTTTATCCTTGAAAGGGAAAATAAATATTTATCACATTTACTGAGGAAATTTGTGGTTATGGCTATTAGGAGGACTTTTCCAAAGTACAAGTATCATTCTGGGTCTAATCCAAGAAGACTTCCAACGCAATAAATGATCAATGCTTTACTTTAGGACAAATGAGAAAGTATGCGTTAGCTATAAATCCACGTAGGTAACACTGCCAGAAGGGTTTCCAAGGGGATGTACTAACTTTTAAAGCAGATTCTCTTCCCTTAACAGGCTAAACATAGGCCTATTTAAAGGGATTGTTTTAATGAATATAAGAAAAATGCATTTAATGCAGCAACAGGACCAAGGCATCCAAGTACAAAGATACTGGACACAATATATTCACATTATTGCTTTGACTCCAACAGCAGAATAAGCCAGGTTTGTTAGCTTCACTATACAGTTTATGAAAGGGACCACCGTTTCACACAGGTATCTATTTTGAGTGGCTAAGAACTAAGATATGAATTTGATTACTTAAATTTCCCTAATGAAGAAAGAACTATATTGAAAACCCTGTTCTCATGCTAATCAGCACTGTGAGCCAGAGCATTCTCAGTAAAAAGCATGAATATTACTGCTGCTGCTTCTTTTCTGTATTTTATCTGGCTCTGGAGAGTTATGTGAAGATATATAGCAGCAACCTTTCCGATCTGCGAGACACCATTTATCACCCATTCAGATGGGCTGCAACACTTGAAGAGACCACAAGGTGTTTTATAACTGGTACCAGGTAGAAAAAAAAAAAAAGAAGACAAGGACATCAAGTTGACTTCCAATGCATGAGGATATTCTGGGGGCAGGCTTTTCTTTGTAAGCCTTGGAGTCAGTTTCCTCCTTGGTACTCCTATCTAGTCCAAGAAAGATACTGATTCTTCTTAGCTGCAACAGGCTACTATATATCTTCCAATTTCTTCATGCAAAGCCTGCCAGGCACACTGGTCATCATAGTGGGAACAAAGCAGTTATTCATGAGAGATTACAATGGTCTTTTGAGATTCAGGGGATATTACACCTTCTCTATTCAATGCCCAGTTCCCAAATTATTTCATTTCACTATTCCCGATAACACGTGGCTAAGGATCATTTGTCAGCTAAATAGGTAAATCCATTAAAAATGGATGAAATTTAGGCTCTTGACTTCTGCCAGTAGGGCAACATGATGCAGTAGGGAGGAATTACTGGAGAGGATTAACGTGAGCACCAATTCATTGAAGCATACTTGTAAATGAAATTACGATTCCCAGATGCTTCCCCCTAAGAGCTATAGTTTTGTTTCTGACACAGACATGTCTTTAATGACTATCTTCACTTAACATCCTTCCAAGATCAGCTTCTACTAAAACAGACTACATATTCCATCCAGGCTTCCTAGTATAGCGCTTACTACACCAGGTCTCGTTTTTATCACAAATCAGGATATTGCTCGAAAGAGAATATAGTTATTCTTCTGTCTCTGGAAGTAATGATCATCATCAGAGCATGCTTCCATCTGCTATTTTTTTAAACACTGATTCTAATATTTCTGTAACTGAAGAGACTTTTGTCTATTTCAAAATTTTTTTTCAGATCATATGAAAATTATTTACGTTGGGCAAAGAAAAGCTAACACCCTAAATTAATAAAACCACCTGTGTGCTGCAGGAGATGTGGACAGTGAGTCGGGATTTAACAACGGCACCTCCTTTGGAGATATTTACAGATGGAATTCTGGTTTGCTTTTCATGGCTTTATTCGAAGACTCTGAAAGATCCTACATTGATGTGATCCACCATCCATGTTGCATGGCTTCTACTCCCCTAGCATCTTTGTAGCAAGATTCTTGTACAGCTCCACCAGCTTCCTCCTCTGGACAATGCTTATTTCCCTCCTTTTGTCTGAAGCTATAGTCAGCTGCCTGTTCCCAGACTGAAAGCCCCTGGCTAATTGCAAGGACTAACTCCAGGAAGGGCAGGTCAGGAGCCATACAGCTTGGTCTAAGGTCTGGAGTTATTCCAGAAACTGCTTGCAAAGTGATACTCCCTCTTGGTTTGCTCTGGGGACTGCTTCAGACTTGCCACTCAACACATATTCCCTTCTGTGGATTCTGACAGAAAGGAGAAAAAAAAAAAAAAGAAAAGAAAAGAGGCTCACAAACAACTATGATTGATTCTGGTTCGCCTCAAGCTTTCTGCAAAATTTTCTGCTCTGGCATTAAGAGCTGGGATTTGCCAGAGCATCTAATTTCAGTGCCTATATATCATTTTCAAAGATAAAGCTCTGCAAGGGAAGAGGGAATGTGGAAGACTATGCACAACATGCCGACACAGCTGTATCTCACTCCTACTAAAGTGGTTTGGTTTTTTATTTAGAAAGAGTAGAACTCATAAACTGAGCACCAGTGTTGGATCACTTGTGAAAGCAAGGGCACAATGTTACATTAATTTCAGGCTTTTACGTTCATTGGTATTAGGCTGAAGCCAAAAGTTTAGTTTTGAGAGATTTTTTTAGTGTACAGACACGGAAGCTGAAGTTACAGCTTTGACTGAGTGTGGGAAGGGTTAAAATGAAAAAGAACAAACACCTCCAAGTTAAAAACAAGGAAGAAACCCTTTTCAGACAGTCACGTAAATCATGAGTACACATGCTAGGACTGATAAATTTCCTAGCCTAACAAAATAAAGGGAAGACTATGTGCATCTGGGAGATGAAGCAGACAGGAGGGTAGGCTAGTAAATATGTTGCAAGCAAGAGGCCATTTCTTTTTCTATATCAGGTCTTCAGCCATAGGAAGAGAGGAGCAAGAATAAAAGAATTGAAGTCTGCAGCAGCAGCACTACTGATTCAGACATAAGGGCGCAGAAACTCAGTGGTACCAGTACATTGTGGAAACAGCCAGATACTATTTTAGTTTTTCATGAGTGACAAGAAAGTCTTTTTCTTTCAGTTCCACCTTCCCAAGCAACATGAAAAACCTAAGTGGCTATAGGTTTTCTGGGGCAGTTATACTGTCCTCTTAAGTACACATTCACAGTACTTGAAATTCCACTTGGAGGAATAACTACTCATACATAGATATTGCCATTTAATCTCCCAGTTCAGATAGGTGTTTTTTCTCCCTGAAGAAGAAAAAAAGAAAAAGAAAAAAAAGATCTTTGAGTACATACTTCTTGGGAAATCAGCTTAGATCTGTGCCTTGTTCTTTCCTCTTTAGTCTCCATCATTCATTGGGAGGGCAGGATAACTGAAGGCTGAAAGATTATCCCTCCCTACTAAATTGCAAATGAAAGAAAAAAAGTGCCAAAAGATTATCTTTTGGACCACATGCCCTCTTTATGTAGTTTGGCGAATCTGTCCCCTTGATTCCCATGTGGAAAGATGAACAAAACTCAACTCAGACATTTCCAAGTATCCACAGATGTCGCAGCTTCCCAAAAAACAAGATTTTCCTGTGAACTCCCTTTGGTCCAAGGAAATGGTTCAAAATCAAGACGTGAAACCTCTGATCAGTGTTGCCCCTTGAAGAAGGGCAAAGATCTCATGACATGTCTCCTAAGAAGCCTGGTGTGAAGGAGGAAGGCAGCCCTGAACTGTGTGACTGCACACTCAAGCTCATGTACAGAAAGTTGAGTTTTTCAACATGAATGACTGCCAAGACAGCTTTAAGGACACAGATGTCTCTTCACTGCCCCACTGGCAGTAATCTGTTTAGGGAAAGAAAGCAGAAAACGGGGAACCTTTCATACCTGAGCCAACAACTACAATACTGTGTGCTTTTTCTTCTGGCCATAGTAACTCTGCGTGGTATAAAAAGCAACACAAGGAAGAATAACTGAAGTAGGTATTTTTGCTTTTTCTTCTGGCTTTCTCCTCCATTTGAAACCAGTGCTGCCAGCATCAAGGCAGGAAGACTCAGCAAAAAGCAAAAGCTAGACTTGGATGACTAATTGAAACTTTTGTTCAAAAGTGTTAAATGAGAAGTTTTTGGAGCTGTTCTGTTGGGTGTTTATAAAGCATGAAGAGAGCCGTCATCAACACTTTCCTAATGGCAGTGATTGATGGTTCTGGTCCATCTTTGTCTTTGCTGTCACTGCATCACTCCAACCATGAAGTACTCCAAATTGTTCCTTTTAACAGGCTGTAGACCTTCATGCACCGAAGAACTGCATGTGTTACTTAAGATTACAGATTTTATACAACTATTAAGCAAAATATACACTATATGCATCAAGCTATGCTGAAACGAACCAGTGCAGTTCAACAACAGTAATCATGTCTCCAACGGATCTGAGTCCAAAAGGCGCCATAGTTTTACACTACTTGAATACTCTCTAAGCTTCCACAAAAGCTACACTATTCACCTTTAATGAATTCAAATATCATAGGAAACAATGCCTGCTTCACTGTGAGATGATTTTATAGGAAACTGTTAACTTACTCAGAATGGGGAATATCACTTTGCCTCTCATATACCTTTAGCCTGAATATCCCAAGAACATAAAAAGCACTCTGGCTCAGTACAAACATTCTTACAAAGATTCCCTAGCCTAAGATCCTGTCTCCAACAGGTGCCAAGGTGGGATACAGAAATAATGGTGTGAAAATAGTGCAATACTGTACTTTTATAGCATACTCTATATTTCAAAACAGTTTGCAGTTGAGGGAATTCCTGACCCACAGCTCATATCCCTTTTAACCCTTGCTAAATTAGTACCCACAACATCCTGTGATGAGTGCTATCTTTTAGCAAACATGCATTACAAATAGTGACTTAAAAAAAACCAACCAAATAAAACCCAAGTCTGCCACCAGCTAATACGTGAAGTCAATGCACAGAACACTTATATCAGGCTTTTTAGAGCCCCATAAATGCTTTGTCATTATGTTCCTTAGTGATCCTTGCCTTTGTAAGGTGAAAGACAGGAACTGCACATTAATAGCTAGCACAATTATTTCAACATGTTAATTTTTTTAAGACATCTTGTACATATTGCATTTCCAGAGCCAAACCAAAAATAGTTAAGAGGAGCAATGCAATTTTAATCTACCAACTCATAAAAAGAAAAGAATATCAAATTACATTACCTAAGCTTGGAAAAAATAACTTCTTTCTTTCCCAAGAACTGCCACGTGTTACAACAATGAAGGCTGCCAAACTACAGCCTTCTGTAGTTCTGAAAAACCATAACAGGCTGCGTATGCAAATTAAGATCCATCCAGTGCCATGCTGGAAATGCTCATTCTAGTATCAGCACCAAAAACCGGAAGTGTAAGAGTCAATCATCCTGCTCATGATACACACTCGGCTAGAAAAAACACTGCCCTTAGGGCTTTCAGCCATATTATGCAGCTTTTTGCGCTGCTCTAAGGAATAAAGCTGATCATGCTCTCGGTGCAGCAAAACATCCTTGTCCTGAGGGCTGACAGGGATTCAGCAGGGGCAAAAAGCCCTTGAACAAGAAGCAGACTAGGCAGATGAAATGTTACGTTCCCTCCAGCTCACCATCTAACCTCTACATGGGCTTTTATAATGTGATATGGCTTTCTCCAAGATATAAAATCTCCTTAGGACAAAAGGAGTGAGGGGCTGAGAACTCCAGGAACAAGCAGTGGCCATTGGGTACAAGTGTCTCAAAACGAGAAAAGGGGATTTGGGCACCCGACTATCTGCCGGGGACCAGCATGACTGCTCCAGGAGGGCAGGCAAGCCAGGAGCTATGGGGGCCTCCATCCCCGTTGGACCTTGAGCTGAGGGTGCAGGTAAGGATCCCCTGTAAGCCTGCCCAGGGCCACTCAGGGCCATTGTGCATTCAGTGCTCTGACACTGTCTTCATTTTGAGGCAAGAACAGGGAACTTGAGCTATGCCGCAAGACAAACTCATCCTCAACTGCTCTTTTTTCACATCAGGCAGAAGCTGGGCTTGAGCCCCCAAAGGACAGGGAAACTAACTGAATGGTCTCTGAACAAACACGAGACCAATGGACCTCACAGCTAGTAGGAAAGCCCCATCAGAGCTACCAATGCAAAAGGACTGCACACAGTCAAATCTCAGATTAACGACCATTCTGCAACTAGAACATTTTAATCAAACAATGCAGTTCTTAAACTCTGTTGCCAAGGGGATTCAAAAGGAAATCATGCCCATCAGTTCAGTGTGCCAGCAAGGAGGCAACAAGGAATAATCAACAGCTAAATTTTACTATCACACACATGGATCAGGGCCATGACACAGTGGAGCGAGATGGGATAAAGGAATAAATAGATGAAAAAGGACACATCATAGGCTGACACTTTGAATAACTTTGAGAATACTGAAGAGGCAGACCTCTCCAGTTATGATAGGGATTTCAA
Organism: Limnodromus scolopaceus; assembly: GCA_028565335.1. Classification (NCBI taxonomy): domain Eukaryota; kingdom Metazoa; phylum Chordata; class Aves; order Charadriiformes; family Scolopacidae; genus Limnodromus; species Limnodromus scolopaceus. The sequence goes on along the minus strand of JAOXNO010000001.1, from coordinate 12,695,208 downwards.
GTACAGAATAACAGTAAAAAAGTTGCTCTCTTTGCAACTCAAACTAGTGACAAAGCATATTTGGAAAACATTTAGAACTGGAAAGGTCAGCTTTGATATCTTTTAAATCAGCTAGTGACATGAGAGGGCTGAAGCACCTCTCCTGTAAGGACAGGCTGAGAGAGCTGGGGTTGTTCAGCTTGGAGAAGAGAAGGCTCTGGGGAGACCTTATAGCCCCTTTCAGTACCTGAAGGGGGCCTACAGGAAAGATGGGGAGGGACTCTTTATCAGGGAGTGGAGCAATAGGACGAAGGGTAACAGTTCTAAACTGAAAGAGGGTAGATTTAGCTTAGATATTGGGGAAAAAATTCTTTACCGTGAGGGCGGTGAGACACTAAAACAGGCTGCACAGAGAAGCTGTGGCAGCCCCTTCCCTGGAGGTGTTCAAGGCCAGACTGGATGGGGCTTTGAGCAACCTGGAATAGTGGGAGGTGTCCCTGCCCATGGCAGGGGGGTTGGAATTCGATGATCTTTAAGGTCCCTTCCAGCTCTAACCATTCTATGATTCTAGGATTATTATATTAGAAATATTAGGCTACATAATCACTGTGGTTTAAGCTGGGTAATTTTTTTACATCTAGTCGACTTATTTTCACTACTCGTTTTTACATTTTGCACAATAATTTAATTTATGGACTGAGTTTTTTTTGTTAAACAACCTGAGAGACATAAAGCAGACTTCCATTAAGTGCCCTCTGGGATGACCCTGCTCTTCAGAGCACTGATTTTCATCTCTCAGATCAAATGCCTCCAGCCAGTTTCTGCCTTGTAGTTTAGTAAGGTCAGTCAATTTTCCTAAACCAGGATTTCAGACACTATTGGTTTGTTTTCCTTTTGCTCAGGAAGAAGCATAGAGGGTGTCTGATGTCCTGTTCTGTGCAATAAATAGCAGACAAAATACCATTCTACTTAAGCACAGCAATATTAAGGAAGAGACTAACCAGGGCTTTTGATAATACAAGCTCTTTAAGTCTATGAGATGAATCACAGAGTTCAATAAAATGAGACAGAATGTTTCCAATAATTCCATATCTTAGGTTTTAGGAGACACTATTGAGCTCATAGTAGGAACAGGTACTAATTTAAAATGGCTAGATTAAGGTTCCCCCCCCTCCTTGTTTTAGTCAGTGTTTTTTATATTTAGAAATTAGTGATGTACATGGACTAGAATGATGCTATTAAGACAAATACATGGTTTAAGGAGATAGCAGAAATTATCTAACGGTTGCAATTAAACCTTTTGCAAATAAGCATTCATTCCTGAAAAGGCACCATTACGCATTCTTCAACTTGCAACATCAGTTGAAGTGAATAAGCTTAGCACTCAGCTCTTCTGAGAGAGCACATAAACCACTCCTATCCAAACTCAGCACAGCTGGAATCCAGCTGTGCGCTCTCTTACTCAAGCAGCAAAAAGAAAATCTCCAGTCCACCTACAGAACAGTTGTTGCCAGAGCTACCAAAGGGACTACAGTCATATATCTGCATGAGATGGCCCATTTAGACATCTTCTAAAGCTTGCTCTTCACTGAAATGTTATTGTACAATATTACGAGAGTTTATAATTGCTTCAGAGAAAAGAGACAGTTACAAGACAGTGCTTATTTGCACACCAGTGGGTATGTTTACTGTCAATAATTTCCATAACAGGTAAAATGATGTTGTACAGAGTTGGCCTCAGTTCCCAAAACTCATCTTACGCTTTTGTGGTGCACAGTTTGCAAACATTGGGACAGTCAGTAGTTCTGGTTTTCCCAGCATTAGTGATGCATGTTATTTTACATTTCAGTTACCACTGGCAAAAACTATGATGCTGGTTTGCAAACATAGCACCTGTGTGCACTCAGGGGTCTTAATGCTCTTCTCCCATATCCTGCCCATGGCCCAGGACCCCGTTGACAGCCCTGTGGGCTGGAATCCCTGCCCCAGAGGGGCCATAGGCCACGTCTTCAGCCCTGTCCGACCACGAGCCCTGCCAAGTCAGGCACCCCTGTCCTTGCCCACCTTGTCCACACAGCCTTGGCCATCCACCCCAGGCTGGGTCTGACCCTGGCTCCCCTCAGCAAGCCTGATCCTGACCGCCACCAGAGCTCCCAGATCCCTGACCTCAGGGAACCCTTGACAATAAATGTTGCAGATTTTCTATATACTATATATAATTCACACACAAAGAACATCATGTTTGAACATGGGAGCCCAGAACTACGCATTCAGATCTGAAACTCAGATCGTCTGATTTCTCTCTTCTTCAGTTCACCCACAGGAAAAAAAGAAACAGCAACAGCTTCCTACTAGCCAAAAAGTGCATGGGGAAATGACCTGATCTGCTTCCAAACACTTTTGTTTGCCAACAAGCAAGAATGCTCCAAACCAACTGCAAAATGTAAGAGTTACATGTCGTCAAATGCTGTGATTGAGTATTTGACATTTCCTCTGGTCACCTCACCAATAAGCAACCCCCATTTTGTGTATTATTTTAGTGTTTTAGTACAGTATTCTTATTTGTTAAAAAAATTCAGTGGCTGATTATTTTTCTTCAATGCTTTTAAAAAAATAAATCTTGCAACATATACTAAAAAGAGCGTTCATAATAGCTCACCAGCAAGGCAGAAACTGCCCACTCTTTGCCAAGAGGACTCCAGAAACAGCTACTCATAAAAGAAAGTTTTTAAGCGAAGAGAGTAGTTAATATAATAAAGTAGCAAGTCTTAGTTCTTTAATCCTAAAGATTATTTACATTTGAATAAAACATTTTCCAGACCAAAACAATTCCTTGCAATATCACCTCCTCCTTTTACACACCATGCAGACAGTTATGGTGGGAACAGCTCTACTATTACTCTGGCAGAGAAAAGTGAGGAAATCTTGAGTCTAAGAAAGGATTAACATACTTTATTTCAGTCTTTGCATATAAAGTAATATTTTTAAAATGAGGTGTCCAAGAGATATCTCTTATATCTACCTTCTTCAATTACATTTTCCCTTTTAAAAATGCAGCATTACACTCCCAAAGAAGGCGGGGGGGAGGGGAGGAGTGGGGGGAATAAATCACTAACCTGAGCACGACCACAGAGAGGAAAGGATCTGAACAGGAGTCCTCAAATACTGCTCAAGAAATTTTCCTGCACTGGCAAGGTCATTGGTGATTCATGGCCAGGACTCTGCTGACTGGACATTGCTAAAACCACCCAGTAGAAGGCTGGTCTTCTGAGGAAAACAAACACTTAAAAAATGCCAGGTCCACTGAACACATTTTCTCTTTTGATCTGCTTGGAATTTTAGCTGAAGTTCTCATAAATGAAGTGTTACGCAGTCTCTCCTGCTTTTTCTCTCCTGCAAGATTTTTTTTTTTTCTAGTGAAAATCAATGCTCATGAAAGCTGCAGGATGAGAACTTCAGAGACTAAAGGCCTCTAATTATCTAGAAAAGCACAAAAATCTATCCTCTCCCATTCAACCCCAGGAATGCCTCAACCCCTCAGTACAAGGGTTACCTCCCTAGGAAAGGAAAAACAGAAATCAGTTTGACCTTGAGCTTTCTGCTAAGCCTCTGCCAGTGATGCTAATTGTTGCCAAACCTGACAAATCTTCTCCAGGCAGTGTCACCTTGCTGTTACTGTATTTTCCAAGAGCCGAGTCACAGGGAAGTGGTCATTGCAACAAACAGCTCATTCACCAGAGGTCTGGGTACAATATAGTCTAAAATCACTTTGCTCTGACCTAAAACAAATAAAATATTTTAAAGCTTAGATTGATCTTTTCCTCCCCCACCCTACCTGCACAAATGATTTCTATTGACTGAGAAAGAAAAATTGCTTAACAAAAAGCAAGGAAGCATTCTACAACAAAACACTCCCCCAGCCAAAAGTCCAGAAATGTTATCAAGTTGTATCCTCTGATGGTGGGATCTGAAACTAATGCATAGCCTTAAAAATACGTATTGAATATGCCAAAAATGAAATACCAAACATAGGCATTTTGATTTTAAATTATTTCACTCAAATTAGACCAAAATAAAAATAATCTGGGAAAGCTACATTGAAAAAAGACATGCATTGACTTTAGCTGCTGCTAACTCAATTCCAAAGTTTTAAATACACATATCTACTATAATAACTTAAAATTTACAGTTTCCAAGAATTTCTTACACTCCAGACAAAAGCCTGCTTTTTAAACGTGTAGCCAGATACAGTCACCAGGACTGCTAAGAAACCTCTTGACAGTGGGAGAATGGAGGTAAATTTACTGTATTGATAGTTAGATGAGCCAAATGTGTAATAGATTTTTACCAGTGGTATAATATAATAGAGCCATAATTTAGATGTACAAACTGATGCAAACTCATACATTATTGCGATATGCTTGGTTAGTGTACCTGTTGGCAAAGTACCTTCAACATAGTTAGGGTAGAAATGACTTCAGTTTCCAATTCTACTTGTCTGGCTCATACACCATTATGAAAATGAAGCACGGATGTTTGTATGGAAACATACCAATAAGGAAAGTCTGATAATATGACCTATATGAGGTTTTACATTACTAATAGAGAGTGGTCAGAACCTAAACAACTAAACAATTTTTTTTTTTTTTTTTTATAAGGGGGTAAACCTGAACTTTGCTGAGAAGCAATGTAGTGCTATTAGACTAGCAACCAATGAATTGCACCTCCAGTTGTACCACTTGTTTAATACCACTTCACTGAAGACTTTAACCTGGATTTGTGCCAGAGCTTTAACATTCACAGAGACTTTTCCTCCCGCTGACCCATCCAGGTTCAGAGATGTTATCAAGTCATTGAGTCATATCTTAGAAATCATTTATTGCTTCAATCAAGGCTGGGAACCATCTCCTTTCAAGGGAAGATACTGGCACAAATCACTAGTATTCAGAGCCCGTACAGTACCCTTCCTACAATTCCTCTCATCTCCCCAGGGACAAATAAGTACTTCTGCAGCAGACAATAGATTGACTAATCCTAAAGCATTAACACACACCAAAAAAAGAAAAAAGAAAAAAAAACAAAACAACAAAACCAAAGAACTCACAACCAAAGAAGACCCCCAAAACGACCCACCAAAAAGCAATCAAAGCAGAAGCCTGTCCCTACACACACATGCAGATCAGTGCTGTGCCTTTACACCACCACAGCTTTAAAACAGCACTGCTGCGTTAATCTAGTATGAAAAAAAAAATGAACAGCTAATGCTACAACATTCAAACAAAAACCATACACGTACAGCACAGAACAACTTTTGGTGCAATATATACTAAAAGTAAAGCATACACAAAGATAAATCCAGTAGTTTTATCTGTACTACCAAAGTCGTAAACGGGAGTTAATAAGTTTGTGAAAAACCTTGAAGAGTCACAGGAAGATACAACGCTATTATTCAGATTTTACACATAAGTGAAAATATATTTAATACTCAGTATTTTAAGCAGTATAGACCTTGGATGGGCTGACCAATTTCACAGTTGAGAGCCATCTATGCAGTGATTTGTACTCCTGGCACAGACTCTCTGATCATCAATTACCTGGGTAAGGAAAACATACTTAAAATTTTTTTTTTTTTTTTTGCTAGGTTTGCCTTGAGTCATTTTAAGGCACAATTTCACAGTCTATATACACTGATATGTACTGATTCACTTTTGAATCATCAGTTTAACAGAGAACAGTGTTTGGAACAGAGCTGAAAAACAGAACATATACAAACCAAATGGGAACAGGGCTGTAAAAGCAAGAGTGCATAAAATCACAGTAGCTTACAGCAACTTCAGCTATAACTTAAGATACATTCAAAAACTTATAGAATGCCCTAATTAAGTGATAGCCTTCCACATGTGTGCACTATGATGTCACTCTTAACTATATGACCATATACAAACTCTTCTACAAGACCTTTGCCCATTTTAATGCAAAAGTTGGATGGTGATGCTCATTCAATGAACAGACACTTAAGATCTGGCTTTCTCCTCAGTGTTCAGTGCGTGACCATATGCTTTAGTTTAGCATACTCCATTCAAACATGCTCTGCGAACACAATGATTCATTTTCTTGTGGAATTTTTCTAGTGTTCCTTGATATAATGTATAACATCATCATAGATACTAATTTATTTTCACAAGACTCCTTATAAGAAGGTAATCATATTATCTGCACTTTTCAGATTAAGAAATGTAAAACAAAGACCTTATTTAGCACATATTCAGTGATTTGGTCCCCAGTTAGCAAAGAAAATAATCTGACGCTTTCTGGAACTCATCACATTACTTGGGCTTTACATATCCAAAGCATTCAACTTCTCTGTCAGTTTGGAGTGCTCAGCATGCCTACAACTGAGATCCCAGCTTCTCCTTTCAGTGAAAAAAAATCAGATTTAAACAAGTTGATTAACACAATATAGGAGTTCTGTGGCACAGGCATATATAATCCAGCCCTTCAGAGCAGCACCGAACTGCTTCAAACACAATACAGTCCGTTCTCGTTCTACCTTCCTGCTTGATTCACTCAATACCTTCCCATTTCTGAATTGAATGAAACAGGGTTATAAAGATCATCCATGGTGAATCACAGGAACCCTGAATTTCATGGTTTTCTATATTCTTTTTCTTCCCCCCAGCAATTTTGGCCTTCTCTGGATGTAACTGTTCTCAGTCCCTCAATTTCCTTCTCTCCTAATATGCAGGATCCTTTCTGCCTAAATCCCCTCCAGCCTGTCCACTGATGCCTCTAGTGGTGTCATAAAAAAAAAAAACAAACAAGGGGGCAAAGCCATCTGCTTGGCATTTTGGGCAAAAAGAGAAAATTAGCTCTATACTGCATATGTTAGAAGTAAGATGATGACCATGAAGGTTTTATTGCAAGTGTACCAACACCTGCACATACCCAGACTCCCCTGGCAGGCGAGCACAGCACACTGTCACCACCACCTTGACAATGGGCCACTCTTGTAGCCAGAAACTCCAGGTCCACTCTCCCACAAAACAACACAAGAGCACCTGGACTGGTCCTGGTGGCCAGCAGCACTCCCTGCTCTGAAGCAGTGGCAGGGCTGGTAATCAACTGGCTGTATAATACAAAAAGCATAAGCAGTCTGGGAACTTCAGGACAGATGTCCTCTTCCTCACCAGAACGCCCTGATGTCACAGCCAGAGCTGCGTAGCAGCCAGCTTCAACAGATGGCTGGAGGAACCCGAGAGTGATGCTCCTCACCCTGACAAGGTAACCTGCATCTCTGTGGTCAGAAACGCTCGTTTGAATCCCTTTATAAGGGAAGCTTTGATCAATCGCTATAAACGCTGAAGGACACTGGCACCTCACGCTCATCTGTACCATTTCTAACACGTTCATTGTGACTACCTTGAGGAATCAGTTTGGAGCTCTGCAGCGCATAGCAGTCTCCTGCTGTCCATTTTGGATATAGACAGGGATTTCCAACACTCCCTCAGGCCTAGGACCCAGCAAACAGAAAGCAACGATCAGTTACTTAGCTCCAGATGAGATTTACAGATCAGCAGCCAGAGATGCTTCATTCTCCTCTAGGAGCACCAAGGGAGCCCAGGGTACAGACCACATTTGGGATTATGCTTTGCTGGGGAGTTGTCCTGAATTTAAGCCATGTATGAAGTATAGAATAACTTAGGTTGGAAAAGACCTTTAAGATCATCAAGTCCAACTGCTAACCTAGCACTGCCAAGTCCACCACTAAACCATGTCCCTCAGTGTCACATCTGCAAATCTTTTAAATACTGCCTGGGATGATGACGCAACCACTTCCCTGAGAAGACTGTTCCAATGCCCAAAAATCCTTTCAGTGAAGAAATTTTTCCTAATATCCAATCCAAACCTCCCCTGGCACACCTTGAGGCTGTTTCTTCGTCCCATCTCTTGTTAGTTGGGAAAACAGATCAACCCTCACCTCTCTACAACCTCCTTTCAGGTAGCTGTAGAGAGTGATAAGGTCTCTCCTCAGCCTCCTTTTCTCCAGACTAAAAAAATCCCAGTTCCCTCAGTCTCTCCTCATAACACTTGTTCTCCAGACTCCTCACCAGCTTCACTGCCCTTCTCTGGACCCGCTCCAGCACCTCAACGACTTTCTTGCAGTGAGGGGCCCAAAACTGCACACAGTACTTGAGGTAGGGCCTCACCAGTGCTGAGTACAGGGGGATGATCACTTCCTGAGTCCTATTCACCACGCTGTTCCTGATACAGGCCAGGATGCTGTTGGTCTTCTTAGCCACCTGGGCACACTGCTGGCTCATGTTAAGCTGGCTGTCAAACAACACCCCCAGGTCCTTTTTCTGCTGGGCAGCTCTCCAGCCACTCTGCCCCAAGCCTGTAGCGCTGCCTGGGGTTGTTGTGACCCAAGTGCAGGACCCAGCACTTGGACTTGTTGAACCTCATCCCATTGGCCTCAACCCATCCAGGCAGCCTGTCCAGATCCCTCTGTAGAGCCTTTCTGTCCTCAGGCAGATCAGTGCCCACATTTTGTTTGAGGTTGGTTGGTTGTTTTTTTTTTTTCCCTGAAATTTATAGTCCTCTTAAAATAACCCTGATGCATTACCTGTGTGTTTCTGTACGGTACATTTATTTCACCAGTGATGTTTAAATTCCCATTGAGTTTTATAGGCAAGCTCCCAGCAGCACGAAGAAATGAAATTGGACCTTTGAATTTATATTTCAATCTGGATGTTGACAGAGTGGTCACCTCCTTGACCCTGAACTTTAAATTAAATCCTAGTCACATTAACAAAGTCATCTAAAAGGTTACAAAACTGTGTTGTAAGGTAACAAAAGCTTATGCTCCAAAGCACAGTTCTGCTCAGGAGATGGACCTGGAAACAGGTTTCATATTTCAGTGTAACCTGCGAGCAAAACCCTACCTTGGCTGAAGCAATCAAGACTTGCCATTGATTTCAGTGAAACCAAGGTGTAAACCAAGGGGAAAAAAAAAAACCCACCAGACCAGACCTTAATGAGTGAGATTAAATCTCCAGCAGGAGAGCCTTCAAAGTTCTCTACGTACATACAGACAGAAACACTTTGTGCTTGCCTCGTCGCTGCTTCAAGCTCACTTGAACAATCCAAGCAGTTGAATTTCTTAAATTCCTCAAGTGTTTTCTTATGTTGAGAGGTTCTGTTTTTTATTGACTTTTTTTTCTTAAAACCTTGAATTATTTCTGTTACGGTCACCCTTTTGATCTCTGTTATTGCTGCTGATGTCGTTCAAACTACTCCAACATTTATCTGCTTTCTTAGAATCCAAAGAAGGAAATTTGTTCCATAAAAGAAAAAAGCAAGAGCATTGCTCTCAGTCATATTTTAGTATGGGATTTCAACAGTAACATTAATTGAACACCACCTGTTTGTACAAGCTGAATAACTTTTAAATCTAATGAAATCAGTTAAGACAAACAGGATAAAGTTATCAAGACAAACTCCAATCCCAAAATAGCCAAATTACACATATCCGGTCCTGGCTTTCCTCTCTGAACAATCAGAGTTTGAGACACACTAAAAAAAGCCTAAGCAGGTTCCAAATATTTTCTTAATTACTTCCAACTTTTTCATTGGTAAGAACTCAGAAACATGATAAAATAATCTGATCTTCCCAACACATTTTTCTTCAGTTTGATACTAAGGAAGGGAATTATTCAACTTCTTTTCTAACACTCCTTTCCACTGCTCAACTTTGATCTTTCTGTCATCTCTATTTTCCCAACAGTAGATGGCACCAGTAATTTCTACATTCATTACAGTACCAAAGGGGTTTGTTGATGTTTTAAATATCCATGGTTATATTTTCCTCACTATATTCTACGAGTATCTTTAATAAGTCACCATTACAAAATTCTGCTTGTGAATTCACTTAAATTTATTGGCATATGCTTCTTTTAAGTATCTGCTTATTATTCAAGCATTTGGGATAATACCTCCTAAAAGTATAGCTTGATACAATTCCAAAAAAGTAATTTTCTGCTTTAACTTTAATTACTTCACTGAAATTGCATTAATTCAATAACAGCAATTTGGGTTTTAATTACTTTCCTGAAATTGCATTAATTTAATAACTGCAACTTGGATTACTGTTAGCAATATTATTGTTTTCAAAGAAGAAATGCTTTTTACCCCATAATTCAAGATGTGTCACAATCATCTTAGCTCCAGATATACATCTATAATGCAGAAACTGTTTGTCTATGATAGCAGATCTGCTCATGTTTGGGCCTATGCTATATTTTACACTTATACTCATCTACAGGTTCATACTTTTTTTGTGCTATTGAGGACTAAGCTTAATTATACAAACACAGTTGCATCAGAGGCACGTACATCTATATACACAGACACACTTTTACACAAGAAAACAATTACACCAAGAATTCTGCTCTGATTTCCAGATACATTCTTTTGTTTCTCAAGCTCAACCTCCTCCACCACTACCCCCTCAAAAAAATACCCCACGAAAAACCAACCTTAAAGCCTGCATTGTGAATAAATAAATCTTTAGCTGCTCACTACAAGTTTCTCTCATATTCTGTGGGGATATGCAAACCCTTTTAGGATTTATTTTAGTTGACTACATTTGTTCAGATGAAACCCACCTTGAATTTCATACTGTTAAACACAAGTTTATGATTAATTTAGAAAATTAATTACTTTTACTGGAAACAAAATTGTAATTTGGATTACTACATACATATATTTCAACATAAATTGTTATAAGGGAATGACCGCAAACCGGAAAGGTTGAAAGGACATGATTCTCTGCAATAACGATTTCAAAATTCACCATGATAAAACACTCCTATGCGTTGAGTAAATGCATCACCGATCTAAAAGGAAAGCCTCTTGCTCATGACCTACACTGCACAAGGATTGCTGACCTATTGAGTTCAGAGATCAATTTGCTTCCTGCGTCTCAAAAACACATACAGCAGGCGCTTACAGTGCTCAGATCAATGAGTTTCCTTTCTCTACGAGCCACAACATCCGATACACATACAGAGTTAATGTTCATCCCCACTCCCACCCTAAACTAATGATCCCCAATTTCCTGTTGGTGCAAGAATGGCCCAGGTCCAGGTCTTCATGTGAAGAATCTGCCACCCCCACAGAGAAGAGAAAAACATGTTTGTGAACAGTCAGGGCCACTGAGATACCACAAAAATAAGCATGACAGAGAAATAGATAAAAGGAAGCTGAATGCCACAGCTGTGAAGCTCATGAGGTTTTTCAAAGCTCGCATACACCAGGAGTTACAGTAGATGTTTTACTGTTTGTTATTGGCTTCTGCCTTCTGGGGAAAAGAAGCAGAACAAAAAAGAAATTGATGTTTTATTTTAAAACATTAAGAATGAGGAGTCCACAGGGACAGTGTGTAACAAGTTATTGGATCTTACTGATGAGTATCTCTGAATTTGTGTTTCAGCCCATTCCGACACGCTGACCTAAAGCCAGGAGAGCTCATTGAACTTGCTCGTGGCTGTACTTCTCTTAGAACTAAATTAAGAGAAATCCATCTTACATCCAGAAAAAGACTGCTTTAAACACTGAGTGATTCGCAGTGATTTTATGTTCTGATCGTGGCTACTCCTAGCCCTGCATTTGGCAGATCACAAATGTGTTGGCATTTTTACATTTCCCATTTAGAACAGGCTAGTGTTGGATTTTTTTGGTTTTTTGATTTTGTTTTTAATATGATTGGACTTTCAAGCTAATCAAGTCTCCATTCTTGCAATCCCTCATGGGATACTCAACAAAACAGCATTGTTGGAGATCTTTCTGCTTCCATCATATACTCTATTTGTAGTCCCTCATTTCAATAATATAAATTTTTAGGAACATTTTGTTTTTATTCCCAGATGAAAACAAAAAGAAAACAAAACCAATCAAGAAGCCAAGCACAAATGCTAATTTGATGCATTCAATATAATTCAGTACATTTAACTTCAAGCTGCAATTTCCTCCGAATTTAAAAAGAGGGAACATGAAATCTTCTGGCTTTTACAATTGCAACATTATAAAAAGAAATGAAAATCAGTAAAAGCTGGAAAGGCTTGCCTAATACTTGCAATTAAATACAAATTAATTGTAGTATTTGCTGCAATCTTTTAATCGAATCCCCTTCAACTTCTTAATAAACAGGTTCCTTATGATTCTACATGTAAACAAAAAAATAATCTCATTGTAATCATGTGTAATCATACGTGAAACTTGCAACAAATATATGATATGTACCTGGCAGTAGAACAGAAATGCCATGACATTAAAATAGTACAATCACAAATTTCACATAGTTAAAAGCTTTTAATATTCTACACACTTTTCATTCTTCCCATTCTGGCATGAAAATCTTTGGTGACATCACAAGTACCTGCTAGAATAAGCAGCTATAATTAAGACCTATAATTAAAGTACTCCAAATGAGTAGATGGATCCCCTACACTACGGTTTCTGTATTTCAGTATAATCCTGGGTTAAATGTTAAGTGAAGAAAGAACTGTGTTTAACTAGCAGAAAACTTGGGTGGATCATAGCAACTCTTTAAATAAACACATGGAAGTTGCAGCTACAAAGAAAAGAATCTCTTCTCCTCTACAAAATGACCTTGAACTTCAGTAATGCAGATTCAGGTTAGAAAGCTGGAAAAAAATGCTTCTGGTGTAAAAGAGGAACCAGAACGGACTGCCTGGCTGCAAAGACTATGGAATTTCCATTACTGAAAATCTTTAAGAAAGAGCCAGATAAACATCTGTCAGGAAGTACGTAGGTATAGTCAATCCTGCCTCCAGATAAGAGAGGAGCTAGATGAACGCTCGAGTTCCCAGGAAACCCTCTCCTTATTTTAGGTCTAAATAACAAAGACACTATTTTTATGGTTTTATTAAATACTGTAATGACAGCGTAACTTTCTCATTACTAAATTATTTTGCCAGAAACTTCTGGTATGCTCTCACTGAAGAATTCAAAAGTCACCAAGTCTGTTTCCT
>JAOXNO010000001.1:12658023-12679543 GCA_028565335.1 Limnodromus scolopaceus | reverse complement strand
CAGTGTGCCCAGGTGGCCAAGAAGGCCAATAGCATCCTGGCCTGTATCAGGAACAGCATGGTGAGTAGGACTCAGGAAGCGATCATCCCCCTGTACTCAGCACTGGTGAGGCCCCACCTCGAGTACTAGGTCCAGTTTTGGGGCCCTCTCTGCAAAGAAGACACTGAGAAGAACACTGAGGTGCTGGAGCGTGCCCAGAGAAGGGCCTACTTCCCTGCCTCCAGCCTGGCTTCCTTGGGTTAAGGCAACCCAAAAGGCAGTGATAAAAGGAAATAAGGAACATCTACGTCAAGGTTTTGGGAAAGATGGAGAAAAACCTAAAGAAGCTCAAACCCCATTTTCATAGAGCTTTACTTCACCCACAGGGAATTTTGTGCAACTAGGAAGGAAGTAAAACCGGAGCCAAAACTTGAAGAGCTGATGCTACTCCTGAGCAATTGATAGTGTTATCTGCTTTCATATCAGAACTACTTAGAAAAGCATTAATTCTGCTTTTGCTTCCCTGAAGCACAACAGATTCTGTTGGTTTGGTCCTACGACTCTTACTCAGGAACGATTTCACATTGAGCCAGTGGGATTCATGTCTGATTTGGACTCCAGGATTTTACCCTAACAATGCATTTATATTCAGTGTGCAAAGGGAATCTGGAGTCAATTAAATCTGTAAAACAAAAAGGGACCAACACTGAGGAAGACCCAACAGCTCAGTCATGCCTGGCAGTCTCCCCCTCCAGAAGCATGTGACCTAATTACAATTCCAATAAAATAAAGCATGAATATTTCATTATGAAGCCCTTTAAAAAAATGACAAAAAAAAAACCAGACCAAAAAGCACACATTCTTGCTGAAAGCAGTTGTGCTCCTCCAGCCTGCCTTGTTTTATATTTAACTTCTCCCAGCCCAATTTCCTTGAGAAAGGGCAAAATCAGAATTGTAGAGACCACGCTAGCACTGTCAGACTGACACCTTCATTTCATTACAAAGCTGACACACAGATTTTATTTTTGGAAAGCATTATGGACCTTTTAAAACTTATTATAAGCAAATATACATTATTCTCAATCAAAATTTCAAAGAAAGTAAACACTTTGAATGCAAACCATTTTCTGAACTATTGGGCGGTCAAATAATTACCTGTTTTGCTAACTTAAAAAGTGTTAGCATAAAGTAGGAAAAAAAAAGATAAACTTGCTTATTTATGCTTTTCTCAGTAAGCACAATGCAAACCATTAACTAATGTCATGAATGTTTACAGTCATCCCCATAGAATCACTTCATTCTTCATCTCTTCTTGTTAGACATGGCAAGTATAAAGCAATCCCCCATTCAGAATAGGGTGCTTTCAAGTTTCCTGTGAAGAAGTATTTTTAAAAGAAATCTATTCTATATTTATATGCCAAGTTCTTCAATACAACTTCAGGTTATATATTGGTAGACCTTAGCTCTTCAGAAGAGAAGAGCTCAGCAGCACCGTTGCCGTTTTTGGTGAATCTGAAACAGGGAACAAGCCTGCTGAATGTTGATGCCTCGGCCCCGGAGAAATGTGCATTCCCTCTCCAGCAGGTTTTGCTATGTGGGGCCAAGCTCACTGCCTTGGCAGAGTCCAGGAGCTGCAGAGAACTAAGGACTGGAACAATAGTATCAAAGATGTTCAGGGCTTCATGTGTGCCTGTAACATCTTACATATGTGTTTCACTGGAAACATCTGAACACGCATCCACCAGATTAGGGCCAGCACTAGCCATCAGCAAGCAGACAAGCGAGGGAAGCAAAAGAAACAGCAGCTTTCTTGCCGGACTAAGTCACCTGGAAATGTCAGATGGAGACCTTTGCCAAAACATTGTACTCCTGTGCTCTCACCAGCCAAGAGAGGATGAAACAAGATCAAAGCAGTACAACTCAGACAGACCTGAAAAAACAGACCAGCAGGTATCCCCATATTCATGCCCCGATTTGCTCAGACAGCTCAGATCAGGGAAAACCACCCCACAAAGCCAAGGCAAATACCAGAGAGGGATCAACAGCTCCACTCACAAGTGCAAAGTGCATTTTGGAAAAGCTAAAAGCTTGATCCAGCACAGAAGAGACTGTGATACAGAGTGATGGATCATAGGAGTTTGGCGCTGTTAGTTATTCATTCAGTAAGATGCTACCCAAAACTAAGGAAGGAAACAAATGTCTGAAGAGCAACATTTTGGTTTAGCGCTATGCAAGCATAGAGGACTTTCCCTCTTATATTACAGAATTCAAAAATACACCAGAAGACCTATATATACATTTCCCTAACTAGATTTTATTAAAAGCAAAGAAATAGCATTTTGATGATGTATTAAAAAGTTTTTGCCACCCTCCTCTTCTTTCTGCTTGTCTGACATGCAATTCTATTAAAGCTTCAGTGACAACTATCCCAAACCAGTTACAGAATTTTACAGAAATAGACCTAGCAATAAGTCTACCCTTTACAGATAAGGATGCACTGAAATGACAATTTCTTACAAATCTTACATTTTCCTGTTGTTATTGGGGTAGTCAGCTTACACCCACCATCAATGGATAGAAATTACAGTGATTCTGATGTCCTCCACCATGATGTATTAGCCAGTGGAAAAAAAATTGCTTTTCCTTTTGGAAAAAGTAAAAGTGATACAGATATTGACAAACAAAGTTGCACTTTCAAGAATTACAAAATTAAAAAAAATCAAATCTATTACATTACAGACCACTTCAGAAAGCATTCACTACTACAGAGTTGGGTTTGGGGCTTTTTTTCCATCTCTTCTCTCTTGCCACGTATTTAATATCTTAATGATTTCTGCATTTGTATTGTCAAATGAGACCTCTTTAAACTATGTATACTAGAATTGTATCCATACGGCATATGTCTGCATACATGTGGGGACACATGCATGTGCCAAAATAAGGCTTTTTCTATAAATCATCACATGCCCTAGAAAAGTCCCCATTCCAGACACTGCAGCAGGATGATGTACCTTGAGAGCTACAGCCCAAATTCTGCAGCAGCCTCCTGCTGCGAGGATGGGAAAGCTGGCACACAGACCCAAACACTTTGGGGGTTTGCAAAAGTCCGCCTTATGCCTCAAACCACTGACTTGTGGTTGGTCCTCCTGTGTCCTGAAACCTATCTGTGCAAATATAGTGTCCTCTGTTTACAAGTCTGTAAGCAAGTTGAATTTTTCCTTAAAAAACACACATGCATATAGTCTCAAACATGTTCTCCTCAGGCAATGATTCATTTGCTGGTGGGTTCCAATTTGACTCTGTGGACAAGTCTTAATCTCTTCATCCTGGCAAAGCCCATCTTAGTAGGAATAGCGAGAGAGGACACGCGAGGCACACATTCCCTTTCCTCATTGCTAAAAATATTTTTCCTCTAGACTAAAAATCTGCAATATTTTACAGCCTCAGAGAGGGTACATACAAACATCAGTCACTAAGGAGTGCTATCCAGTTGTAAATTTTGTGTAGCAAGCTCAGCAGACGCACTTAAAAATAGTCTTGATTATTATCTTTGCACCTAACTACCATACTTGCTAAATAACACCAACTACAGCATCTCTGTTGTACATCATGCAGCCAACGGAAGTTGCAGATGACTTATTTCTGTTTTGGCAGTAGTTCACTGAAATCCTAGCCCTACTCAAGCGTCATCTTCAAACTACTTTCACTCATTATCTGCTATTATAAGACTGCTCTACATCCATAAAATTTCATGACACTCCAGTGTACCTTCAGAAGGGTCCAATATTACCCCTAGTTAAAAATCTCTTCAAACAACTCACTAGAATCTGGCAAACATGGGCAATGGGCACACAGCAAATACTGGAAAAGTGCTGAAGTATCAGGCTTTATCTGATGCACCGCTTTTTTTAATCCACTCTTTGGCAAGAGAGGACGGTAAACTTGGTGGTAACAGAAGGCATCAGCATTATCTCTACTGTAGCCTTACTTTAAATGGCCTTAAAATGCTGGCCTCAAACTCCTTATGCCAGAGCAGCTGGAGATTTGTAGGTTTTTGGCTTTGTCGCTGGTGCAAATACCCAAGGAATATTCACCACAGAGTAACATTTCCACAAAGCAGTTTCTTCATGCTGCTGCCTATATGTAAACAAAATTGATTCTCATAGTCCAAAATTTAAGTCTCTGGAAGGGACATCTCAAAAGAAATGATTAATGAACACTGTTTAAAAAAAAAAAGTTGGGAGCCCAAAAGGTCTATCAGGGAGCCTTATTTATAAATGAAATACTTACCACAACACTAAAATTGGATACTGGGCCAAAATATTCTAATTCAAGCTACATAGGGCTTGCTGAGAAGAAACTAAATATCTCACTGACCCATTCAAGGGTAACAGCTCTCCTTTGTTTATATTTGCTGCACATCCCTTTTATATCATGTTGTTCCTTCTTTTAGAAGAAATAAAAAACAAGGGAGCAAAAAAACCCAAAAAAACCCCAAATCAAAAAAAACCCAAAACAGGAAAGAACAGAGGGCTCAATGTGTTCTTTGAAGTGCACCACATGTAAACTTTAAATCATCAACTTCTAATCTACAGTTGGACTTGATCTTAAAGGTCTTTTCCAACCTAAATGATTCTATGATTCTATGCACTTAATATATGCTAAATAGCCATTTCTAATACCGCTAACCTTAAATTAGTGCATTATCATTATCCCTAAAGAAGGAGAGTGGGTCAAGGGTTCCATTACCTACTGTCTTATAGATGATTCATACATTTTTGAAATCAGAGTAAAATGATACCGCAATGATCTGGTCTCATTTCATGGCTGTAAATGACTGCACAAACTAGCAACTTTGAGTTGCTCTGGGATCAAAGCACTTTGGGATCAAAAGATTTACAAACCCAGATGTTATAAGGTCACCCACAAAGTTTTTCTCTCCTAGATGATTCTACTTGAATGACAGCAGACTCAATCAGGATAAATGCCTCCAAAATAAAGGCAATCTGAAAGTGCTAAATCCACGGGTAATTCACAAATGCTAAATCTTTCTTTTCACTTCACTATTATGACGCTGTAAAATTGAATAATAAGGAAATGATTTTATATGTCTTCTTGTTTTCTCCCTCCTTTGCCATTTTTGGTAACTAGATTGTGACTTAAGACTTCACAGGACAGGAATAGGAAGCCTGGTGGCAATTACTAATTTTTTCTATTTGCCTGTGTGTGTTTATTGCCTGGGATTAACAGCAATGGTTTTCTCCTTGAATTTAGTATTGAGAAAGAATGGTGAAAGGGACTGGTAGGAGAAGGGAGTTATCTGGAAGACCTTAAATATGGAGAAATAGAATATATTAGTTATTAATTGGGATCAACACTGGACACCTTCTGTAGTCCTTCCCAGACACCGCTACCAGAGGAACAGAAGCCACAGATTGTAACATATTCTGTGCACTGGGCCCCTTCTCACCCAACTGGCCAGCTTCACGGGCCACTGAGCAGGAGTTTTAATGAGGTAAACCACTACTGACATCAGCACACGTTCTCAGGATTCCCTGTTATCCTTCAGAACCTACCTACGGTCATTGCCTAAAACAGTACAAGTGGTGTTAGCATCTTAGGACATGGGCTGCCACACAACCTTCACCATCTCCCAGAACTTGTAACTGGTCCAGGAAAATATGGATCCTCCAGCGTCTTGTGAGGATATAGCCTTCCCAGGACTATGACACATCCATCCATTCCACTATCAAAAGAACAATGTTCTCTTCACTGAGCTCAATTCTGGCACATGTACAGGACACAATTACGTTAAAGACCTATAAACTCAACTGTTTCTTTTAAATGATAATGTCGCTGACTTTAAGTTGGACTGGAAAGAGCACCCTGACCTCTGTAAAGACTCCCAACAAAAAGGGGCTCAGGAACATGGAACAGACGATTGATTTGTAGAGACTTGTTGGCCGCCCTCATCCTGTTTTGACCATCCTCTCTTCCCACCTCCTCTCTCGGTAAAATCCCTCTTGAAGCTAATGCCTTTCACAAAGTTGAAAATAGGTATTCTTTTATTATTTTATAATTGCTTCTCATCCTCTTCTTCCCTGTATCTCTACCTCACTTTAAACCTGCATCCTGTCCAAACATGGGAGTTCTCCGTGATAACTTCTGACCATCCACACAATGCTTGTGTAAGAGGTTTTCCTCCATCCCACCCCCTGCTTCCGTGTGCACAACCATCTGCATTAAAAACAAAATCTTACAAAGTGCAACAGTAGATTTATAGAAGGAAGTGCAACCTATCTGTTGACAATTAGAATATGATCAGTAAAAGTCCCCCTGCTCCTCCTATACAGGCAGTTAGTAGCCAACACCATGGAACATAAAGGTTTGAATTCATATTGAAACAATAAAATTTAAAAAAGCAAACCAAAAATATTTCAAACTATTTTTCATAACTGTTTACTTTGGCTGAGGTCTCAACAGTATGAAAAATATCCCATACTCATTCTAATATTCAGATGACAGCTTGGACAGCCACATCATTATCATTTTATGGAATGGAATAGAATTGATAAATAGTTCAGGGGAAATAAAGTCATTTCGGCCATGGATGGTATTTGGTTTATTTTCCCAGACAGATTTACATAGGCATTACCCACAGTGGTAAAGTAAAAATCCACATCCCAGAGGAGTTTCATAAAAATGTCAGCAGTGAACTACTGAAATCGAACTTTCATGGCAGGTTTCAGGATTACATTGATTGTAGAAGAATATGAGTGAACATAAGTTTTGCCCTTAACAGGTCATGTAAACACAGTGAAGAGCTGTTAAAGCGTACTAGCTGTAAATACTGTGTTGAAACCACAAATTCCTAGGCAGCTGATATTTCTTTTGTAAATGAGTGAAAGACCTTGCCATGCAGTGCTCTGAATTTCCAATTGCTTTGACATGAATTTTAATGTTTACCATTCTGGAAGAACAGAACAAAATTCACTCTAGCTGAAGATCATTTTAGCTGCTATGTTTTTTCAGACTAGAAAAACCTGCAAGTTAAAATCAAAAGAAAGGTCCAAAACAACAACAATAAAAAAACCAACAAAAAAACCCTCAAAAAAAATCTGCAGAACCATCTGAATTCACGTGGAGACAGGCCCATCAGCCTTAAAATACAAGACATTTATTTGCTGGAGTTTGGCAGGCGAACAAAAAAAACACAAGTCTGGCAGAAGTAGCCCACTTGGGAGAACAAGGAATAAAATATGATTGCTCATTTCGGTAGAGGTGGGGAGAGGAAGGGTTATAGCATGTGAATTTTGGAACTGACCCACAGAGTTGGGTAAAAATGAAAACATTTGGAGATATGAAATGAAACACATTAAAATAAATAAGAGAAAGATATGCTCAAGTCAAATTGGATTCTGTTAAGTGAGAAAGCTACTCCCATATGGCCCAGTGATGGAGAGATGCCTATGTGTCTATTTAAGATTCATAGTTCAAAATAATCAAAAAAGAATCAGGTGACTGAGCTATGCATCAATTAAGTCCCTTTCCCCAATTTAATATATTTGAAAGGGAATGTAAGAAAGCATCTGCTCAGTAGTGTAAATAAATCCATGTGTATTTTGAAGCCTGAAAAAGCCAAAATTAAACCTAAAATTTTAAAGCATCTGAATGCTAAAGATCACTATTATTAGAGTCTTAAAAAAAAAAAATCTGTTTGATATCCCACAAATACTATCTCCATCACATTGTTTCAAGAAAAAGAGGTTGAGAAGAAAAAAAAAAAATCCAGTTCAGCAAGGTGTGAGCACATCACTAAGCAAAAGTCACAGTTTCTCTTTTGATGAAAGGATAGGCAGAAAAAGCAATTAACGTAACACAGATACATTCAAACCCCTCAGATTTTTCCCTGTAGTTTCCTCTAAGCCTAATCAGTATTTCTCTCTCCCCACTATCAGCACCTGAATAGATGACTGTGGATGGGATTAACTATGAAACTGTCATTCATGAACTTTCTCTACTACCAGTCTATTTGTAAAATTATTGGCCCCAAATCTGGAAAGACTGAAGAACGTGCTGTATCCTAAGGGTTCAGTGGGATTTATGAAGATGCTATTGATCACTCTCTTATATAGGAGCCTAAAGGCAAAAGGGTGCTTAATTTGGAAAAAATACCACACAGTACTAATGTACAGGAGTGTCTACAAAATTTAATACAGACACCTTTAAAGCCATGAGCTGTACTAGATTCTACAGCACATACTAGACCTATAGAGTGCTCATTCACCATTTTGCACTTTTCACTTAATCTATTTACTTTTTAATAAATGAAAGCCATCATCCAAATTTAAAATCTGCTTTAAAATAATAATTACTATTTTTGAGTAACTAGGGATAAAAATAGCTTAGGTAGGTACAAAACTATTTAAATCACAATTTTCCTTAAGAATCCTCTGATCATGTTTCTAATGGAAAAAGAATTTAAGTAAATTTCTTTCCAAGCAAGAATTCTAATTGCTCAGTTTATACAGGCTTTTTAATACCATCTCCCAAGAGATTTATACCTTTACTAAGTACATATTCTTAGCTTTAAATATACTGGCTAATTTATTTTGTTTATGCCACTTTTTTGAATGCAGACTACTGTAAATGAAGCAATAAGAAAAAAAAAATTCTCATGTGTTGCTTTGAAATCCAGTCCCGAAGGAAGAGATATTAAAAAGAGCGACAATTTTTTAATAGCTACATGGAACAGAGTAGCAAGTGAAATATTTCAGTAAGGGAAAAGGGGTATTTTTAATTGAAACAAAATTAGCAACCACTGAGCAAGTCACAAAACAGCATCAGATAAGGCAATCAAAGGAGGTGCATTAAAGGTGACTGACCAAAGTGTCACAAAGCCATGCAGTGTTGCTGTGTGGCCAAAAAAATAATCCTGGGTATTTGGCATTCATTCCCACAAGAAGTGCCAACCTGGACAGATGAAGCTAATAACATGATGAAAGAAAAGGCTGGTTATTCCCCTCCAGCCTCCTTGTTTTGACACAAAAGCGGATGAGGTGTTATAATGAATATTAGTTCAGTTACTGTATTTTAAATACCCAACCAATCAAAAAAAACTATGCCAGTGTTCTTTCTACACCACTAGGACATGGAAGAAAACAGGTATGCAGAATTCTGAAGGAAGAAAGCCCTAAGAAAAGTCTTTCTTGTAAATCATCTGCTCTTACTGACACCCCAATCACTAGCTTATTTCAGGAAAAAGACAAGCGTAGATGTGCACGTCACCACTTTTTTTTTTTTAATTACTTCATGCCCACAGCAGTTGGTAAAAATACTACTACTACTGTTTGCTGTGATTGGGATGATATGTGATTGTACTAATTTAACGTTGCTTTCTGTAGAGGGTTTTCATATTTTGTAGTTAATGGAAACATCAATGCTAAGCTAATTTAACTCCTTTTATACTATGTACTGCGGTAAATACACTGCATACAAACATTTATTTTCTTTTCTGCAAACAGTAGAAACAAACCCTTGCCAGGAAAACAAGGGCAGAAATTAATTCTAGACTCTGGTCTATGATGAGTCATGACCTGCAGTAACGTACATTTCCTCCTGAGATAATAAACTGATCGGAAACGAAGCATCAGAATAGCTGGTGGTTCATTAGCGCTACTCTGTAAAGAAACTCATGTTCCGCATAAGGGTGGTTCAGCTAATGCACATTGTTAGACTGAGCAAATGAAATCTGAAATTACACATCTCACATCTCTGAAGTAAAATTTGGAGTTAAACAACCCTTGAGTGACTAATTCATAAATATATATACACATAAGTATTTAAGCCCTTGCAAACTGCTAAGAAAATTAGGCACAAAAAACATTTGGTGACAGAGTCAAGAAATGCCGTCTTTCACCCAGGCCAGCGGATGCACCAGTAAACACTAAACACAGAAAAGGCAGCAGGCGTCTCCTCTTGTGACCAATGCCCTGGCAATCAAAACCAATTTTGATATACTAGTTCTTATTCTGAAGCTTTTTAGAGTTAATATTCCAATATTCTCCTTTGTACATGTAGGAGGAAATTTAAACCTCAATGGCAAAACTAAGGTTTTTAGAAGTACTTCAATTCATGGCTAGTTAATGGCACACTCTGAGCAATGATGCTCTATTATATTTTAATTTGAAAAACAATTTTAAGTACATTTATAGTATCGTATTTAGAACTAGTGTCCTTGTGAAATTATCTGTTTTCTTAAATGTTTAGACGGTAACACTTAGACAACCTTAAAGTCATGTTCTTCTGTCTTACTTCATGACCACCTCATGTCAGCATGGACTAAAAGAAAAAAGAATTTTCACTTGTATTATTTTAGCACTTCACAATCTTTTGCCTGTGTATTTTAAAATATGAGTGAAGTGACAGAAAAGTAAGTGTTATAGATTTGCTTTGTTTAAAAAAAAAAAAAAGCCTTTTCTGATTTTTCAAATCAATGCTGCATTTCCATTGCTACACAGATGGCAATGATATTGTCAGAATACCATTTAGATATGATTTACCTAACTTTTTAATGCGTTTGGTGACTGATTTCAGTACAGAAATGCAGGCTACAGCCATTAAAAAAAAAAAGACAAGTAATCTAGAAATATGGCAATCATCAATTAGACAAAAACAAGCAAGCTTCAGAACAGCCTTACCTATACCGTGCAATACAGCATCACCCAGGTACATTTAATCTGGCTTCAGAGAAGCCAGCTCTAGGTTTGAAAGATAAAAGCCACTCAGATGACCACCAGACTCTGCATAGAGCTATACTGGGGAACATGAGAATTCACATATGGAGCTGGGAACTATTCCCAACTTATTCTAACATGTCAGGAGGAAAGCTGTGCTGGCAGAGTCTACCAATGTCCTCTTTCATTCCTAGGGGGAGAAAAAAAAAATAAAAGAAAAAAAAAGAAAGAACCAACCAACAGTTTGTAGGCAGCATATTAGCTGTGGCACTAGGTGTCCTACAAAGTGCACGAGGTCCCGAGCTTAGACAGGGCCAGAGTAAATTAGTCCTGCCACACACCAGTGTTGCCTTGTCTGCATTTATGGAGCTCCTGTCTCTGTGCAGCGCTGCTCTGTAGTGTTTAGATGCATCATTCACAGGAAAAGCAAGGAGACAGCTCCACATTTCTCCTACTAGGATGACAAGAGAAGTTGTACTCCCCTTCCTGCAGACGATGCTTGATACCAAGGTTTCATAACTACCTTCTTGGGACCTTTTGTAGCACCTCAGCTCCAACTGCAAGCGAATCAGTTTTCATAACACATTTTCCATACCCACATATATTTCCCCCTTACCCCACCTTTTCCTGGAACATAGCACTGTGCATTAAAACTAAGGAATGCAGCTCCTCTTTGAACTTTTGTGTTTCTAGCTCTTCATCCACAAAAAATATTCAAGCAGGCAATAAACTTTTCCCCCTCATGCCATTACTCGTAATAGTAATATGTTCAAGAAATTTACTGCTGCTGCAATCACAATAACTGGATCATTTGCAGCAAGGCAGTCACATTCAAACATAAAATGCAGTAGAATGCAACCTCTTGAGACAGCACTATATTAAAGCTACTAATAAAGGCCCCAACTCTTTTTCTATTAAAAGTACAGTGACTCTTTCCACTCCATTTGATGTAATTTGGATTGAGCCTACGCTACTCCTTTTAAACATGAGATCAAACTTCCACCATGTGCCCTAGGAAAAGCCTAGTAATTCTACCCTGGGTCTCCTTTCTGTTGAGCATAAACCAATTTCACATTCTATTCCTCTTGAAAGAATTCAGTTGTATGGTTATAAGAAACCACTTTTCTTAAGAAAAATAAAAAACACATTATAATCAGAAAAAAAAGTAATCAACTATAGGGAGCTGTATACTTTTGAATCTTTACTTGATTTACTTGTCTTGGCCAGGATAAAGTAAATCAAAATCTGTATGCAATTTTGGGCTGTTTCTTTCTCTTTTGCTTTGAAGCAAACAAAAGAATGCCATTAGAAAAGGCAAAAATAACCCAAACCCAATTCCATATCAAAACCTCTGCTAAAGTGCTGCAATGTCATCCTATTTTTTTTTAGAAAATTTCTGTCAAAGCCAAGAAGTCATCACTTAGTGCAGAAATCAGGCATTGCTATGCTTTGGCTATTCTGCCTTCCAGAAGGGTATTGTTCAATTGACACTCATAAGGAAGATAATGAGTCAAAAACCAGACATTCTTGCTTCAAACCTTGAACTCCTATGCAAGGTGCAGATGAACCTGGAACAGAACAGCAGGGAAAGGAATATAACTTCTACCTTGAGTTAGAGAACCTACCTATGACTTCTGACCCATTCAACTGTACATGAGCCAAAGTCACAATGACG
Source organism: Limnodromus scolopaceus (assembly GCA_028565335.1). NCBI lineage: Eukaryota > Metazoa > Chordata > Aves > Charadriiformes > Scolopacidae > Limnodromus > Limnodromus scolopaceus. Next base: position 12,667,153 of record JAOXNO010000001.1, on the reverse strand, counting down.
TTGATGCATAAAGGGAAAAGAGTACTTCCTGGAGTCATAAAGTGGCTGTCTTTCCTAAGCTAACAGGCCAGCCACAAAGGAGCTATTTGTTAAATGCTTGCTTTGCTTCCCTATGTTTCCACTTCAAACAATCACACTGAGCTGTGCCAATCAGCTTCAACCCAGTGGGTCAGGGCACAGAAGTTGTTTCAGCAGGTTCAGGTTCTGCTGATACACCATTTGATTTTCACATTTGACAGACAATTGTCTTCACGCAAACAATATTTGCAAGAAGGGAAAAATAAAAGGCCAAATTATCTCCTTTCTGGGTTATATGGAAAGAGAGAAAAGGTCATAAACTTATCTAGGTTTATGAAGGTGTTTTTACATTACAGAAAACCAAAATGTTTACACACAGGAAGAAAAGTAAAGTATGAATATGAAGACGTAGAGTAGTAGAAAAACACTTGAGGAAGGGGAAGTATCACAACAACCCATGTATTTGCAAAGAGAGAAAAAGGTGGGGGGGAAGAAAGGAAAAAAAGGAGAGGACCATTTTTTCTTGCAGGAAGGAATGCTAAATTTATGTGAAAGTAATTCTTGTCTTATAGAGGATATCAGCAGGCCAAGGAAGCACTGAGCAACTGCAGCAGTATTCCAGAAAAAACTGGACATACTGGAGGTTCCCATATCTTGGATTTCAGGCAAAACAATAAAGGCAGGCACACAGCTATCTACTGATAGGAGGTCCTGCATTACGTCTACTAAGAGAACTAAATCAGTAGATACACGACTTGTCCTCTCTTTTTTAAACCTTCGAAACGGCTAAATTCTGCTGCAAAAAGGTCCAAGTTTCTCCACTGACACCAAGGACAACCTGCTGGCTCCTCTCTAACTCCAGCTGGTAAGTTTAGTTCAAAGTTGTAGAAAAACAATTTGAGGAAAGTGTTTCAATAGGTCTTTGTCTAATCAATGCAACGATTTTCCACAATGCAAAAGAAAAGGAAATATGGCCTAGCCAAAAAACATGGAGGAGAAAGTTATCACAAGAATGTTGGCTTTAAGGGGCAGCCAGTGTAACTGAATGAGAATCTCTCCATCAGCACGTGCAAGTATCATTGGGGGACACTGGGTACATCTATATTAGCAATTTAATGCCCTGAAGGCATTTGTTTTATAGCAAGTTTGCCTTGCACCTATACTTGGTGCCACGTAGTTTGTAATCAAGCACACCTCTAGCACACTTGATGTACTTTATCTCCTAGTAGAACTCAGGTTGAAGTCCCAAAGGAGATTGCATCCAGAACACTCGGGCTGTCTCTCCTTTACCATATCAAGGCCATCTCACTCAGTCTCTCTACCCTCTCATGTTTTGTCTCCAGCTGCAGCGTACTCTCTTCATGCAATCCAGCTCATCACTGGATCTCACCGCTTTGTCATGTCCCTCCTTCAAGGGCATTAATTTAGCCTTTGATCCTCATCTTATCTGCTACCATTCCCAGGTTGCCATGCAGACAAACACAACTTAACTAACTACACTTAACTAACAACCACTCTCACCCACCTGCACATTTCCCATCTCTTCTGAAGTTTAATATTCAATGTTTAATTCATATCGATGTGCTAACCGATCTTAACAGGATGCTCACTAGAAAACATGACAGGCAAATTCCTTGATCTCAGTTCCTCTGGTTGTACTGGTTTGACGTGTCCTTGAAATTGCTGCTCTGAGTTGGAAAGTCCTATCTTGCTTGAGGAAAGCAAACATCCAATACATACATAATCTTTTGGAAACGTAGCTGCTAAAAAATCTAATAGGACTTGACCAAGAATGTGTGAAATGCAATTTTTCAAATGTTTATAACTTTGCCAAATGTGGGTGGATTTTTACAGGCATAGTAGAAAAGCATATCCATGCTATAAGCTTCTAATCCCTCCACTACACTCAGAAAACCTAAATGTTCAGAAAGAAAACGTACCCAGACTTTTAATGTGAGCAAATCAAAACTAATACTGCAAAGATGTTCACTGAAAGTTTGCCAAATCCATCCAAACAGTAAACTGACAACCTAAGAGTTTCAAGGATTAATAAAAAAAAACCCCACAACCTCACAGTACAAGAAACTTTTCCAATCCTTAGCCATAAACTTGAAAAAAAGAAAAACCTGCAAACTTTAGTTGGCCTTTAAGTGTTTCCTTGAAAGCTGTGTTTATGTTAAAAAGTCAAAGTCAACAAGTATTTGAAAAGGATATCTTTCAAAATTGCCACAAAGCACTTTTCTAGTTTTGTTAATCAAATTAAAAGCATAGACTTCTAATGGTTTGACAAAAGCTGTTAGAACTAAACCAAAAAAACCCAAATAGATTCCTATTTGAGAGTCAAACAAAATCAATGTGTTTTATCAGTTCAACACATACAAAATTATTTTTTTATAAAGAAAATCTGTTATCAGCTCTTATAAATACAACAGATCAAAGTGTTTTGAGACTATTATTTGAAGTGTTTCATTGCTTATAGAGATAAAGAACTAAGTTTTAGGTGATATGCTCCTGAAAACTACTACCAGAATTTTTATCAAGGTCTTTAATCATATTATATGCTTGGCAAATGCTGGTTCTCCATCAGTTAAAATATTTCCCCTAAGAGTTGTTTAGCACTAATCCAGTCAAAAGCAACTGTTTGTTACTGTGCAAGTGCTATGAAAAACTGGGGAGTATGATGCTTACCGGGGTGTGTTTTCAAGACAATGATATGTTCCATGTGTAACAAGGGTAATTAGTTTCATACCACACTGGGTCCTCTATTTAAGTTAATGCAAAAGGCTTTGCAATTTTTTTACCTCTGAAGAAGCAAAGTTACAATACATTTTAATGCCAAACACAAATCTCACCAGCTCCACCACACCATCTGGTAACCTGAAAATTACACAGTTGCCTTTAATAAAGGCTTGCCAATTGGTGCACAGTATTGTCATATCATCAAATTTTTTCCACTACCATCATGGGAACTAGCATCTTACCACTTTTACATTACACCTGACGTTTTCCCCATACTTATTTGTGCCAGAGCTGAGGCTTCAATTAAGCAACAAGTTTTCATAACAACTGAAAGAAAACAAAGATAGTTTGCTTCAAACTATCTTATAAGATTGATCTGCTGGACCAAAAAGTATACAACTTGAAGGCACTTATTTACTCCCATATAGTGAATGCTAAAATTTGGAGATTGGATGAAAATTGCACAGCAAATGAAGTTCAAGACAGAAAGCAGTCACATCATAAAAGGGCCTTCAGGATAGACTACAATAGTTTAATGCTTTAGAATGCCTTGCTAGACAGTGAAGAAAGGCGTTCAAAGTTATCTGTGCCATGGGTCATGTGGGGAACACTATTTCAGAGAACAAAGAAAATTTAAGATATAATGCAGCCATACTGTGGCATCAAATAACTTTGCAAAAGTGTACAGTACCTAATACAAAACTAAGGAAGAAATGAAAGAAGAGTCATTGAGATTTGATGAGACAGGCAATACAGCCACACCGAGGTGTAACTCCAGTATTTCGTACTTAAAAGCAGCCACAAGTCCTACAGTGAGAGCACCAATGGGTTTTCTAGAAGTCCTCTGAGCTCTCCTTTGGACAACAGTAGTTACAAAGGCTGCATGCCAACCTTGGCTGGATAAAACCACATACAGCTACTATGCTAATATTTCTGAAAGTTGTCCTGGAAAAAGCTATTGCTACTTATTAATGAACCCTACTGGAGGTCATCATTTGGAGAAGAAACAAGCTCTAGAAAAGGAGTGGAATTCTTTAAAGCATCAAGACTTGTTGATGTACAAGTGGCAGATCAACAAAGTCTTTGCTGCTTAGTGGTCCTATTGATAAAAGAAATGCCTACCATAAAGGACTCCTCCTTACATGAAGTCCATCTCTCCAGCGTAAGTGATGCTGTGTAGCACAATCCCTGGATCAAAAGAACAAGCCCAAGCACACTAACAGAAAAAGTTGCCATTTGAACAATATTACAGTCGTATTACGTTAAAGGTCAAACAGGCCCTCTGTGTAAATAAGACTGATTATCTTCTTGTTTTTATGTTTTCTAATTATAAATCAATGGGATTATCTCCTGTCCCAGTAATTTCAATATACTTTTACTGAACAAACTGCTTGCACAAACGCAAAGCAAGTCTGTAGCTTTGCAAGCGTCAGGTATCCTTCTTAAGCAAAAGTCCTCACTGAGGCTGCTTATTCCTATAAGAAGGAACAACCAAAATCCAAATTGCTCCATTTTTCATATATGCAGTTCCTATGACTGCTAGCCAAGCCCATAGGCCACTTCCTGCAATTTTTTTCTAGCTATTGAAAGCATAAATTCTATCTTGGTCATTACTGTACTTCCAAAGGCCCCTCTGGGTTAAATTCTCTTTTTTTTTTCTTTAAAAAAAAAAAAAAAATCAGAGTTTATTTCAAGCTGGTGGAATTTATTTATCTGATCTTCAGTACTGCCCATGTAAAAGCAACAGACCTTAAAGATATTTCTGGAAAGAGGACATGGAGGATTTATGGAAATAATCTGGACAAGCTCAGGGCTCTGCGGACTAACATAAAGCTAAGGATATGCCCAATTTAGGCCAGAGACCAGTGAAAATAATTGTTAGTAAAACCACTGAAAGGGTTCAGTTGAGCTTTGATGGCAAAAGATCTATTATGATCAATTATAGTGGAAACTGGAGGCATTTATGCCAAGGTTTATAACCACAACAGCAGCAGCTAGCCAGGGAGCAATTAGTTAAGCAGGGGTAAACCCAGGGCAAACACTCTCTCTAGTGCTGTCTTTTGTACAGTGTTGTACAATAACAATTTCAATGCACAAATCCAACTTCTGTTTATGAATTGTAGTCCTGCCTTTGCCAGCCTTTCACTCCATGTGCTGCTGATCTTATATTCACCACTACTGAGCACAGCCTGCATCAGAGGATATCTGGCTGCATTCCTAGTACATTGTACCAATAAATATTAACTCCTCTACTCCTGTAACTCCCACAAAATAACTCTGCATGAATTGTTTACACATTAATATGTTTATGACTTGCATTTATGGGAAATTAGGCTTTATTCTATAAAGTCATGATATCAGACTAGAAAAATTATGATGAAGCAGCACTCTGCCAGTTAGAGCAACCAGTTAATTTAGAGTGAACTCTTGGCCTTTTTTTTTTTTTTTGTGTCAAGAGCTACAAGACTAATGTAGGTCTCTACAACTACCTGAGAGGAGGTTGTAGTGGGGTGGGCGCCAGTCTCTTCTCCCAACTAACAGGCAATAGGACAAAAGTAAATGGCCTTGAGTTGCATGAGGGGAGGCTTAGATTGGCTACTAGGAAAAGTTTCTTCACTGAAAGGATTAAGAAGCATTGGAACAGGCTTTCCTGGAAAGTGGCTGAGTTAGACATGCAGATGTGCCACTGAGGGACATTGCTTAGTGGTAGACCTGGCATTGTTAGGTTGTCGGACTTGATCTTAAAGGTCTTCTCCAACCTAAGCAATTCCACGATTTTGCTTCACACAACCCCTCCTCCTTTTAACTACAATTAGTCTAGCCCAACCAGAAAGCGGAATATGCTCCTATCTGCAACTCAGTTTCTATGAATCCTTGAAAACTGACCCATGGAAAAAAAAAAAAATCTGTTACACCAATTCCCAACAATGAGCAGATTCTTCTCTTACAGTTAAGTGTCCTAAAAGTCTCAGAGCATTAAAATGACAGTCTCAACTGGGCAAAGCAGAAAGTTTCACCTGATAAATCAAATGCCAGTCAAGCCCACAAGAATAGCAACTGTTACTTTGTAAGGAGACAAAGACAATGGGACCATAAATCCAGGGGAATTTTATTGATCAAACCCTTCCAAGAAACCCACTTGTCACTATTAGCCATATAATACAGGGTCATCCATCAGAAAGAGACTGTTAGGCCAATTCCTTATTTTCTATTTAAACTACTGAGATTAAGATGTACAATAACTATTCAGACCAGGTAGCAATAAACAGCCACCTACTAAAAAAACCTCAAAAAAGCACCAACAAAAAATTACGTGGCTTAAAGTGTATTCAGAATTATGGTATTTAACAGTACCATAAGACAGCAGTTGATAATTCTGGCCAATTTTGCCCTGGAAAAGCAAAAGTTAACAGTTAATTTTCTTTAAACTAGCATAATGTAAGTTTCACACAAGACCTTGAAAAGGGTAAGACTACTACGTAAGCAAAAAGGAAAAGGCCATTCACTTACTGTGAGATATTTAAGAAACTTGTCTCCCTTTTAGCAGCAAAAGATTAATCTTTTTCAACTCTAGAAAGCTGAAATTCAGGTATCTAAATCAAAGCTGGTGACTCTGACTTCATCCACTTATTGGTGGAGAGAATCAGGCACTTCTAAAGGGTTATCTGTTAGATCTGCCTTAACTTCTTACATTAGCATGTTCATGGGCTGTAGTGGAGAATAGAGGAAAAAGGTTGAACAGGGAGGCACCTAATTCAGTTAGCACAAACAGGAAGAAGATAGAGGTGCACCTTTAATGTTATCCTTCAGAAAGTCTTAGGCATTCTCTTCCATACTCAGGTTTCGTACATCAGCACCTGCTCTAAAACCCAACACTCAGTCTCCTTTTGAGAAAGTACATGTGTCATCATTGTGGTTTAGATTATAGCTAGTTGCCCCAGTTTTATCCAACAGTTTCTCAGAACATTACGTGGGCAAGTAAGTACAGCTAACTTCAAATATAATAATTTCCTTATTTTGAGGGACTCAAATCCCTCCTTTACAGGCATTCTTTAAATGTACAGAGAAGTCTGGTCCAGGAATTCCTTCAGTTGCAAGCGCTCTCCAGAGCGGGCATACTTTGTGAAGTGTTGGACCAAGAGGAAAACAGGAAGCTTAGCCTTGAGTCTATGGCTATCTGCGTAGGACGCTTGGGTGAAAATGGGAAATCCAGTCTCCTCAAGGGCTGTTAGATGTACTAGTAACTAAAAAATCAGAAGTAGGAAATATAACTGGTCTCTAAGACTCCCCAGTCACAGCTGAACAACATACCTGCTATCTAAATTGCTCTTTTTTTGATTCACTTTGATTTTTCCATAAGTCTATGAGAAGATATGGTATGAGTGTCCCTCCACCTTTCCCCCTTCTTAAACCACTCTCTACTTTACAGTCAAGTAGGTATTTGAATCTCCTCCACCTGAAAAGCAAGTACCGAAGAAGTGTTCCAATTCCTGAATCACTATGTGAAAAGGAGATGTAAGAGGATTACCTACTCCTTCAGCTCTGCTTTAAAACAAAACAGTAGTCTCCACACACCATTCAGTGGAAACCAATCTGGTGGAGATCTCCAAGAGCCTGTATTGAACAAAGACTGTCAATGATTTGCTCAGGACTCATGAGCAGTCGTAACGGAAAGTTGAGACACCTCTCTTATGAACAGCCATGGAAGAAGCCTGGATAATGAGATCTTTGTAGTTAAATTTCTGTAACTGTTGCATTCCTATATAAATATCTTTACACATTATTCATGTAGCCATTTTATTCCCTTGCTCTGGAACTGCTTTATTTGTAGCATTTCATCAACAGCTGACTGCACCCTGGCAGTTCGGTAGGTATAGCTTGCATTTCAGTTTTAAAGAGAAATCATTTCAGCTACTGACTAGAGTAGAACTTCACACGCACCTGGACTGGCTTTTTAATATGATAATACAAGAAAATGTTTCCTGATTAGATGAAGTCAAATTTATATTGCTGTAGATTAACAGGTATTGCAAACTGAGGTTATATAATAACGAGCCAGGTATTAAATAATGCTTCTTGTAATACCATAAAGATATTTACAAACTAAAACTGAACTTTAGTTAGCACTGTTCCATGTACCATGATGTTTTTAAGATAAAAAATATATACATCCCAATCCTCCAGGAATTGCAGGCTGACTACAAATCCCTCCCCGACTTTCCAGAACTTCAAAATAACATGAACTCTGACTCACAGATTCCAGTTTTGTACGTTACCATTGGGTAGCTAAAAAAGCAAGAAGTGAAAGCAACAGCAGAAATCAAGGGGAATACTACTCCAAAAATAAAAATAAAATTAAAAAAAAAAACCAAAACAATCACCCATCCAAAAACAGTGGCTCAAAAAATCTGTTCAACCAGCATGAGCAGAGACAACCTTGGAGAGCTGACAGGTTGCAAAGCAGATTGTCGGCACTGTGTTTTGACTTGACAGTGGATAGGAGTGACAATTATGACACAACAGTCTCTCTGCAAATATTGCAAGCAAGGGTAAGTGACTTTAAAACAGACTTCAGCAAGCCTTGAGGTATAGTCGAGTCAGGCAGCAAGGCAGGGATGGATTCAATATATTTTGAAGTCTCAAACCTCTAAAAATCATTTTATTTCAAAGACATAAAGAAAGCTTACCCCGATACTCCCAGAAATCTGAGTTTCTGTGCAAGAAAATGCTTGTCTACATGTCACCCTGGTAGAGCAGTAATTTATTTGAAAGTTTCCGTCAAAGAATTCCATTTCACCCTCTCTATTCCACTTCATGAGCAGTGCTTTCTCTTTCCCTCTAATTACCAAAATTTCACAACACTTAAAATTAGAATAAGCACCTGATGTTTTCACCAATCATGACAACAAAATAAAGCAGCTGGAATTAAGCTATTGCAACAGGCACACACCATTTTAATAACATGCTCTGAACATGGTAGGACCTCATTCAAATGTCATGTTAATGAACAAAAGCCAAAAATTCATTGTGTCCACCTAATCACCCCACATATGGTTTGAGACCATATTTTGGTCTCAAAATTGGAAAGTCATGGATTCGATGGTTGGACCACTCGGTGGGTAAGGAGCTGGCTGGCTGGCCGCACTCAAAGGGTTGTGGTCAATGGCTCCATGCCCAATTGGCAGCTAGTGACAGTGTGTTCCTCAGGGGTCCGTACTGAGACCAGTGCTGTTCAACATTTGTTGGAAACATGGACAGTGGGATAGAGTGCACCCTCAGCAAGTTTGCCGATGACACCAAACTCGGTGGTGCGGTTGACACGCTGGAGGAAAGGGATGCCATCCAGAGGGACCTGGACAGGCTTGAGAGGTGG
>JAOXNO010000001.1:12647325-12657923 GCA_028565335.1 Limnodromus scolopaceus | reverse complement strand
GTCCCTGCCCATGGCAGGGGGGTTGGAACTAGATGATCTCTAAGGTCCCTTCCAACCCAAACCATTCTATGATTCATTCTATGATTCATATGTAAAGGCGCTGTGGCAGCGTGTACAGGCTGTCACGTTACTGCACTTTGAATCAGGTGAGTGCGATCTTTTCAAAGTAAGTCCATTCGCTAAAGTACATCCACATTAAGCACCCGGAATGGGAAGAAGACTGCAGTAACCCATACTTCCAAACAAAGCTTTATGACAGTGCAAACTTCAACACCTCCAGGATCCGCAGGCTCTCTTACCACACACTCAAAAGCCATAGTCTGCACTCCTAAGTCTGTTCCTGGTTTGTTCAAGCCTCAAGTGTGGTCTTCTCCCTGCTCAGACCAACTACTTTCTTTGCCCAGGCTCACAGCCTGAGTCATGTACCTTCTTCACCTTGAAGAAGTTTCTCTCCATCTCATTTCAGCCCGAAATATTCACATATTCAAAGTAACCTTTTTAATCAGCATTTATTCCACTTACGCCAAAAACATTAAGTAAAAGCTGGTATAAGTCATCTCATTGTAGTGTTTTAAGTATTTCTACAGCCAACTCAGGACTGTTTCCAGGAGGAAATGCAAATTTGTTACTGTCTTAGAATATTTTTATTGTCTACATGCAGAATAAAGCCAAATTTAAAGAGGGAGGAAATCCAGTGGATAGAAAGTGACAAGCACATAAACAAACTGACAATAACGAAAATTCCCACAAGTCCTTAAGCTCAAACACAAAATATATCGCAATAATATATTTTATTATAGTAGTTTATGTACCTTGATCGGTGAAATATTTACATCCAAGTTAAAGGTGCAGGAACACAGTGTTTTCCCAGAAGAATCCAATGCCATTTTACAGTATTTTCACACCCCCAGCTCCCCTCCCCAGGTAAATCAAATTATTGAAGTTCAGTGAACCCATTCTTGAGGCCTCTCAAATAAAAGGCGATCTTCTATAAAGTACACAAAGGCAACATGGAAAGCAGAGAGAGATATGATAAAAAAAATCCCTGCAGAGAGAGATATGATAAACACAACAACAGATACTGGTCTCTACCAATTGCCAAAGATGATAAAGCAAGAGTTAGGTGGGAATCCTTAGTCAGACACAAATATTAAGACTCTCAAAAGGAACAGTAATGCCGTGGGAGGAAAGTCATGATTATACATGTATATTTCAGGGGAAAAAAAACCCACACAAAACCAAAAAGCAAGCCAAACAAGACAAGCACAGAAAACAAGAAGCAACTATCAAATTGCTTCTCAACGGACACAGCACGCTAATGCTAATAGAGGTATCACAGCTGATACCGCGAAGACGCTGACAAGAGAACACAGCCCCAAATTTTTACTGTAGAAAACATCTACTTGAGCATTGTGAACAAGCAATACACTTGTAACTCTCATGACCCCACCAGAAAGTCTGGGGCCAGCTTAAGGAGAAGAAAAAAGCTGCTTTTCTTTTCTCACCTTGTCTGGCAAGGTAAATGCTTTCAATAATGGTGAAGACTGCATTAAAATTGGAAGAACACTTGAAAGGACAGCTTTGCAAGAGAAATATTAAGGAGAGAGACTGACATGGGGTACAGCACTAAATCAACACCCTGAGAGTGGCAATGACAGCACTGAGGAAGGCGATGCTTAGCCATGCTACACAGAGAATATTCCTTTAGATATAAAGAAAAGCTCTGGGAGATGTAAGAGAACCAACTGGCTTCACAACAGGCTTTTAAGGAATCCACTACAGAAAGAATCTTTTCAATAACCCACTCAAGAACTGCAAGTTTTTTAGACAATAATGGATAAAAAGTATTATAGAAGGCTAAGTATTGCTTATATTATTAAAGTATATCTAAGCTGAACCCTTTTACAAGGGATAGGGCAGCTCCACATGTGAAAGCGAGTCCAACCAAGAAAAGTAACAATTTAAGACTACAGTGTATAGCAAGTATAAATCTTAATGTCTAGATTATTTAAAGTAAAGATAGAGTATTGAGATTTATTTGATAATAATTTATTTGATAATTATTGTGCATGCTTTCTATGCTATTAGGGTCTATTACTGATCAGTTCTAGAAATTTTCTTTGAGTGTGCACTACTGGACTGATAAGCCTATCTGGTTTCTTCAGAGGGTTCATCTGTCACTTACATAGATAATGAAGGGACTTTAAATGGGATTTTTATTGACCTAATTACTAATAGAATTCTCTTAGTGCTGCAAATGTACATGGTATTTCATAAACAACATAAGATGTGTTCCAGTCTAATGGCACTGAAAGAGATAAATACATTTATTTAGAGGGCATTTTTAAAAGCTGAATTATTGGTTAGATATGTAGCAATTCTGTGCAGAAAAATCTTTCCTAGTTATTAGATCGTTGCTCCAGTACAAAAATCTACAATGAAAGAAGCCATTTTCTTTTGCATACATGCAATCTATTGTCTTTACATTTTTTTAAACTTTCCATTGTGGTAAAAAAAATAGTTTAAATAAATTATTTAAACTTGATTTGTGAGCAGAATAAGCTAATTATTTCCAGAGCATAAATTTTATTCTTATTTCATCTATTGTTTGCATTTCTCTTTCCCAGTTCTTTATTTAAAGGATCATGAACAAGTTTGTTATTCCTAAAGGACTGGAGTAAATTCAGTTTGACATATTCCACAGAAGCCTTTTATTTATCCTTAAAGTTTTATTTGCTGTAGTGTTATGAGCACTACACAGTAGCGTTGTTTGTCATCTGGCACAACTTAAAACAGAGTAGTGAGATGTTATATTGCTGCTAAGGAACAAATTATTTACCTTTCTATAATTATAATAAAATATGACACACAAATTCACAGAATAAAAAAAACCCAAACCAAACAACAAGATGAATTACAGAGAGATAAATTTGGTTAAAAATTATAACCTTTACCAGCATGTTCTATATGAAAGTAAAAATAAATTTAAAATAGCCAGTTTGATGTGGTTATTGAAATTCTCAGATTCACAGGGAAGTTCTGAAGTTAGCCCTAAGACACACAATAAAAGAAAGTTTATGAGATTATTCCAGTTCATAGACTGTACATTACTTATATCTCCAGTGGAAATATGTTTCTAGAACAGAACAGCTTCATTTTAAAATCAATATTTCAGAGTCAACGACTATGTTGCACACTCATACATAAACACTGAGACATAAAGAAGTTTTGCACTTCCTTGAAAATTCTAAATTAGTATTTTCTGGCTTATAAACTATTTACAATAGAAATAAAGCAGCCGAATGCTCTGTGATCAAACATTGAATTTCTGTACGTCAGCTGTATACAGTACCTCATGTTTTATACAGCAGCAATTCCTGGGAGCAATTTAATTCCTAGTAGTGGATAGTTTTTGGGCGAGAAAGAGGACTTAGAAGTTTATTTGATTCAGGGCCTGCAGAGGCAGCACAGGAAGGAGATGGATTCAAGGAAGGGGATTGGGAACTAGTTAATCTGCGCTGCCTCCTTTCACTATCCTGTTGGCTGACAGAGTATAAATGTAGAAGCTTTCATAGGAAATCTCTTCAGATCCCACATTATGCATTATGGGATGCACAGAATGCAACAGCTTGATCCCGGAACATTCCTGCCATCTACCAAAAATTATAACTTCCTTTAAGTCCTTTGTATACAATAAGTATGTGCTACTTATGAGAACGTGATCAAACAAATAATCAGTAATAGCATTTTTGGTAATTGGGACGCAGATTCCAGAATACTGGTAGCAGAACAAGGACACATATGCAGAAGCCCAACTGATGATTTTTAGTTCAATTCTAGTGGATTACTTACTGGGCAAGTAGAACATACAGATTTACACCACTGCAATTGGAAGGTAAAATAACTATTTTCAGATAACTGTATAAATGCATGCTTTACAAAGACAAAATGCATTAACTTAAAGATTCAAAGCCAGACCTACCATACACTGCAGCAACCTGGTGTTGGCGAGAACACTAATGAGAATGCTGAGGAATCCTGCCATGCCATTTAATTTCAGCCCATAGCCACATTCTTCATTTTGACTAGTGCTGAAAAAAAACATTGTCTCTAGAATGTCAAGATTATACTACTGGACGGATATTCCTGGGGCTCTATCAATGCCCTCAAAACAAATAGAATAATCTGTACTGGAGAATCATCTTAAATGTATGCATCAATTCTTTCTGAAAAACGATAGAAGGGCTATAAAAGAAATGTTGCAGTCAACACAAGCACTCCAAACTACTGCTAACAGTTCACCTTTAGAGTTTGAAAAATCCTCTACTTCTCGCATTTAAAGAATACTTGGGTGTGATGCAGAGAGTCAGAAATACTATTGCTTTATTAATATTTAACAAGTTCTATCTTTTCATATGCACACTTATTCAGCAACAATGAAACAATTTCAATTTTTCAGTGGGCTTCTCCAAGTGCAGTTGAATTTTGTCTTGTTTATATTCTCAAGTTTCTGAATTTATGTATTGCTTTATATTGAAAAATAGTCTTCAATAAATAAAGAGTCAAAGTTAAAAATAATGTACTTATAAAAATATTTTGATTTTTTCACCATTTAAAAATACCTATTTAGGTAGTTTATACCACTGATTCTTAACTCTATTTGCAATTTAAAGGTGTCATCTAGCATTGCCTATCAAAAGATGGAGAATGTAAAAGCATCAAAGCAGTAGCAAGAGATGCAACTGTGGCTTGAGAAACACTAAAATCTCCAACTGTGGTAAAACAAAGTTTCAAACATTAGATTTTTGTTTTTTAATCATGCTGTGTTCTATGTAGATTGCACTGAAGTAAGCAAATGCAGTGGATTAAACTGCCACGTGATGTTTAGGGATGTTAAAGTTTATGTCGCTCTTCAAATGCTGATGTATTGTGGGAAGAAAATAAACAGTATTTCATAACATAAGTTTCTCAGCCAAGGAATATTATACATTCAACAAGGACAGCAATAATTCATACCATGTACTCAAGAACACACTCCATTCTTTACGAGATGTCACACAACAACAGATTTAAGAGTGAACAGGTACATTACTGAGCAGGTTTTGCAGAAAGACCAATGCAATTAAGATAGGTCATGGTTTTTTTTTTTAATTTGCTGCATAGTAATGTCCTTAGGGCTGAGGAAGATTGGGAGACTTTCAGTTCAAGACTTTCTTACAAGATAACAACAGTTTCTTGTTCTGAAGAAATTTTAGTCCAACTGAACAAAGATGGATAAGAACACTTAAGGACAGTGAACATCTCCGCTCCTTAAGCACAACAAATACATTAGCACACATTATACAACAATGCCATGAAAAGGAGATGGATTTCTCCAACTCTGTTATGTACCACAATAACAAAATTCTTTCCCATCTGTAAGCAAGAATTGCATATAATTAAAAATACAATGCCTTGAAAAAAAGAAAAATGAGGAAAAAAGAAAAAAAAAAAAGAAATCAGGTCTCAGTAAAAAGGGAATTACAACAAAGCTAGTATCACGCTGGGAGCCTGATTCCCCTGGCATCGACTTCAGTAAGACAAATCCCTTTCCATTCAGAGCTCTAGTACGGAGAGATGGGCATATGCATGCGAAGGAGTCTGTGTAGAGTAAATCAATCTGACAGGCAGTATCAAAGTACATATTTAAGAATTCATGGGCTTTTCATGATCGGAGTTATATAACACAGACTACATTTCTACTCCTCAAGTGGCTCAAATGTGACTTGAATTTTAATGAGCTCTAGAGTTTTCTAGTCCATCCTTCAACATGCAGAAGTAATGATTTAAAGTCTTTTCACCAATCAGATCTTTACATCACATTAAAAAGTCTATTAAAAATTATAGACAGCAACCTCAAAAAAAAAAAACGTAAATAGGTATCATTCTTATTTCTTTGAAATGTTTTAATTATATTCCAGTTTTTCAAGTACAGGCTGAACACAGGAAAAAAAAAAAGTCTTAAACCAATTACATCTAATGCTTTTCTTGGAAACCAAGTTACGCACAGGGTTTGAATGTTACAGATTCATGATCACATTTTCCTCCAAGTTGATGGTAGCTCTTCCAAGTGAGGTACCAAAAGTTACTTATACCTTCTGCTGCCTCCCCACCACAGACCGGATCAGACACCAAAGTCCTCTTTGAATGTTTTTCTCACACCAAGAGCACCTCCAAGATGTCCTGCATCTACACAATTACACATCAAATTTACTTACTGGAAGAGTAGCAGAGACCTGTCTGCTTCTTTCAAGTCCCATGGAAGCTACTCTAGCTCAACAGAGAGAACCACTTCCCCAGCTGTGAAGCACCAAAGGAAACATGAGGGGGATCATCATCACTCCTTCAAACAGTTACAAGCCAATAGAATGTGCCTTATGATCTCAGGTAAACAGTTAAAAAGCATGTTGTAGCAGGTAGGGATAAGAGAAACTGAAGTAGTAAACCCTCAAAACAGAATTTTTTGTAAGTGTACCATTCCTGAATGAGACACTTAATTAAAAGCCATGTAACCTATAAATCAAAGTTACGATCTTCAATTACAATTAGACCTTTACTTACTTACATGACTGGTCTCTATAAACATAGTTTCCAGAATGAGATCCTAGTGGAGAATTCAATATACTGCCTCTCTACACACATCTGCAGATCAAAACTTCCTATTACTTTTACTATTGAGGGGATATTTTTTGCCTGTATTTAGAAAAAGTAATGATTACTGCACTTATGGCTCCATATTGATTTTGTACACTTTGTTACAAACAGAAGTTGAATTTTCTTACAAGCACATCCTTAAACTCAGAAATATTCATAATCCAACCAGGAATAACTGATTTATGAACTATTCAAGATTTAATTTCTTCTTGATGTAGATCACATATATCTCTGAAACACCATCTCCTGACTACCATGGAAAAAAACCCAAAACTTTCTCTTCATAAAAGACAATAACATAGAAAAGTACATTCCCTTTTTGGCAAGCAAGATGTTTCTGCTTTTTTTGCTTCAATATCTACAATATTTTTAACTCAGCAGCAAAGTCAACTTTTATTACCTTACCCATTCCAATGGATACTCCCTAAACTGAACAATGCTCAGATACTCTTGGTAAACTTTTAAATACATTTAATCAAATATATACGGGTAACTACTTGAGCATTTAATCCTACCCCAGGAGCAAAACGAACATAATTGCACTGTAGTAAGTGCCAGCGATCTCATCTGCCTGACTTCAACAAAAAATAAAATTTTTCAATTTGCATGAAATTACATACCTTTCCAAAACATTGTGCCTCCTAGCACAAGTTTTGCATCTCTTCTCCCCCCCCCCTCCCCCCCACAAAATACAAGTTAATCAAACCTACACCCTCCAGTCTTAAACTCTTGCTGGAGCTCCACTGCTCGCAGTTTAACTCCACCACTACCAGCCCCACAAGTACCCACTGTGCAGCCTCTGGTCTTTCACAGGCACCCACATCTCTTCCTCCATGGACCTCAGGATGCTCCATCCTTACCTGTATTATTTGAGACTCTTCATCTCCTACCAGGCAGCTTTTAGGAGTGCTTTACCTCCTCCAGCCTCAACACCAGACAGAAGAAACAGAGGGTCAGAAGGACTGCATGGTGATAAAGCCAACAAAGTAATCAGCAGTTTAGCCAAGTTCACTAACGCAGGGTTGAGTACTTAATTAGCTACACCTTTGTGTACTCTGACTGAGAGAGGAAAACACCTGTGAACAGCAGCTGGTATCCTGATCAGCCTCCCACCCAGCAAGTGTGGTAATAGAAAGGCCAACCAGTGGCCAGGGTGCTTGCTTTACACCCCAATTATGGTGCTAATGAAGGTATGTAGGTTGGAAACTTTTATCAATGTATTATCCCAGGCTTCCTTTCTACTATCTCCTAACCTTCTTATATGCTAAGTTCAGAAGGCCAGCTTAAAACTAATACTGCCATTTGCAAAAATCTATTTCTATTAAAGGGAAAACCAAAGGGAGGTTTCTCTCAGCATGGAGGTGAGCCTATAAAGTCCCTTGAAGTCCTAGATAGTGATCCACTGCCTGCTTTCCAGAAAAATCCGAAGTTATTA
This sequence comes from Limnodromus scolopaceus, assembly GCA_028565335.1. Taxonomy (NCBI): domain Eukaryota; kingdom Metazoa; phylum Chordata; class Aves; order Charadriiformes; family Scolopacidae; genus Limnodromus; species Limnodromus scolopaceus. The sequence continues at coordinate 12,649,795 of JAOXNO010000001.1, read as the reverse complement.
GGTGCTTCCCCAGTTAGTCTGAAAACCTCTTGCGTGCTTAAATTTAATCATCCAAGTATACTTGAATGCGATGATTTGATGACATTAGCTTTCCTATATCTGCAAATTAGCACAGTGTTTTATGCTGCTGGATACTCTCTGAGTAGCCCCTCCTGGGCTACCCTGAGCACGCTCCAAAGCAGGGCAGGTAGCCCACGCAGCTGGAGGTGAGCGACGCAGCCCTAGGGGAAAGCACAGAGAGGGAGGTCTGGTTTTAGCTTACTCCTTTGGGCACGCAGCATCGGTGAAAAGGGGGAGATCTAGGCTTTGCTTCTTGGACCAGCTTTAGGTTTTTGTACAACAACAACAACAACAACAACAACGTAATGTAAAACACACGAAAGTTCCAGGGAGCAATGACTATAACCTTAATTCACACAAAAGTGCAAGGCTCTGCATAATGATATTAAGACTACTGACAATTAGCTGTCTCTTCCTTGTTCGTTTTCATGGGTTCCTGAAAAGTATGTAGACTCCTATGGTTTGATAAGCATCCTTATAAAAATGCATAAGGTTGTTGCTGGCACACTACTAACCACCTCCAAAAAGGACTGGGCAGGTTGGATGCCAAATAAATTTCTCTCTTTTCAGTGGAGATGGCTGGCACCTGATCTGATTGAGTAAGTCTCTCAAGGTGCTGAAAAACCCCATGCAGTCAAAGGAGAGTAATGAGTATTTAAATGAGACAGGCTCTCAAGAAGTGCCTCTATTGAATGTATAGGCGAAAAAACAAAATGATGGCATGCAGGACTGGACGTTTACGCTCCTTGTGAAGCAGTTGGTTATTTTAAATAGTACACTGGATTCTGAATTGCATTAGGGAATTAGCAGGTTCATCAATGACTCACTTAAAAGAACAAAACTTCAAAATACTCCTAAAGTATAATTATTTTGAATTATCTTTTAAGGTAAGCAAGTATCAAAATGTAAAAAATCTGACTACAAAGGGATTTACTGTAATAAAAAACCAGTATTCACATCAGGTCTGTCAGGTTCTTTTGGCAAGTGAGATATCTAAGATGAAATCATTATACAGGAAAATCAAATCACTGTATCTGCTAACTGATGAAAATCATTCAAACGTTGCATAAATTAATCATTCCTTTAGTGCTGAACGCGGCTTTTTTTAATGCATCACAGGAACAGGGTTTTACTGATTAATTGTCAGAGAAGACACAAAACATTTCCTGCCTGAGACAATCTGGAAAAAACTGAAAGCCATTTTATCAAGACCTTTATATTAATGAAACAGGAAAAGGCATGCATGTGACAAACAAAAATATCCTTCTGGCCTAGGGAAAAAAAATGTTAAAGGGCAAGTTAGATGCTATGATGCCTGTGGTTAAAAAGAAATTTCTCCTCTAAGGCTTGTAGTTGTATGACTTGCATAGTGAGGGAGAGTAACACATTTTCATGAAACATTTGTAAGTGGTTGTTGCAAGATGCTGAAGGAGATGAATGGTTGAGCTGATGCACGGTGGCAGTGGCTGTCGATTTTGGAGCTGTGAATGAGTGTCAGGCAGTTTCAGCCACTCTCCTGCCTCCCAAATGCTAAAAAGGAGAGAGGTCTGGCTACCAAAAGGTTATGTGTACATATGTGTGAAGAGAGAGGGGAGGATGAAGAGGAGATATTCTGACAGGTAATCAATTCAAAACCGTTATAATAATGATAAAGAAATCAGCTGGTTTTATCAGCTACCCTGATTCTGCGCTGTTGCCTGGATAGTCTGCCATTGCCGATGGCCTCGTTTACTTCTGGCATCCAAGGACAAGACCCAGCTGGGAAGGGATCTGAGCAGGGAAGGACGGCGCAGTGGTCCTGCAGGGGAGGGCATGCCACCTGCCGCTGTGAGAACGGGAACCGGTACAAGGCAGAGAAAGCAAAGCACCCGTGAATTCTGACCCCGCTGGCAGCATGGACCAGGTGGGCGGATGAGTGAGACTGAAGGGGAGCTCCGTGTCAGCCCAACGTAGCAGCTTCCCATCTGCCGGTAGTGCTTTCACATTCACAACTCTTCTAGGTACCTCGTGGAACATGATGCACTCATGAGTTTGTGTGCTACGAAATGAATTTTATAAGCACACATAAAAAAGCTGTAAGTTTATTTATGAGTATTTCTGTTCCTCCTCTCCCCTTAAATTAAGTCTTTGTGCATATTTTATTCCTTTGGGCACAGTTGTTCGGTTTCCCTTTGTGGCCAGTTCCTTCAGCTGCTCGCCGGGCTCTCCGAGAGCACAAAAACACCAAAGCAGCCTGCCCCGAGTTTTGCTCTGCCATGGCGAGACTGAGCTACCTCATAGAATCATAGAATGGTTAGAGCTGGAAGGGACCTTAAAGATCACCTAGTTCCAATCCCCCTGCCATGGGCAGGGACACCCCCCACTAGAGCAGGTTGCTCAAAGCCCCATCCAGCCTGGCCTTGAACACCTC
>JAOXNO010000001.1:12635572-12647225 GCA_028565335.1 Limnodromus scolopaceus | reverse complement strand
GCTGAACAACCCCAGCTCTCTCAGCCTGTCCTCATAGGGGAGGTGCTCCATCCCTCTGATCATCTTTGTGGCCCTCCGCTGGACCCATTCCAACAGGTCCATGTCCTTCCTGTGTTGAGGACTCCAAAGCTGGACACAGCACTCCAGGTGGGGTCTCATGAACGCAGAGTAGAGGGGCAGAATCACCTCCCGTGACCTGCTGGCCACACTTCTCTTGATGCAGCCCAGGACGCGGTTGGCTTTCAACCTCATTTAAAGATAACGCCAAAATCTCTACCGAGAGGAGTCTCTGCAGTGCTGACACCTGAGTGCAGACGTATGGGGGGTGGCCCCACAGGCAGGCAGCCCATCACGCCACCTGGTTACAGCTCTGCAGCTCCCCACCGCACACCCGCACCCAGCCTTGCAGCCACCTTCAGAGCTGCAGAGCCTGCACCTAGCAGGGTCAACGGCAATGCTGCCTTTCACAGCAACCAGGGAACGATCAAACCCAGGCACTGCGAGAAAGAGGAAAGGTGGGGGGGGAAAAAAATCTTAAAAAAAAAAAAAAAGGAAAATTGGCAGGGGGGTTATTAGCAGGTGTGGTAATTTATTTTCCTCTGAACTCCGTGTTTAAAATGGATTAGATTTGCAACTGATGACGTTCCTTTAACCCTCAATTGGCAAAATAGACCACCAGCTGTGGGAAAAAATCTTACAAGTAGAAAACATCTAAAATATTTATAATGATATTTTTATATTTAAGGTCCAACAAAAAAATATGAATAAAATGTAAACAGTATGTGAAGCCATTACCATAAAACATTCAGCTTTCACCACATCCTGCACTGAAATAAGGATAGTGTATGTTTTTCTGTCTAAAATTTATAAAACAACATTTCCCTATCATTTGCTCACAGAAGCTACTAAATAATGATAGCGTACTATTCCAGTATGGGTAAGATCCAGACAGGGCTGAAGGCAAGAGCTGCGATCCAGGCTGGTTCTCTCAGTTTCTAGCAGCCGCCCCTTCTACAAGTCCCCACCGGTCTGTGCCCTGTCCGTGCCAAGAGCTGCCCACTTGACCAGACAGATGCTCTTCCCCCTGTGCTGCACTGGGTCCTGAGCTGAACGGGCATGCTGAAGTTCTGTAGAAGACCTGGCCAAGAACAGTCTTCAGTGTTGGATTCATGCAATATGAGAGATTTCCAAAATCGCAGAGCATCACAGTCTCCGTTAGGGGTCACAAGGCTGGAAACGTGCATGGAAATTATTTCGCTAGCTGAGAAAAAACTCTGGTAGCCTCTGATCTATGCAAGAGAACCTTCTCCTGGGATAAAGATGACTTTGGACTGAACTCTCTCTTTCGCCTGAGGTGAACGAAAGCCACATTTTCCAAGAGAGCGTGTGCACTGGCAGGCTGCAGGCCAGGAGAAATATCCTTGTGCTGCTGCAAGAGAGGCATCGCGTGGGCAGGAAACCAAGCGTCATGGGGACACAGTGTGGAGGAACAGGCTCTACTTGAGTAAGTCGGGAAATCTCCTAGAACAGGTAGTCTTGATCCATGGTGCCTGGTCTCAGGATAGTTTCTATATTTTAACCAGTGACTATCTCAGGTGAAATGCCTCTGTCTGCACAGCTCACCAATGGATGCCCGGGCACCAGGCTGCAGGGTCAGGCTCTGTTTTGCTCCCTCAGTTCAGTCCCATTCCTGTGCTGCTCTTTGTTGGGCATCCACCTCCACCAGCCTGGCACGTGGTGGTTGAAGTTCTCACCTGGGAGACAGGTAAGTGAGTAGAGGCTGCAAAAGACAACTATCCCACTTCCCCGGAGGCGTTCCCCCACTTATGGTAGCCTATAAAAGGCAGGTACTCTCATGCTATTTCTGTTTCCTTACAAAGACAGCAGTAGGTTCTGCTTAGTTGTTCCAGAAAAAAAAATCTGGAAGTGGTTAGTACAGGGAGAGGACTCCAAACTCTGCTCTCTCCATGGATGGAGGCGTCCCACTGCCGGATCAAATGACTGAGATTAGCTCTTGCCGTGGGGTAGGAGCTCAGATACTCTTGTACTCTCTCTAACAGCTAACCTATGGTGACTTCTCATTCAGCCTTAGGTATTCAGGTTCCCTCTTTGAGCTTCCAGTTTTCCCCTTTCAGTTTCCCGGAGCTCAGGCACCCAGTTCTCACTGTAGCATTTTCATTGAGTCATTATGTCTACAGCAACCACTGAGATACCATCTTGTATATGGGTCTCTTATAAGCCCCAGCCCTAACTCCATTCAGTAACAACTTTCTGAAATACATAAACTTTTCATCAAACTGTTTTAATGTGGTTATGCCCTTCATGTAAATAAAATACTTTCCTGTTCCTTTCCTCTATGGAACAAATTAGATTTTTTTTATCATCTCATTACAACATCTGTTCAGCAGAGTCAAGTCCAATACAGTTCTGAGGTCAGTTCCTGCAGCCTGAGAAAACAGAAAATGTTATTATCCTAATTTAGCAGTGATAAAGCGCTGAGGCCAGCAGTTCATGTTCAGAATTCCCTGACGTGCTCAAAATTCTTTGATTTTGGATAGTTCCAGAGCCAAGAAAAAATGTCATTCTGTAGAGGGGAATTCAAACAGTGTGAAAATAATTTGGCTTTGGAGGACTCATGCTAACACGAAGGCAACTGAGGGGCTTAGTGCAGGATCAGCTTCATCTACAACCTTCAGACATCATTTAAGTTCTTAACTTGCAAATAGTAATGTATGTGCTGAACTTTAATTATGCAACTGTTAAAAGAGCCACATGAACAATATGCTGGAAACCTGGTAACATTCAATACTAAAAAATTGTTAATGATATGAGAACAAAGCAATACATTCATGAGCACCATCTACTGGCATATTCCCTATTAGCTCATAAATTGCATATAAGCAAACATTTCTCACAGAACCACAGAATAACTGAGATTGGAAGGGACCTCTGGAGGTCATCTTGTCTAACCTCTCTGCTCAAGCAGGGTCATCTAGAGGAGATTTGCCAGGACTATGTCCAGATGGCTTTTGAGTATCTCCAAGGATGAGAGATACCTCAAAAGATATTTTGAGAGGATCTCTCAAAAGAACATGCGTATACCAAGAGCAATGCACCATGTGGGATTATTCCTTTGTTTACAGTTAAATATATATGTATATATACACACATTTCAAGTAAGGTGTATAGTTAGAAGACAGTACTGTGGCCTTTTGCTCAGCTCCTTTATGCTAACTGAATAAAGGCATAAGGCAGAGATTCAGATCCACAGTAAGAATCTAGATTTAGGTATCTATGTATAACCTGGGCTCTGAGTTTAACTGCCTAAAAGGTTTCCAGCAACACTTGGGATGTTTTTGAATATTGTTCCTGTGCTCCCAAGAGCACAGGATCTCCATCACCCTGTGTTCTACCATCTTCCTCTCCTGGGTGTGCTGTGCCACAGACTGTATTACATCTCATATGGCGCTAGAGGTGTATGTGTAGGTAAATTTTTGAGTACTCAAGATAGAATTTCAAAACATGAAGAAGAATTTCTCTTCAATAAGATTAGAAACTGCAAAAGCACTAATTTTAACTTTCAATAAACATCTCAATAGGCTGGAACATTCCTGTCTCAGAAAATTTAAAAAAATTAGTCATAAACAATATTAAAAATCAGTTTTCAAGGTGAAACCAATGTATAGCAAAAATTGGATCCATTAAAGCCAATGGTAAATTTTCCTTTGAGTTAAATGATGCTAGGGGTTTTTTTTGTAAATGTGTTTCAAGTCCCACATTATAAGCTCTCATTGAGATTTTATGCCATATTGAGGTTCTATGAAACTGGCCAAAGTCTACCCAGAAGACATTATTTTGAATCCTAACACTCTGAAAATAATGCAGTTCTTTGTGTTTGAACGTTGAAGGGCATTAGCACATACAGTTACAATGTTGACTGTTTCACCACTCAGCCCAGGCAAACAGCTGCACTTTAGACTTGTGCTACCTTCGCTTACTACAGGCAGAATAACTCCACTGACCCCACAGAAGTTATGCTGAAACAATTATAGGCACTTTTTGGCATATGCGGTTATCTAAAGCATTTTCTTTCTTGGGTTTATAACAGCTAGTACCTCAACAAAGTCAGAGCTCTGCGCTATTTAAAATACTTGACTAACATATATTAACAATTCCTTGCCTTTCTACGTATAATTTTAAGATGTTACAATTCCTATAACTTGTGTGACTTCACCAAACTACAGCATGGGTGTACCTCAAGTATTCAGAGATATTTTTATCCCATACCCAAAAACCTACCAATTTCAACTAGAATATGAGTACGTACTCACTAAGGTTTGTACTGCTTCACGTGGAACCTCATTACCTCATTAGAACTTCTGGTTCATCCATCCATGTTTTTATAAATCCTTTAATCAAAAAAATGAACACTGCATAATAAATAACGCCACAGTAATCTAATTTCTGGTCAAATTTCTCAACAATGTACAAATCAAATATGGCCAAAGAGATTACAAGTTACAAGCAACTTGTGGAAAGACATTTAGCCATCTCTCAAGTCCTCAGTTTTGTACATTTTTGTTTTTATGAATTTTATTTTCAGTGCCTTGTGTTCTACTGTGACAAATGACAAAGAAAGTTGAGGACAATCTAAAAATGAATACAGACTTTCCTCCGTCTTTGAAAACTCTTTGTGGAAAGACAAATTATCCTTTCCTGGAAATCTGCTATTAGTTTGCCTAAAAGCAGAATGTTAATTTAAAATAATATCCTGCCAAGAAGAAAACACATCTCAGAAAAAATAGATTTGCAAGTTTAATTAATGCGTGATGATACTGGCTTCTTAAAAATCACGATTAAGCACATATCTGAGGCTTTCTGTGCAATTACAATTTAGAAACTTATCATAATTTTTTTATACATATGCAAACTGCCTTTCACAAAGGTTTTGCTTTATCGTTTCACCATGGAAAACCATGAGGGTTTTTTTTTTCCTTTGTTTATTTTAAATCTGCAGTAGCAGCTATATTATTTCCAAGTATGTCACCTTATAACTGGACAAGGCATTGTTCTTCCCATAAGATCAGAAGCACCATAATGGATGTGACAGTGCATGAGCAAGTGTGGAAAAGCCTGATGGCTCTTCTTGTCTGGAAGTCAAGAGACCGAACAAAGATTAAGTTGCCAAAGAGAAGAGCCGTTCATCATTTTCAGGCAACTTTAAGCTTTGATTCCTATATTTATACAGTTCATTACTTTTTCACAAGAAGCAAAATGTTCTTGTTCCATAGCTGAATCAAGCTTTTGAGAATTTAGCAGCATATGTATTAATCATTGCATTCTCTTCATTTTTAAAAGAGAATATGTAATACAAAGGAAGACAACAAGTTTTATTCTCCAAGAAAAAGCAACAGCTCAGCTTCACAACATTAACTTTGACAAATATTCATGAAACCATAACTTACCGGGTCCAAAAAAGGAAATAGCTTATATTTAAATAAATTCATTTTCACAACTATTCTCATTAATCTCTTCTCATGCAGGCTCATTTTTTAAACATAAAAGAATTCCTTGCTTCCATTTCCTCTACTATTTTAGCTTCATGCTTTCTCAGAACAGCTGTGCCCAACTTTGTATTTATGCAAACATTTTTTTCACACTATTTTCCAGCTACTCTTCTGTTAGTTTACAGAAATGTGTGCTGTTAGATATAGAGGGTGCACTTTACGGAAGAACTTGGGAGTTAGGATTTTGTTTTTCATTGAATTGCTATTGAAGATGTGATTTCACCTTCCTAGGTCTCTTGTTTTACAGAGCAAGAGCAAATCTGTTCTTCTCTACAATGTCACTTAATCTGCAAGTTATTAGTTTTAACTTCTGAAGGATTTAATATAATCATCAGAATTTTCTTATTACAAGCTATATTCTATAACATAATGTGATTTGTGATAAATGCAATGGAATCTTATGTCAGAGTCTAGAAATTAGACCTGCTAGATAGGTTTCTATTTCTGCGTATGCCACTGCTTTGCTGCACTATTTCCTTACATTCTTTGTGGGTCAATTTAGTCAACTGTAAAAGAAATACAAAAAATGTAATTATAAAATATACTTTCTTTAACATTTTTGGATATATTTGCATAAAATCTTGAGCACCCAGACAGAATAATGCAGGCTATCATTCTGCAGATGTTTAACATGAACTGATGTTACACAGTCTTTCAAGAATATTTCTCTTTTTCAAAATGAATTCTTGGTGTTTTCCTCCCTTTGCAAAGTATTTTCTTCTTTGCAAATATTTTATGGTCCTTCAGAACCACTTAGCCTAAGGAAAAATAAGGATATTTTTCTTTGCACAAAATCTATGGACCTGACCATGAAAAAGGTCTTTCTTCTAGCAGCATATGCAAATCTGAAAATCTATAAAATTAATCTTGCCTTGCAGAAGTTGGAGAAAATCTGAGCTCCTAGAAAACACGTTAGGACAATAAGAAAACTGTTCAATGTGACAGAATTGCACAATCAGAGCATGGATGAGGTTGGCACGTACCTCTGGAGGCCATCTCATCCAGGCCCCTGCTCAGAGAAGAGTGAGACAGAGCAGGTTGCTCAGGCCTGTGTCCAGGTGGGCTTTGCATATCTCCAGGGATGGATATTCTACAACCTCTCTGGGCAACCTGTACCCTAACAGTAAAAGTGCTTTTTCTGATGTTGAAATGTAATTTCCTGTATTTCAGTCTGTGCCCATTGCCTCTTGTCCTGCAATGGGCACCACTGGGAAGAGTCTTGGCTCTGTCATCTCTACACCCTCCCTTCATGCAGCACTAAGATCCACTTTACCCTTCTTTTCTCCAGGCTGAACAGTCCCAGCTCCCTCAGCCTCTCCTCACAGAAGAGATGCTCCAAGGCCTTCTGTGTTTCAGTGGCCCTTCCCAGGACTTGCTGTAGTCAATCTGTGTCCTTCTCGTGCTGGGCAGCCCAGCTCTGGACACGGCACGCGCCAATATAATGTACTTGTTCCCAAAAAGCAGATCTTCTTAAGTGGTTTGAAACAGTATGGTTCTACCTTCATTTATCCTCTTCAAATGAATTTTCATTAAAAGCTTTATCTTTTACCACCTTTTTACAGATGAAACACCTTGTAAAAATCAATGAGTGTTTAAGGTGTGGATCAATGGCATAATATGGCATTTAATCTTTATGTGAGAACAAACTGCTCTAATTGGCTACTCATTTAGTCTTAGGATCTCTTCCTGGCAGGGTTGGCTAACTGGCAGACTCTCTGTCCTTCATATTTGCACATTATATTCTCTGACATTTTGAACAGTTTTTTTCTCTGCTGCCTCCTCAGCTTTCTTGTTACACCTAATTCAACAACACTTCAAGGCAATAATGAAAAATATTATTGTGGATTTAATATTTAACATCTTATCTTAAAATTGTTCAATATGGAACATTCAGATGGAGTCAACGGTTATTGTGGGATCAGACTGACAGCAGGCTATTTAAACTTGTGGTAAGGAAAATATTGCTTGGAAAGGATTTAGATAAGAAAGAAATTGCAAGCTAAAAAATATTTAACTCAAAATGTAAAAAAGAATGTACAGTAACAGCAAAAGACCCTCTAAAAATCCCTAACCGCATTCTCAGCAATGATGCTTAACCCAGCAGAGAAAGGAACACAAGTTTCAATCAGTTTAGACTAAACATTTCTTACATTAACTTTTATTGTGCTTGTCCTTCTCATATATAATACTATGCTGGTTACACAGATAATTAACTTTTTTTTTCATGCAAACATTATTCTTTCTAAATAAAGCTCCATTTCTCTACGAATTTAGTGGTGAAAACACCAATATTAAGAACAGTTTACATTTCTTTGAAGAATCTTAGGAAAATCACACACATTTGAAAAAATACTTCTGAATGACTGCTAACTGAAAACCAAAGGCCAGATGGTTTTATTTCTGACTGGTACAGAAGGGATAATGAGGCCACAAAACAAGCAGAAGATCCCAAATAAAACTGGAGAGACAGCAAGTCCCAGTTCCACAAGACCATGGGAATTCTTCAGGCAGATGATGATCTGTGTGTCATCTCCAGGTAGAGAAATAGTCTGAGTTTCTTTACACAAAGGCTGCTGCTCTCTTATCTAAAGTGTATCTATCTCCTGTACAGCCCAAGGGGATGGACAGGTAAGTATTTCCTGTGGATGAAATCAGCAGTTGTCCGACAGAACTGATTAAATCCTCTTGCAGCATGCTGGAAATGTATTAAAAGTTATTTACTTCAGTTATGGATGCACCTATACACATTAAGTACTGTGGACTCATATCGGAAAAAAGATTAAAACCAATGATTTTACAATCATATTAACTATATGATAGGAAATAATTAATGGAAACCACAAATCCTTGTGAAAAGAGTACAGCAGGAGAAAGTTATGATTAGCTTCCTAAGCAGCTAATAGATGCTAGCAGCCGCCTGACTCTGTGAATGCTCGGTAGCACACTGGGAAATCCTGAGGACAACATAGTGGCTAGGCAGACATTTGTCAATGAAACGGTGCTTTCAGTAAAAGTTACTCAATTTATTTCTTTTCTTCCCTCAGGCAGTGAAGTTTTGGGTGTGCAGCAAAGGGATCTTTAATAGGTCTCTGATTGAATCAGTAGCGTTTTCCTTAACTAAGAACAGGTGCTGCATGTTACCTTCTGTGAAGTGTGCCAGAATATTGGACAAACACTGGGCATCTGTTTCATAAATAAGAAATAGGCATATAGCAAATATATTTGCAATATGCTGTAGTCACCAGGTACTGAGGATATCATGAGATTTCATGATAAAAGTGTTTTGACAGGGCAGGAAAATAAAAGTATTAAAAATTTAAGCTTTAAAAGAAAAAGAAATCAGATATGACATAACAGAAAGTTTTATACAGTTTGGGAATTGATGCAGGACACAGTAAGAACTTCTGTAAAATGATCCCTCCAAATCTCAGGATATCAAATGATGCAGGTATAAACAACAGCAAGTTTGTTTGAATTTGGGTTTCAAGTATTACCAGACACGCAGCAGAAAACTCAAAATAATTATGAGTATCCTAGGTTTGGGCTGTTTAAATTTGTTTACTTTTAAAGTCTTCCTGTCATTATCAATTTACAGAAAGATAGCTACAGCAGGCTATGAAAGAGTTGGACAGATTCTTCTTCAGCTCAGTGCTCAACACCAAGCAACTTTTTTGAAAGCATGTGTGAGCAATACTGAAAAGATTTACCTCAGTTCTCCATAAAACATAGAAGTGTATAAAGATGAGCTATGAAAAATACTTTACTAAATATCCCTTCCAGTTTCTATTACTGGAAATCAGTTTAGCTGGAGATTGCAGCAAAAAGCGATGTAAAATCATATGGTATTTGGAAATCTACTATTTAAACTAGGATTAAGACAGGAAAAGCCAGGAAAAATACAATTGGCTTGTGATCATAGAATCATGATGATTCTATGATGTACATGATGATTCTGTGATGTACAGCTGTTCATAGAACATGATCAAGTGGTCCACGTTAGCTCTAAACCTCTTATCACTGTTAGTATGAATATCATTACTGACTCGTCTCAAGCATTTTTCCTAAGATGTAAAGCATCCATTTGGGCAACGTATCTTCTCTTAAATCTTCTAGTGAAGTTGTCTATGCCCTTTTAAGCAAAAATCTGGTCCTGTCCACACGTTTCCTCCTGTAACCAGCAAGGTGGATGAGTTAGAGAACCACAACTGCCTCTTATGATGGGCACTGCTTGTGACTCACACAGAGATGAGATGACACCTTGTTAGTTGGAGAATGACAAATGAAGCAGGAAACTGTTTACAGCAAGAGGTATGCATTCATATACAACCACCAAATAAGCAGAGAGTGAATGGCAAAGTCAACACTCTGAACTTTGATGGGACACAGTCATTAAAAGCATTCCAGGTGTTGAATGGTACTGGAGTGGGAATGGAAAATAACTGAACGGGATTGTCAGGCAACCAGACTGGATAGGGTCAAAGGATCAGGAGTAAGTAGGATAAGCTGAATCACTCAGGAGGTCTGAGCCAGGAGAGTCAGGAGGATGTGTAAGAGCAGCACAGACAGATCAATGTGTGTCCGCTCAACCAAATGAAAGACGCGGTGGGGCAGAAGCAAAAAGCAGCACACACTAAAAGTAGGACAAACCACAAAGGACTATTAGGCTACCAACCTGAAATGGGAGATGAAGACCTCATTCCTAGAGCAGGCCCTTTACTATGGTCACACAGAATCAGCTTGTTTTCACAAATAGCACAATAACTGAAACAATTGCTAACAGGGAAGAAGTAGGAACCTGTGTGAAAGCCAACAGAGGAACCTCAGGCTAAGAAATCAGAAGAGCTGTGAAAATGCACTACAACGTCCCAGTATCACACCAAATGAAAACAGTGTTGGTGGAAACTGCAGCCTCTCTGTAAGCAGCATCCTTCTACTAACCTTGCAGACACCAAAAGTGCTCATGTTGCCACCCAGCACGCTCACAGGGAAGGTCTTACATAGCCCAACTACAACTTCCTCAGGTTTAAAAACAATATAGACAAACAAAACTCCACCTATTGGAATATTTTTTTTTCCATATGACAAATGGTATGTAGGAAGGCAAACTCAACAATAATACTGATGTCAAAGAAAATACTGTACTTGCTGATTATACCCTTATTTCTGAGTTTAGGTTGAAATAATACCTTTAATTAAAATTATTAAAACCTCAAATTAGGTTTGTGGTGTTGCGTAAATGAACATCACGACTACAGTTATTAGAGAGTTGCCAATATTTAAAAGCATCAGAAGCCTGATGACTTTTTTTCCTTCAGAGAGAATTAGTCTACTACACTGCACACTGCTAAAATCCAAAGCACTCATAGAGTAGCACATCCTTAAAAACTCTTACAACAGATCTCAATATTTAGATCATCACTTGCAGTGTTGAGCAATTAAAACTGCCATGTATTTCTATTTCAACTGCCTGTGAGTCAAAAGAGCACCATCACACGGCATACTGCAACTGCCAAAATGAATGTAAATCTTTATTCATGCTGGGTACGTCTCCACTAGACAACTCCTCCTGATGAGAGGAGGGTTTCCTCACCTATACCTTTCTGTGCTCCTTGAGTCTTTCAGGTATTTTTCAGATGCCTTCTTATTATCCAATACTTCTCCGTTACCCAACAAAGAGTTATCACCACCACTGCAGTCTCGTTGCAGTTCTCTTCAATCCATCAGCACAGAGCGGTATTAGCTTTGCGCCTGGCTCGCGGGGGAATCGATGAGATCCTGGCATCAGCGTTGTTTCGGGATGAACTCCAACTGACTCAGCTGAAGGCAGGATTTTGCCTAAGGTGCCTAAATGGCTCCCAATTTATTAAATTCTTGTAGTTAAGAAAATCATCTGGATGAAGTGTGTCAGAGTATCCTTAATAAGTCACTGAGAACAATCTTGTTTACTATTTACAAAGGAACCATTAAGAGCTGCAATAGCTGCTCAAGAGCTGTGCTGACTAATTAATACTTCCAATGCCTTTGTGAGGGAGATCGTTACCTCCGTTCACTTCAGCACTGGAAAACAGAAATATAAGCTAAGTGAC
>JAOXNO010000001.1:12623189-12635472 GCA_028565335.1 Limnodromus scolopaceus | reverse complement strand
CTTCCAATGCCTTTGTGAGGGAGATCGTTACCTCCGTTCACTTCAGCACTGGAAAACAGAAATATAAGCTAAGTGACAGTGAGCAGTGGTGAAGAATGTTTCAAAGAAAGAAGACTTCGTGGATAGGCAGGTCTAGAAGACTAGATGTACAAAGCATTAATGTTAAATACACTCTATGTTACTTTTAAGGTCTTTTTCCACGGGTTGTTTTCCATAAATTGAATGAAGCATTTCTGGCTGTAAACTGTTGCCTGAGGTGAAGAATGCTTTGATTAGCACAACGATAGCAGCAGCGTCCTCAGACTGAATATTCTGCCCACTGATTTCTAAACTGTGTTCTCCCAACCATCAACGGCCCCCAATTCTGTGATAACCAGACTGCAGCTGAGCCGAGCAACTGTATTTCCTGTGCAATGCTCAGAGTACAGATGGAGAAACTAAGAGGGCTGGCAACCGTCTGCAAGCCCCAAAATCCTGAAAGTCATTGATCATGCCAGTAAGTTGCATAGAGCCAGTCTACTTTAATAAGCTACTATTGATTTAAGTTGGAAGTCTTTATTTTGCTTACTGGTTATTTCAGCAATATCCAAAATAGCAGAAATAGTAACAGGGCAAGTTCTCTGCTTGTGCTGCAATTCCATTACAATAATGGCAATAAAGTATTTGGCCCAAATTATTATTTTATGACTTATCATAACCATTTCTGAGATCTCGTGAAATATTTTTTTAATTTCATACCAACCTCTGAAAAATCAGGAACATGTGGTAGAATGTAGAAAATTCTGATATTCCATAGTGGAAAAGAAACAGAGCTCTCAAAACCATGCATGTAATGTACCAAAGTGCCATCAAACAAATTAAATAAGCCACAGACATGTCTTCCTCATGCCTTCCTCAGAGATGACTCCTTTTTTGCCCCTGCAGTTCATGCACTGTGCTTCAGGAAATATTGTTATTATAAAAGAAATTTAGAGGCTGTGTGTGTGTTTTGTATTAGCATGATTTTAAAAAATTACTCCCAATACCTCAGTTACAGAACATCATTAAGTCAGGGGACTGTTCCCTTCTGTCTATGCTCTGGTTCAACTCTGACAAGACAAACAACCAAGCTTTAAAATTTATTAATTTTATTTTTTATTGCTTTGAAGAAAGAAAAAGCAGAGAATGGAAGAAGACAAAAAATAACAGCACAGTGTATGATGCAACACAATAACTAAACAGTGTTAAATGTCATTAGCATTCTGGAAATATTTGTGGCCTTTCATATTTGTAAAAAAATGAGTCTAAGTAAGCAATATTTCCTCTCCAAAACAATGCCAACAACGTTTAATTTAGCAGGGAAATGGTCACTAATGTGACATTAAAGTGACATTAAACTTTTTTAAAAATGAAGATTCATGTCCAAAACTTGTAGTTCAATACAGCAAGCATATTCCTCCCTTACACAACAAATAAGATAAATTTCTGATGATTCCAGGAAAAACTGTTGATCATCTAGAATGTTTACTCCACAATTTCAAAGCACGTCTGAAGGTCATACTGTTGTTCACTGCCATAGATTTCAATAAATCAGCTCAAATATCATTAACAGAAAGCCAGGCACAGAGTCACAGCAACAGCTGCACTATAAATTCTTAGAGGACCAATACAAAAGGAATTTACAATGCAAAAGAAAGGTAAAGAGCAGCATTACCTGGGGGACAATAAGAATCTAATAAATGAAGAAATAAATAGTGTTTATTGCCAAAGGTGTAAGACTGAAGATCTTAAGCAAAAAGTGATTATTCAGAAACAACTGAGAAAATAGGAGATTGTGTAAATCTTCAGTGAATAGAGGAGTTTATTTTGTGGCAGGAGATAACATGTAAAAACAGAGTGAGATAAAAAGTATTTGGTACAGGCAGAGGAGCTAAAAAATGAAGCGAAAGAAAGAATATGTTAAGGGAGGGTCCTAAGTGGCACAGTTGGCATGAAGAGAGAAGGGGAAAAAATGAGTAGAAATAGAAGCAAGAGAAGAAAATAAATATTTTAATAAAGCTCAGGAAGTTCATTAGAAATTTTTTGCCCTGCAAAACTTTTCCCAGATTACAAGGTTTCATTTTCACTAGATTTTTCAATGAAAAGTACTGACTTTTTATCACAGAAAACAGAGTTTTCCCTTATACAGCATTTTCCCACAATTTTCTGATGGTCCTTATGGAAAACTGTTGCCTCATGACAGACCTATTCTACTATCTTGCCGACAAATATGTACACATATAAACATCAAGTCAGCTTAGGTACCAGTAACAGCTGTGGGAATGTGTGATTCAGTGTAGGCTATCAAACCATCCGAAACTCTGTGTGTCATGATGGCTCCATGCATCAAGGTCTGCATTGCCACAAATATCCATACTAATTTAGGATTTACTTGTGTAGGACAAGTCAGGCTCTACACTGTGACTACATTTTGGGTTGATCACTTGAGTGATTTGCTCCAGATTTCGAAGAGATTGGAAAGCTGCCCCGTCTCTTTGCATCCTGCTGACTGACCTAAACTCCTTCTTAGCAGGCTTCATCAGGAGGACTTCAGCCATTAGGACCAGCAGGAATACTGAATAAGAGGCGTTAGTGAAACAAGAATAGTTTTAGCTAAGAGATTTTGCAGATATGAAGAAAGCAAAAGGACAAGCCAGTGGATGAGTCCACCAGAGTGAAGTCAAGAACATGAAAGATCTAAGGCTGGGACAGTAGCTTTAGAGAAACAAAGGTACAGAGCAGGGATGGAGGAATGGAAGGCTTTTTCCAGATCTTGCAAATATTGCCTTTAAAGAAGATGTTCCTAAGAAATCCTTTACAAAAGGATAAAGAATATTCAAATCATCTGGGATTTATCAAAAGTATTAAACTCATTTTACTCCAAAACATAAAATAATCAGTAGATTGGAATGGTTTTCTGCCAAGCTCCTCTACTGGAACAGCTAATGAATAACCTACTGTGTTACAAATCTCTCATCCTCCAGAATGTCTTACATCAGGAATCACTGCTAATAAAGTGGGAAGAAATAACATCTATTTTCAGAGAAGCTATTATCAGAGCAGAATTACTCCGTATAATTTAAATGTTAAAAAAAACCCAAAGCAAAACAAAAAACAAACAAACAAACCAACAACAAAAATCCAGAAGAGGACTTTAAAATAACAGAATCTGAGTCAAATGTCTCCAGCCTGAGATAACAATTAATCGCAAGAGAATATGTGCTGTCAGTCTCTCGAAATCTTCTCGTCTGCTTTTACTCTGCACTGAGTAGCACAAAAAGGAGGAAATTGAAACCTCTGATTTCTGGGATGAATAGGTCTGGACAAAATACAGCATTAAGTAACTTCAACATTCAATAAGCACATCAGTGAAATAATACAAATGAAACAACCCAACAGATTACTCAGTAGGAAGAGGACTAAGTTGTCATGCTTGGCTCTGGCAGCTTTTAGTTGACCAGTGATATAAAGTAAATACAAAACTCTCCTAATAATCCCACGATGATTCTCCAAACTCCATAATTCATTAGCAATTACTTTTATTATTATTTGATTGGTATAGCAACTGAGATCAAAGCCTCTTTGTGCTAGGCACAGAGTAAGAAACTAAAAAAAAAAGTTGCCTGCTCTCTTGTTCTCTGTTAAAAAGATTTTTCAATGCACCATACCTGTAGGTAGGGTTTTAGAGTTTCCATGGGGGAAAGTGGAGCCTTCATAGTCTCCATGTGGAGACTATGCAATAATACTTCAATACCGAGAAGCCTAGTGACTACAGCTAATTTGAAACAGCTGTTAATTTCAGTACCTTGCTAGTATGGGGTCAAGAGCACAGAGAACTGAAGATTAAGCCCAGAACTGAGGATTGAGCCCGAAAAAGTCAAGCATTGCTATTGTGAATTTTCTGCATCCAAAGAAATTCCCATAATAAGCCTGTGCAATACTGACTACACCTCTAGTAACTAAATCCGGAGAACGTTTTCAGGTATTAGCAATATGGCCCGAGGTCATTCATAAGATCTAGAGGACTCCTTTGGAAACAGAAATCTAGCAGCCAGGCTTGTTTAGCAATTCAAACAGCGTGAAATAGCCAGAAGGTGTGATTTCTTTAGATTAATAAAGAATAACCCAAAGGACTCTGAAGTCAAAGCACAACTAAAGAACCAGTCAAAGCTTCAGCACTTCATCTCATCAGATTTTTGACAGCATGTCCTGAGAGAGACTATTTTATCATCAAAGTGACACAGGCTCTTTAAGTTTTGTTCACTGAACCAGGAATCTGGTGCGGAACCAACTGTAGTCACATTTTACCAATACGGAAATCAATTTTAAATACTGACAGGATTATACTGACCCTCAAAGGGCACAATATCTTTCAAGTATTTTATTTTTTTATTTTGCTTTCCATCAGAGGAGACATTTCTGAATAACTAAAACTCTATGTGCCAAAGCTCTGTTGTAATTCCCCTAACTTAAATAGGCTCTGACTAGTTATAGACCTGACCCTAGCGAGTTACTTCCCTCCCATACATGGTTTATTTACAATTACAGGTAAAACAATGTCAAGGGAGCATTTTGCCTAAAAAAAAAAGCAAACAAGAAAATCACGTCACATCCCACGTCTACAACTGTCTTTTCCTCCCTTATCAGTATGTGAATGTTTTCTCCCTCATTTCATAGCCTATATCTCCCTCTCTCAATATTGTGGTTGTAGGATAGACCTGTGTCCTCGTGATGGTGGAGAATGTTGCCATAGAAAAATGCCCCAAATATTCATTTCTTCCCTGCCTGGTACATAGTGGAATCATTGCAAAGCAAAGCATGTTCCACTTCTGGTACAGAGGCTTTTATCCTGGGCTTGTCAGTAAATAAAGTACAAATTAACAATGGATACTGACTTACGCATAATAAGTGATTTACAAATTTTAATTGAATGTTATAGCATCCCTGAGAACTCAATTCAAGACTTTTTTTAACAACCCTGGCCTTAGTTCAGTAATATAATTAAACAAATTAAAGCTTTAAAGCTTAAAAGTTTAAGCTAAGATCAATGAGAGTATCCACACACAAAACTATTCACAAGCATAAGAAACTTGTTGAAGTATGGTCTTTGCAAGGGAGAAATAAGGGCCTTTGCAAAAGTCACAGATGCCCTATGCTTCAGAAAAGGAGATATGCATTAATCAAAATTCAGCATTCAGCACCATCATTCACTCCTTAGAGAGCACAAGCCTTAAATATTTCAATGAAAATGATGCATTTATCACTTTCAACTGGGGTATATGATTAATCAAAAATAAACTGATAATCACGCTTTCTTAAATTTTGGACAGTGAATGAAGTGCTGACTTCCATCACTCATTACATTTTTTGTTTGAGAGATGCTTGGTATGAGAGAAGGAATGTTCTTCTTTAGCTATTTCCTAAAATGCCTATTATGGGGATATTCCATGTATAAAACAGAGACATCAGAATCAGATCAATAATTGTAGAAAATATATCTTCGTCTCCTTCACTTTATCATTTCAGCTGCCTTTAATAATTTGTTTATTAATATTTTCCCACTACTCTCTCTTTTCACATCACACTAATAACCACCATCATAAATAATTCAACTTATTTTATGAGGAGATTTGCCCAAAAGGCATGTCCTCTGTCTTTGCCAATTCAGAGTCACCCGGGTTTCTTCCCCTGGGGAAGCCAGCATGACCTTCTGGGGCTCTGCCCTTCATCCAAGGGCAACGAGAAATGCCATCCCAGGACCACCTCTGGCTATTGCCCTGGTGCTTAGGTGGAGCGAGTAGCAGTAAGTAAGCACCAGCGTGCTGAGGACATGGCTCTTGGCTTCTGTTCTGTCGCTTAAACTCATTCTACATAAGATTAACTTTTAAGTCATATTCTAGCTTTTTGTCTTAGACAAGCTGCCCTTCTATCCCAGAAAACCCAGTTTCTAATCAGCAGAAAAAAGAACAAGGGATGAGGAGTAAAGCAGCACGCCATAGAAGACTACCCTAAAAACGCTGTATAGATTGTCTCCTTTAATGAATAATGAATCACAAGTACAAGTCTATTTGGAAATTCTCCAGCAGGTCATTCCCGTACCTTCAATGACAATACTACTGGGATAAGACGTTACAGCCAACAGTGTCACGGAGATCAAAACAGCCTTAAATAATGTTGACTTCTGTATTTTCAGCTCAGACATCACCTTCTGAATGAACTGGCACTGAGCAAGAAATAGACCTGTTTCAGGATACTGTGTCTTTTGTGGGCAAACAACTTCTTCAATAAAACCTCAAATAACACTGCTTTAGACAAATTCTGCATGAAATACCGCGAAACAATGAGACCATAACAAAAATTATAACCCTTTAAAGGAACAGCCCTTGTTTTTATCATCTATGATACAGCAATGAATGTACCTCCTACAACATGTTTCATACAGGACAAGCAAGCAAATCAGAGTGGTTAGCAACAATTTAAGGGTAGTATTAAAATTTATGCAATCACGCCAAATCTTAAAAGACGACCTGACCATTTCCTTGCTCACATAATTCTCCCATTGGAATATTTAAAAAAAATTGCACCTCTTCTAGTCTTCAGTAAACAAGATCCCCTTCCAGTCTTCCTTTTCCTCACCTGGTATCCAAAGAGTTTCCTGCCCCATGCCAAATGATTTGAACCATCAATATACATTTTTATGAAAGAACTTAACCAGCTGAGTTCTACCTAATGCGGATAAGACTCTGAGTGTATCACTTCTGTATTGAGAAGCTGGGAACACTTTGAGAAACAGGATTTGCTGTCTATCAAACACAAGGTGTTTTGTACATTCAGACCCTCTCCACCGCATCACCCAGTCTGTGCTGGGAGGTGTGAGCTCCTGAGGTCTGCAGGATGAGTACTGGGGTTGCAGCCCCGGAAATGGATAAAGACTCATCACTCATCCTTTGGTGTTACTGTGACATCCACTGAACGGTTACTTGGACTTTTTTTTTTTTTTAAAGTGGTTTTGTTTAGCATATAGAATATCACCTTTTTCTATCCAGATGTCTGTCTTTGACTTGCTGGTACGTCTGACACACGTGTTGGTCTGCTGTGAACTAAGGAAGAACAGGAATTTATACGAAGTAGGCTGAAAATTTTGCTGGCAAAACAATAACAGTCCATAGGAATTTAAATTACAAAGTTGTTCCATTTATGTATCATCTCAACATCCCATGACCAGTGGAAGATTTCTCAGCTTTAAATTAATGGGTTTAAATATCTTCCTTTAACATAAAAAACCTTTAAAGTCTGTGGGCTTTTTCTCCCTTCACTGTCAGAGGTTAGATAATAAGTAGAGATCTAAATAAGGCCATCTCTATCTTTTAACCAGATAATGCCTTTTAAAGCTTGTGTGGCATAAAGAACACTGGCAATGGAGATGCATTATATTAAATCATCCATTGACAATATACAGAATACATTTGAAGATAATGAATCCTATCTTACAATCCTACAGAGTAGCTGTGCTTTCACATCCTTCTCTGTTTAGACAATATCGTTCCGTGCCATCAAAATAAATACATTTCCTCACATACATGAATTATGTATTAAACTTAGACTGATTTGCACATAAAGAAAGAAAATTATGGTTGAAGCCAACAGCATAAATTGCCTTTTTTTGAGGTTTTATGCTAAACTCTAGAGATTTATCACTTGAAAAGTGGATCTTTTGGTCATATTTATTGACCCTAACTTTCTTTTAAAGAGTTTTTGCCTCTAAGTAAATTGAGCAGCAACATAAAATGGTAAAGTTCCTTCTCTTTGTCCTTATTTTGTGTAATGCTAGCTGTCTTTGTTGTGCTCTGGGGAGGTAAGGAAATACTTATCTGTTCTGATTATCGATTTTTGAATAAAAATTCAAATCTGGTGCTGGAAATCTACTAGTGTGCTTATCAATGATCTGCATATTCTATACAGCTAACGTAAGCATACTTATACGGGAGAAGGAACAATTTCCATCTGTATTTAAAGGATTCTCCATGTACAGTGTCACTGCACAGAGAAAAGGCAGTTGTCTCATTGGTTCTGTGCTCTTTTCCCGCATCACCTAGAGAGACCAAATGAATCATGGAATTCTTGGAGTTGGAAGGGACCTTCTAGAAATCACCTAGTCCAACTCCCCTGCCAAAGCAGAATTGCCTATAGCACATTACTCACGACTGCACCCAGGCGGGTCTTGAAAATCTTCAGAGAAGGGGACTCCACACCCTCCCTGGGCAGCCTGTTCCAGGGCTCTGTCACCCTCACTGTAAAGAAGTTTTTCCTCATATTTGAGTGGAACCTCCTATGTTCCAACTTGTGCCCGTTGCCCCTCGTCCGGTCACTGGGAACCACAAAGATCACAGAACAGTGAAAGAAAATGGAAACAAGGACTTGTCCAGAACTTCCCAAAATTCCCAACAAAACTTTGCAAACAGTTATATGTGCAAATCTTTTTGCAGTCTTGGAGTCACAGCTCCTATATTCTAAATGGCATGCGTATGCAAATAAACTGAAGCCCAGTGCTAACCATGGGGCACAAGCAGCTGTGGTGCAGGATACCTGGTGAAACACCTCTAGACATTGAATAATTTTCCCGTCTGCAGCGGCAAGAGCTATCCAGTCTCTTAGGAACAACTTGGACAAAACCTACCAACAAGAAGCTCTCCTTCCACTCCTTTGCTTTATCACCTTTTCCACTCTTTCTCATCTTTCTTGTCTCTCCACTGGTATTTAATCACACCAAGCCAACTGAGGCTACATTGTATTACATCTCCATTATTTTATTTAAAATTTCAACTGTATGTTTTCTGGTGTTATCAGCTGACATTGCATTGTCCCAACTAATTATTCATCTTTTATATATCATTATTCCTTGTCAGTTTGTTGCCTGTACATTATGCTACTCAGTCACACAAGGTGGGGACCTCTCTGGAAGGACCAAACCAAACCTGAAGTCCATGTTCTGATTTCAGAATCCAGTCAATCTTAACAAGTCTTGGGCTGGATTTGTGTAAAATCTAGTGTTTCGCAATTTCTTCCAGTCATTGGGTAAACTCCTGGGTTACAGCTTTTTGAGTTTCGATAAAAAAGGACAATTTATTCACAATGTGCTCATAAAACAGAAAGTTCTGCTTTCCACCAAGTTATCCTTATTAAGATGCAGTTCTTGGGAATAATTTATTGACTTTTTTTTGGATACTAGCCTAGGTCTCTGGCAGTTTCTGCATCCCTTTATGCAGACTCTGTTGCAAAGATGAAACTCAGCCATCTGAACATTTAATTCTTTCCATCTATGTGGCATATTATTTTTACAAATACTGGACAGTTGTAATTTATGACCTACGGAGGTTTTCTGAAGTCCCTATGGATTCACACAGGTACTTAAGAGAGACTGCAAGGCTCTAGATATTTAAATCCAATATAAAGAATAGAAAAGCTTATTCCAAAAAGCTTCTACCCTTCAAGGCTGAATATTACACATTAGCTTTTTAAAACACAGACATATGTTTATCACACTATTAGTATTTTGGCCTTGTTTATTCTTACTTTAATACTAAAACAAGAGAAGTGTGAAAATTCTTTACTTTGAATAGAGGTCACTGTGCTGAAAAGGTTGAGCCATAGAGAACAAGATGAGACAGACACAATGGAGTTGGCCAGAGTCCATTGCTACATTCTGATGATGCTGTATTTCTTCACATAGATTTAAATGATGTATAAAACTTCTAATGGCAACAATTTCATACGGCGTCCAATCCAAATTTCCCTCAAGTCAATGAAGGTCTTTTAGATTACAAATCAAAATACCTATTTTCAAATTTGAAAATAAAGCACATATTTAAGCAGCCTGTAAAAATCCCTTTTAGTACTGTAAATTGTTCTCATTACTGAATTTCATAAAATAAAAGATGAAAGCAAACAGAATTTAAAAGTTTTTAATCATAAATAATTTCTATCTTTTTCACAAAAAAGCCATGCTACTTTGCTTTCAAATTTCATTTTCCAAATAAAATATTATCAGTTGTTCAAAATGAAAAGTGAAACTGGCTTTAATATTATATGTCATATCATGTATGTAACAAGATACTACATCAGATCAGGTTAAACCAGTAATGTAATGTAAGCATCAAAAATAAGAAAGAATGATGTCACCGATGGCTGTTTCCAATTATATTTTGTACCATGTGCTCTATTTTCTAAGTGTTCCAAATAGTCTTTCCCAGAAAAAATTAAGAGTAAATTTGTATTTCTCTGCACAAATCCCCCAAAATCAAGGCAGGAGTTTACCACTTCATTTCTCAAGTACAATCAAGCATGACTAGCAAAGTATTAACAGTGAAAACCCCACAAATTCAGAATACTCTGATGGTTTTTCAGTGTTACAGGAGGGAAGTGTCAAATCTGCAGTCAGACTTTTCACGGGGCTTTGAATCTGAGAGACCAAAGTGTCAAAAATAACTATTACAAGGATTTTATATACCGTAAGTACACAGAACTAGAATTCCCTTGATGTAAACTCATACCACCAGTATAGCAACTGAGAATCTCATGTACCTTAAAAACAAGAATAGCAAATTCTAGGTTGCTGAAGAAAAACACTATTAAAGCTAAATTAAACAAGGAGTCAATGCAGGGATAAATTTTGCTATAAATGTGCACAAATCTGGAAAAAGCGTGCTTGGAATTTGATTTTTTTACATGGGAGCAAATTGAGAGCAGGATATTAAATGTCAAAAAGACCATAAAGCACACCTCCTATCTATATGGTTTTTTTGGACTGTAAGAAATTTCTGTGCATTGCATATTCTTCCCACTGCTGTGCACTGCTTTGTAATATGACCATTACTTTTTCTTTATCCTAGTGAGGCCTATATTTCTGTGCTTTTAAAGCTCGGTGGCTTGTGAAGTACTTTGAGCTGAAATGTATTATATTAATGCAATCATCATTCTTATAATGGCGGACGTTCTCAGAGTACTTCCTTTTATCTAGATTAATACAGTACGACAGCCAAATTGAGTTCAGTAATGATAGAAATATCATTTTTGCATTTATTAGACATCAGCTGATGCCAGTGTGCAATACTGAGCTAATGTGGGCCCTGTCAAAACTTAAACTCTTCCTCTTGCACTAGAGTCCCCATACACCTTGGAGGACTCCTTCAACGCTTCCCTTGGGAGCCCTGTGCAAGCCCCTGGATTTAGGAGATGCAGAGCATAGAAAGTCACAGGCTTTCAACATACTGACTGCGTTAGTAACATAACTTCTTCCTGCTCTTTCCTGCTCTGGGTTTTTTGATAAAAAGTAAAGATAAATGGAAGCTCCCTTTCCTTTCCATGAAGTCTCAAAGGCAAAAGAACCACAAGCCCATAGACCTGAGTCTTGCACTATTATGAAGTTCCACAGAGCGGTGGGGTGAATTGGTAGAACTGGTTTATTCCTGTCCGTTGTAGAAATGGTTCTATCAACCAGCTTCCATTTCCTGCTGTGCTTGTGTCCAAGGAGCAAGGATAACCAAGAAACTTTATACTGCTCATTAAAAATTTACAATGCATGTTTTCCAAGCTTGGAGTAGATTCTACGGAGCACTGCAGGAATGAACTCCTTACTCTGTCATATACCTGACTAATGAAATGAAGCCTAAGCAACTATGTCGCTCATTCAACTATCCATCAAATACCTTCCAGCCTACCAGTTAATTTTAATCAAATTCAAAGGACGGGGAAAGTCTTTAAGATACTGTATTTCTGAAAGGCTTGTTCACACAGGATAGAAAACAATCCATATTAATGCCAAGTTTGAAAGGCTGCTCAACTACTTTCTCTGACAACAACAAAAATACAGGGGAGAAAGCTGTTATGAACACTTGAACAACAACAACAAAAATTTAATTTAAACTTCCATTTTATTAAACATGCAATAATTGAAATAGAAGAGAAAACTGCATGGTACAACAGGCTTGTAAGTTCTCTCTCTTTTAAAGACTATTCTTGCTTTTTCAGACAAATCTGAACTGTCCTATTAAATGAGTATTTAGAAGAACAAGGAAGATGATCACCAAATCATAGAATGGTTTAGGCTGGAAGGGAACTTGACAATCACCTAGTCCAAACCCCCCTGCTATGGGCAGGGACCCCTTCCTCTAGACCAGGTTGTTCAAAGGCCCATCCAGCCTGGCCTTGAACACCTCCAGGGATGGGGCATCCACAACTTCCCTGGGCAACCTGTTCCAGTGCCTCA